>LPNX010240767.1:205973-245716 GCA_001517045.1 Pseudotsuga menziesii
GGGCTATTGTTTGATATGCCACGAATGAACGTTCTATGGCATGGTTTAACTAAGTGAAGACCTCGTGCTCTTTCTTCCTCCATCTCATCTTTAGATGAAACTTCTTGAATAGCATTGGTTTGTAGCCTGGTTCTCTAGTGAGACATAAGATTATTCTATGGAACATCATAACTAGTATCATATTCCATAGAAAACAAATTACAATACCTACAGATCAACCCAAACAAACTTCTAGATTTATAGCTTTCTTAGCATCCCTATTCATGGCAGTCTTCAACAATGATGTAGATAAAAATAGTCTTTTGTTAGGAATGCAAAGAAAAGCTACATATTACAAATTCAAAAAGAATCATTCGTGATATTGTTAAAAGATTATTTGTTCAACCCATTTTACTAGAAATTAGAAACATATTGGTTCAATGTAGTAAAGCATCAAATCACAATCTTTTTTAAGGTATGCATTTAGGTCATTCGAAGACGAACAATGATCAAAATGGAAGACTATTTAAAGATACCTAACACTATTCTTCTTAAAAAAGAACAGATTTAAATCTTTGTAGTGGAATTTCAAGTACAATTAATTTATTTTTTACGCACGACCTAATTCTTAAGAAAATCACCAATTGGTGAGAGTAATGGCTTTTAAAATTTTACTTCAATGAAAAGTACAACTTAAACTTGAATAGAAACTCATAGAGGTCTCCCTCCTACCCCATAGGTTCTTCCTTGACGTTACTCGAAGCGCATGCAGGAGGAGAAAGTGGTTTTGAAAGAGGATCCTAGGGTTTTCGATGTGGCTATCATTGGTTTATTTCCAAATAGTTACATTTGAGGTTTAAACTTTCCATAAGAGGAATTTGATGGATACAAATGACTTAAATAATCTGACCTGAGACTTGTTACAAGAGTTTTCTCATTATTAACTTTGTTTAGAGAGAGCTAAATAATTGTGATAAGGCTTTAAAATATTTTTATCATGGAAAATTTTAAGGGTCCATAAATTTTTTTTTAATGTATATAGTCTTTGGAAAATCAAACTAATTCTTAAATTTGCAAACATAAAATGTTTGGTATATTTTTTTAAATATTCAAATTTTAAAAAAAATTAATATAGTTTTTGGACAATTTTGAGAATAAAAAGAAATTATCCCATATAAAACTTTGGTGAATCAATTTAGAAAAATAAAAATTGATAAGTCTACTTTAAAATAAAAAACATAAAAAATAACTGGCTAAACTAAATTTAACCCCTAAAATTTCCATACTCAAGCCTAACCTATTCTAGAAAAAGGAAAAATCTCAAAAAAGGGAAACATAATTCTAAAAGGGGCCTTACCATATTGAGACCAACACTCTTTTTCCCTTGGTCCCTCCTCTTAGTCAGTCAGCTTGCTTTACACCCAATTGTATCCCTTCCGTTCACTGCGTATGCAAATGAATGACTAATATGGGGAGGGAGAGCACCTTTTATATCAATCATTCTTTCGCCATTGGGGTGGTAACTTTACAATTTGTAACTGATATAACTGTGTTAATTTCTATCTTAGTGTGTTCTGTGTCGGTAGAATGTTAGGGTTTCTTTCCACAAAATTTTGTTCAAGGTCCTCATATTTTTGCTACAAGGGCCGTTGATTTTTTAGCACTGTGTATCGACAAGAAGTTGAGTTTTTGTGTGACTAACATTGGCGAGAAAATATATTTTTTGGCATCGTGTTTCAATCAAATCTTGACTTTTGCGCATCGACGTGAAATTCTGAGATTTACGCTGCAATTGGTATCCATATTCTTGTTCTCCTTGTTTCCATCAGTATCATGTGCTAGGTATTTGAACAAGGGGTGGCTAGTCTCTTGAGAAGGTCTCATATCCCATATATTAAGGAGAGGAGTGCATATCTTTGTGTGGGGGGGGGTCATAAAGTTCATTTTATTGAACAAAGAGGAGAAAGACCATAGAGGGAGTAGCCTTAGTTCATTGTTAAGGAAACCTACATGCTTATGAATAATTAGTTTGCATGATGAGGGAAAAGAATGAATGTCGAGTATCATGTCAATATACTAGGTAGAAATCTAAAGGGGTATAAAAAATGTAAATGAAAAAATTGATACATGCAAATATACAGTGAAAATAGGGGTTTTTTTAAATTGGGAAGGCATATTGGGAGGGGGTTAAAAAAATGATTTTGGGGGGTATTTTCCAATATTTTTTGAAAAGAGGGGTATTGTTTCATATGCCACAAATGAACGTGCTATGGCATGGTTTCACTAAGTGAAGACCCCGTGCTCTTTCTTCCTCCATCTCATATTCGGATGAAAATTCTTGAATAGCATTGGTTTGTAGCCTGGTTCTCTAGTGAGACGTAAGATTATTCTATGGAACATCATAACTAGTATCATATTCCATAGAAAACAAATTACAATACCTAAAGATGAACCCAAACAAACTTCTAGATTTATAGCTTTCTTAGCATCCCTATTCATGGCAGTCTTCAACAATGATGTAGATAAAAATAGTCTTTTGTTAGGAATGTAGAGAAAAGCTACATCTATTGCAAATTCAAAAAGAATCATTCATGATATTGTTAAAGATTATTTGTTCAACCCATTTTACTAGAAATTATAAACATATTGGTTCAATGTAGTAAAGCATCAAATCACAATCTTTTTTAAGGTATGCATTTAGGTCATTCGAAGACGAACAATGATCAAAATGGAAGACTATTTAAAGATACCTAACACTATTCTTCTTAAAAAAGAACGGATTTAAATCTTTGCAGTGGAATTTCAAGTCCAATTAATTTATTTTTTACGGCACGACCTAATTCTTAAGGGATGCTAGAAACTCACCAATTAGTGAGAGTAATGGTTTTTAAAATTTTACTTCAATGAAAAGTACAACTTAAACTTGAATAGAAACTCATAGAGGTCTCCCTCTTACCCCATAGGTTCTTCCTTACGTTACTCGAAGCGCATGCATGAGGAGAAAGTGGTTTTGAAAGAGGATCCTAGGGTTTTCGATGTGGCTATCATTGGTTTATTTCCAAATAGTTACATTTGAGGTTTAAACTTTCCATAAGAGGAATTTGATGGATACAAATGACTTCAATAATCTGACCTAAGACTTGTTACAAGAGTTTCCTCATTATTAACTTTGTTTAGAGAGAGCTAAATAATTGTGATAAGGCTTTAAAATATTTTTATTATGGAAAATTTTAAGGGTCCATAAAAAAAATTTAATGTATATAGTCTTTGAAAAATCATACTAATTCTTAAATTTGCAAACATAAAATGTTTGGTATATTTTTTTAAATATTCAAATTAAAAAAAATTAATATAGTTTTTGGACAATTTTGAGAATAAAAAGAAATTATCCCATACAAAATTTTGGTGAATCAATTTAGAAAAATAAAATTGATAAATCTACTTTTAAAATAAAACACATAAAAAATAACTGGCTAAACTAAATTTAACCCCTAAAATTTCCATACTCAAGCCTAACCTACTCTCGAAAAAGGGAAACATAATTCTAAAAGGGCCTTAGGCCTTACCACATTGAGACCAACACTCTTTTTCCCTTGGTCCCTCCTCCTCTTAGTCAGTCGGCTTGCTCTACACCCAATTGTATCCCTTCCCTTCACCGCGTACGCAAATGGATGACTAATATGGGGAGGGAGAGCACCTTTTATATGAATCATTCTTTCGCCATTGGGGTGGTAACTTTACAATTTGTAACTGATATACCTGCGTTAATTTCAATCTTAGTGTGTTGTGTGTCCGTAAAATGTTAGGGTTTCTTTCCACAAAATTTTGTTCAAGATCCTCATATTTTTGCTGCAAGGGCCGTTGATTTTTTAGCACTGTGTATCGACAAGTTAACATTGGCGAGAAAATGTAATTTTTGGCATCGTGTTTCAATCAAACCTTGACTTTTGCTCATCGACGTGAAATTCTGAGATTTACGCTGCAATTGGTATCCATATTCTTGCTTTCTCATCATGACGGCCAACGATATTTTCACTTTATTGTCTGCGTGTTTTGACGTTATCTCAATTTTCCCCGGCCGCATCTCGATGCTTTTCTCCATTTCCTGCCACAGCCTCATCAATGCTTTTCTCAATTTCTTACCACAACTTTTTTGACACTTAGTCATTTTTCCAGAAAGAAACACTTATGATAAAGCTCTTTAAAGAAGGCCTCCTCACCCATGATGGTTTATGAACCTCAAATGAATATTGATGACATTGGAAGGAGAAACCAAGATGGTTTAAGGCAATATAATTTTGTTTGGATGGAACCCATTATTCCCTAAAAGATGATGGGGAGGTCAGTTGCAAGCGCAACACACCTAAACTTATCATGAGGTAGACTTTTATATACATTTTCTCAGTGATATACATCTCCTTTTACCACTTTCATCATTTTTCTTTATGATCATGAGTTTCCAGTGACATACATCTCCTTTATCACTTTAATCATTTTCTTTTTACCACTTTAATCATTTTCCTTTATGATCATGAGTTTCCAGTGACATACATCTCCTTTGATCACTTTAATCATTTTTCTTTAGGATCATGAGTTTCCTTCATGCAATCCATGCGAAGCTCATAGGTTTCTCTTTAGTAACTTCCAAGATGACCTTAAAAATAAAGAATGGATAACTTCGACGTTCGAGAACATAGAGGTTGTACATTTTCATTCTTTGGATTTAAATCCTAAACGACCATCACTAGTTCACAACTATATCAATAAAATAAAGAATGGATAGCTTCTACGTTCTAAATGGAGAACATAGAGGTTGTACATTTTCATTCTTTGGATTTAAATCCTCAATGACCATCACTAGTTCACAACTATATCATATGAGTTTTAAGTTAGAAGAAGGACTAAAACTAGTTATGATATCTATAAGTTGCTCCTTTGGCTTAAGGAAGACCACTGAGTTAGGCCACACCTAATAACTCGTAAACCGCTTAGAGCATGGGCATGTCACATAACTACTAGATCTACCCAATCCTCCTATAGCTTTCCATTGTATTAGCAGCAGAGGAACCTATAGAATTATTCTATTTTGCTTTTATTACCTCTCCCATTGTATTAGCGGAACATTGTATTAGCGGAAGTACCCTAGGGGAGTAGATCTATTGTATTATTTATGATATCTATATGTTAGAGATTACTCAAGAGGTCTCTTATCGTAACTTTTCTATGTTTTATTCATAGTAAAACCAAGTGATTTTACAAACTTTGTCTTAGTTATGCTTGTTTTAAATTATCATTTCATTTTTATTTGTCATTTGATTTCCTTTCAGACCAACATGAAGGATTTTAATGGAATTTAAATTGATTAGTTTCTTAGGTTGAAGAATAGTGACTACGGTGATAAAGGTATTAGCAACTAGAGTCACTATTATATCTTGGTGATAAAGGTATTAGCAACTAGAGTCACTATTATATTGTTACATTTAAATTACCATTATAAATATATATTTTCTTCCCAACCTTCAAATCATTATGCATTTCTTCCCAATAACTCCCCTTAGATGTTTTGCAAAATAGAAGGGTTCTTTATGTAAATCTTGTATATACTTAGTTTTTAGATTGTTTTTTGTTTTGTTTTGTATTTTTATTGTTTGATTTAGTTAGTGGTTGAATAGCTTTCTTTCTTAAGTGTTTTCTTAGTGACTTTCACCAAATTGAGATCTAACTATTTGTTTTACCATTATCACATTAGTCTTTTGGACTCCTTAGTGACTTGATGACCCTTTGCATTATGTTGGCCTTATAGACATAGTTCCATATCTTGTTTTGTGAAAATGGGATTAAATTCACTTTTTTTTACAGTTTTGTGAAAATTAGGTCTTTCACATCATTAATGAATTTAAAGAGATATTTAACAAATCATGCTAAATTATCTAAACACTAAATCTCAAATTTTTCATTCATGTCCTATAAGATTATATTTTAAAGAATGGAGATGAGCTAATCATTTAAAAAAAAAGTAAATTGCCAAATTTTACTAAACTCTTTCTCTCACTTAAAAGACAATTTTTATACCATAATCGTCAAATTTGATTGATCTTTTCCCTAAGTTTACAATGCTTATGAAATTTATTATTGATGAGGAAACATTATCTAATTTTATTCCTAATAATATTCCATTTTAATCCATATTTTAGTTGTTGTGCATTTCTTAATTATTGAAATTTAAAGGAATATTCTATATCTTATCTCTATTAAATTTTAATAATTTCTTAAATAATATCCATTTTTACTTATATAATCATGCATAAAAGATTTATATAAAAAAAATTTACTTTCGACACATTTAAATCTCACTTAACAAATTAAAAACACATTAAAGCATCTTTCATAAAGTTACTTTAATAGACTCAAAAAGTTTGTACTTCACATTATAGTGAAGTTTTCCATTTGAACTCTTACATTCACACAAAATCACTTTAACATTTTTAAAATATAGTATATTTCATTTATATTCTCTTGTCTTTATGCATTTATTATATAATTTTATTCTGAAGTTGGATAGACCGGTCTCCTTTACAGAATTCAGGCTAATAACATTCTGCAATCTTTTGTACACGCTGATTTCGAAGATTATTGCTGAGAGGTTGAAACCCGTCTTTGGGGGATTTATGTCAGCTGAGCAGTTTGGTTTTCTACCCAATCTTCAAATTTTGGATGTTGTTGGGATTTTCCAGGAGGTTATGCACTCGATAAAGTTGAGGAAGTTTTTTTCTTTCATTCTTAAGTTGGATTTAGAGAAGGTGTATGATAAGGCTGACTGGTCCTTTCTCCGACAAATATTACTTGAGGTGGGGCTCTCGTCAGAGATTTCTCAATGGATTATGGCATGTGTTACTACAACAAAGTTATGTTGTTTTGATAAATGGTTCTTCGTCAACTTATTTTAAAATATCTCGTGGCAATCACCAAGGATTCCCAATTTTTCCTTATCTCTTCCTTCTTGCCATCGAAGGCCTTAACAGACTCCTCCTTAAGGCTAAGGACTCTCATGTGATCAAAGGTGTCGAGGTGGCTAGCTCTCTTTTTCTGACTCATACTCTTTTCATTGATGATGTGTTGATTTTCAGAGATGGCTCTTTCTCTGAATGGACACATATTAAGAAATTGGTGGACTTATTATGTGGGAATTCAGGCATGTATTTAAGTTCCCGCAAGTCTTGTGTTAGTTATTCCTATTATGACCAAAGATTAATTGATGACCTCTCTATCCTTCTTCCTTATAATATGCAACAACTTGATTCGGTTTTAACTTACCTTAGTTTCTTTCTCAAGACCAACAATTACAAGCATGAGGAATGGGGTTGGCTCATAAGGAAATTCCATAGCCGTATGAATAAATGGACCTCGAGGTGGCTTTCCCTTGGAGGCAGATATATTTTGGTCACCTCTGTTTTTCAGTGCATTCCAGTCTACCGGTTCTCATGACTCTGGGTTCGTGAGGGGGTGATTATGGATTTAAGAAGACTGATGTTTCGTTTTCTATGGGTTGGTACACAGAAGTGTCCCAAGATGTGTTTTTCTGTGTGGGAATCCTTATATAAGCCTAATTATTAGGGTGTATGGGAGATCAAACAACTTAGTCTATTTAATCAATCTTTGTGTGGTAAAAGATTATGGAAATGTCTTACCGTTCCTGGTCTCTGGGGGAACATTTTAAATGCCAAGTATCTAAGAATACTTCCCCAGGAATTTTGGGTCCATGAGGCTAATAGAAGACATCCAATTCCTTGGCCACATGGTGAAGTTTCTTGTATACGCTTCCACTCATTCTTCGAGGTCTCTATTAGCAAGTTAGGAGAGGGATTCAAGTTTATATCGGGATTGATTCAATAGTGGGTATGTAGCATTGTTAAAGGTTATCACGAGGACTCATCTCTCATATACACCATAGGAATATTGTGGTCTTAAAACATGATTCTATGGCTAGCAAGGAAATTGAATCTGGGTGGATATCGTCGTAGGATCTCAGTTTGCAAGGGGATTTGGCTCTAGAATGGGATAGTTATATTAATCTTATTTACATGGCTGATGTTGTTATGGTGGATTTTGGTGACCAATTGGTATGGTATTTTAACAAGAAGAATGGTGTTGTCATGTCTAATATTTCTTATTTATCTTTGTTTCAACAAAGGTGGGATAAAAACTTCTGCTAGTGGTTTTCTAGGTTATGGAAAGCAAAGGTGCCATGGAATATTAAATGCTTCATGTGGATTTTTCTTAATCACAATATCTTGGCATGGGACTCCCTGCAATCTAGAGGCTTCTAAGGACCTAGAAGATGTATGCTATGCTTATCCTCTTTGGAGTCAGTGGAGGATATGTTTGGTGATTGTCCATTTTTTTAGGAGGTATGGATGCTTTTTTGTTGTTGTATAAATTGGTCATGGAACTCGGGTCCAAATGATGTAGAAGAAAATATGAAACACTCAGTGAAGGATTCTTATTTATCCATATCCTACCCTTTGGTCATAATGTGGGAGGTTTGGAGATTTCAACATGGTCATGTGGATGTCTGTTGTTTATGTATTAAGGCCTTTACTACACTTGTGGACTCTGGCTTTCTAATGTATAAAGAAAATACAAATCACATCAGCTATCCTGTATTTAATCTCAATCAATTGGAAAGATTATTTGATGGGGATGAGAAGGATGGACAATGCGGGGTTGGTATGGTTATGAGGATGGAATTGAATCATATTTTCTTATTATGAATGGATGCAAGTTTTGGAGTTAATCCTAAAGATGAACTCTTGGCCTTGTGGGCTTTATTAGTTTTTTCCTAGAAAAAACATATTACAGTTCTTCTGGTGATGGGGGACTCTAAGATCATTGTGGAATGGGCTATGCAAGTTCACTCCATTCAATCTGTGGACCTGCATCACTGTTTGAGTTGTGTCAAGCGGATGCTTGCACTTTTCAACAATCTCTTTGTAATGTCCCTAAAATCCATAAATAAATAAATAAAATCGTAGGGCTAATAATACTGCTAAGATCTTAAGGGACACCTTTTCTTATCTACAGGATTATAGCTTGATAAGAATTATGCCTAAGTTCTGGTTTTGTTTTCCATTTTATATGATTCCTATGTGATAATAATGTTTAAATGTCATTATTCTATATTCTGATGTAATTATAGTTATGTACATGTTGTTTGGTTTACTAATGCTTCTAATCCTATTGTGTTCATGTTTGACGTCATGTTACGTTATCTAGTTCTTATTTCTTAAACAATGAGGATGACTTACCTCTGTATTTAAAGGGGAGGAGCGGAAAGACTTTTCTCTAGCGACTCACTCGAAAAGGTAAGGGAATCCTACGATACTAGGATTACTTAGTTCATACGAACTAACGCATGATGTGTATATTCTTACTACAGGTGACTCGTCGATAAACCTATGCTATATAAATAAGAGGAAGAAAAATAAAGAACCTAGCACCTATAGCTTGTTAGTCCTAAATGCTAAGGGCTTTGTCATTGTAAATATACCCTATGCCCAAGACTTGAGCTCAAACTATAATGTAGAGGGTTTAAGCCTTAGTGGTAATTGTATGCTCTTAAACTATAGTGTAGAGGGTTTATATTTTAACAGTAAAACATGTGGAGTTCAAAACTATAGAAAGGGGGTTTTGATTAAAACCTTAGTGGAAGGTTTCCTAGCGGTCTTAATGAGCCCACATGGAGGGAAATGCGGCTCCTCCATGATGTCCCAAGCCATAACCCTTTAGCTAGTGTTTTTCGTAGCCCATTTGCAATGTTTTTCGTTTGGTGGTGATGGCGGTAAGCTCCACCATTGGATTTGCGCAGACAGTGTTGGAAGTTATAGTGTCGACGTGAATGTATAACAGGTATGCAAGCATTTATCTAGCATCTTAACTCATTCCTATTTAATGTTTTTGATATTTCCATGCATACTGTTAATGGCTTCTTGGTTTTGTTTTGCAGTTTTGGGGCAAAGCCTGAGTGCTCTGCAATGTTAGCAAAACTTGGTCAACTGTGCAAACTCCGGCTAAGCCCATATAGAAAGGGCCTTTACCCAATGCTTAGTCATTTACAGTGTTGCGGGGTTTCTCTATTGTGAACTTGTAACCGGCCTCTCTATTGGGATTCTCCATGGTTTAGGGAAAAAGATGATAGTCACTGTTTTAGTTTTTATCCTGTAGGTTTGGCTTAGGGGTTCTCATCCCATTTCAGTGTTTTGTATAAAGGCACGACTATGTAAATTTTAACTCTGCGTTGGATGAATGTAATGGCATTTGGTTTAACTTGTTCGGCTCTGTGTTTTTACTACAAGCACTATGTTTTTAGTTTATAAGGGATGAAAAGATAAGTTTATCAGTGCCATTGCTTCACAATGGCACTACGATACTATTGTTTTTCTATTTGTTGGTTGACTGTGGAATATCATTGGGTGCTAACCCTTGCTGGGGTTTATGGAAATGCTTCATTGTTTTAAATGGGTTTTACTCTGTCAATTTATTTATTTGGTTTTAGTTTGGGAATCTTTGCTTTGTTAAATAATGATAAGGGAAGAGCCCTTTCTTCGTACTTCATTTTATTTATGTGGGAAAATTCCCTATCTGTGGTTTATGGAATCGTTGTAATGTTTAATTACTTTCATTTTGTTAGATTGTCGAGAGAAAACTTAAATCTATTTATATGTTGATATAATGCTTTGGTTGGGTGGATAATGCTATCATCGTTTGGTTGTTACTTCTGCTATGGTTTTTTTGAAGGCGGTCGTAATGGCGTGGCCCAAGCTCACCTAAATAGCACAGCCTATATGTCTATTGATTTTATATTTTATATTTAGTATGGACAGATAGATGGTGAATGTTTAATGGATTCGATAGCGGGTGTATTTTTTGTGTTTGTTTATTTGTATAACTTGTTATCACTCCCAACTTGTTATCACTCCCAACCGGGGCTTTATGCAATTCGATCTTGAGTTTCAACCGTTGGAAGGTGGTTTGATGTTTATTAATTGTTAGTATTGTTAAGCATTGCTTATATGTTTATTTCTTAATATTTATAAGTCAAAGATTATGGTATTCGACCTTGGGTCGCGATAGTTGATGGACTATATTTTTTTTAATTAATAATATGTATACAATATCCTTTGGATCTTAGGAGATTCGATATGGGTTTTAGATAGATTAGATGTAGTTTATTTTGTTTATTTATTTCATATTTGTTGTCACGCCCCCATGCCTCCAACCAGCAAAGAGGACGCGAACCATACTTAATCCGACGGGGCTAAGAGCCCATGAACATGAAAATTTACAAAAAATTGCAGAAACAGAATGCTTAAACAAATTTGAAATAAAATATGCACACAGGATTATTCATCATGCACAGATGCAATTAAATCCTCATACACAGCGGAACCAACAGCATTCATACATGCATGCATTCAACATGTTCACTTCATTTTAATTAACAGTAAATATAGAATTGCAGAGGTAAAATACACAAGATCACTTATCTTATGATGAACTCGATCCGCAACCAGCTACGTCACTACAACGTTCCACCCAACCATAGGCCAGTGTGTCCCTTAATCTCTCAGCAACGCTGCCACCCCCGAGCTGGGCATGATTCTCCAAGGAATAAGGGAACAACAGGCTTACACGTAGCCAAGGATACCCAAAACACACAGCCAAGCCAACAGAGTTGGGTTTATCAGGCCATTAAGGAGTTGGAGATGGCAGATTGCTAAGCTGGTGAGCTCATTACAGAGCCAAGGACACCTACACCAGAACTAGCCTGACCTCTAAGACACCCATCCACACCCAACATAGGGAATCAGTCCCTTCTCTACTACACAATCCCTCAGGCCCTGCATTCCCTTCCAGTGCTATTCAGGGGTGATGGAGAAGAAGGCCAGCCCTCTAGCTCTGTCTGTGTGGTTTCCAGCCACCAGGTTTATCAAGCAATCTAAGCCAACATCCCTGCTCCTCTCACATTCTGAAGACCAAACATTACACTCAGGTAATTAAGTCATCTGTCACAGCTTGACAGGGAAAACTATTTCTGAGTCATTCTTGGCCCTCTCGTGGCCAAAATGACTCCCAATAATCGAATTACATAGTCCCAACTAAACAATAAACATGGGGGAAGAACAACAGCTCCAATCTCAGCATTAAAATAGCGAAAATTACACAACCATACCGGTTTGTAAGGAGAACATACAGCTGAGGATGTGAATGGCTCTTTTCAGGAAAATCGTGGGTTGAAACGCACAGCTCTCAGCTCGCTGTATCAGCTGTTAACCAGGAAAATTCCTGTGCGTGAGGAAGCAATCCAACCCAGCAAGGAAAGGAACAGACAATGGAGGTCCTGCGTGAGGAAAAACAGCTCCATTTTTGCCCATGGATGAACAAGCAACAGGAAGGATGCGAATTTGCAGTTCTTGGGTGCTCAGCAACTCGTGGGGAGAGGAAGAAAAAATCTGCCTGGGTGAAGAGTGCGTTTTCCTTTCCATTCAGAAGTCAACTATGTGTGGAGTGTGCGTGGAGGCATGGACTGACAATCCTGCCACCCCACTCCCAAAACAATTAACTGCCATAACTTCCCTCAGCTACTAGCAGAAATTATTAATTGCAGTGGTTGGGTGAGACAAAAGGAAGAGAACACATGGGTATTTTTTTCCTTTTTAGCTCAAGATTGACAATTCCCCCCTTACCTCCTCATCCTTGGGAAAATCATGCCCCATTCGATTTAGTTTCCGCGATCGTAGCTGGTTGTGTTCATTTTAATTAATTATAGATGCACATTTACATGATGACCAATATAATATATGCCGCATGCCCTGATATTCAATCGGTGACAAAATTTAAATCCCAAAACATAGCATGACTGATCAATGGTGGGGTCTTGGCCTTTAACTCCACACCATGATCATTTACAATATACACATCATATACATCTAATGTAACGGGGTCAAAACTGGGGCATTACATTCCCCTCCCCCTTCAATAGCACTGTCCTCGATGCTTTACAAAATTTGAACAAAATCCTACACTGGTATCGCCTTAGTGTTCTGCAGAATTGAACAAAAATGGATGTGCCAATCGCATGGCATCCTCCAGCTCCCATGTAGCCTCTTCAGGTCTGTAGTGCTTCCATTGCACCTTTACCTGACCTATGGCTCGGTTCCAGAGCATTGTGACCTTCCTGTCGAGGATTCGCATTGGCTCGATTCGAAACTATCCCTCGGGTTCCACCTGAATCACATCCCAATTTATCACATGGTTAGGATCATGTACATATCTTTTAAGCAAAGAAACATGAAAAATATTATGAGCTCTAGTGCTAGCAGGCAATGCAAGTCTATATGCAACTGGCCCTATTCTTTCAAGCACTTCAAACGGCCCACAGTATCTCGGCGACAACTTGGCACAACTTCCAAGTTTCAAGGAACTCTTCCTTTCCCTTACTCTGAGGTAAACATGATCCCCGACACTGAACTCTTTGTTCACCCTATGCTTATCTGCATAGCTTTTCTGTCAGTCCTGTGCTGCTTTCAGCTTCTGCCTGATCTTTGCAACCTCTTGCTCCATTTCCTTGAGCAATTCCTGTCCAAGAACAATCCGGTTCACTGGATTATCCCAAGTCACTGGTGTTCTACACCTTCTTCCATACAAAGCTTCATATGGACTCATCCCCAAGGACGTTTGATGTCCATTGTTATAAGTAAACTCTACCAAGTGTAAGTAATCTTCCCACTTGGTTGGCTTGTCCATCACGTACATGCGAAGCATGTATTCAAGCACCTAATTAACTCTCTCTATCTGACCATCTGTCTGAGGATGGTATGCAATGCTAAAGTTTAGCTTTGTACCCAAATCTGCAAACAACCCCTTCCAAAAGTTGGAAGTGAACTTGACATCTCAGTCAGAGACTATTGCCTTAGGCAATCCATGCAATTTGAAAATCTCCTTCATGAAGATCTTTGCAATGTCGCCAGTCTCATACGTAGACTTAACCGGTGTAAAATGGGCTACCTTTGTTCATGTTGTCTTCAAGTCATTGGCAATCCTGTAATAAAATCCATGGAAATAACTTCCCATTTCCATTCCGGAACTGGCAAAGGCTGCAACAAACCTGCAGGATGTTGATGCTCAACCTTTACCTGTTGACATTTCATACACCTTGAAATGTATTCAACCATATCCTTTTTCATACCTAGCCAAAAGCACTGCTTTCTAGCCGTAGCGATTGTCTTCTGATATCCTGGGTGACCAGAATACGGAGCTTGATGGATTTCATCCATAACAATTCTCCTCAAATCTGCTACATCTGGGACATAAATTCTATCTTTATAAGTGAGAATCCCATCTCCTTCCAATTTATATCCCTCATACCTCCTCTCAAGACTTTGCTGCTGCAACTTGCCTTTTACCTGCTCATACAATTCATCTCCAGCAACATGATTAACAATCTGCTGCCTCAAATCTGATTGGCAAATACTAAGATGTGCCACATGCATTTCCTGCACCTTCCTGCTAAGCGTATCAGCTACCTTATTCTCTTTTCCCTTTATGTGCTTGATTTCAAAATCAAACTCACATAAAAACTCCAGCCATCTTGCTTTCCTAGCATTCAACGTAGGCTGATCAAATAGATACTTCAGACCATAGTGATCTGTTCTAAGCTCAAATCTCCTACCCATCAAATAATGTCTCCACATCTTGAGAGCATGCACTATGGCTGCAAGCTCTAGATCATGAGTGGCATAGTTCTTCTCATGCTCCTTCAACTTTCTTGACTCATAACATATCACATGGTTTTCCTGCATAAGGACTCCTCCAACCCCTTGTCCGCATGCATCAGTACATACCACAAAGTCTTTCTCTGGATCTGCAACCTTCAACACTGGTGCACTGGTGAGAAGATTCTTCAACTGCTGGAATCTTTCTTCACACCTCGATGTCCATTCGAACTTCATCCCCTTCTTCTGCAAAGAAGTGATAGCATGTGCAACTTTGGAGAATCCCTCAATGAATCTCCTATAGTATCCTGCAAGTCCCATGAAAGATCTTACATCTGTCACATTTCTTGGAGTAGGCCAATTCATAATCGTTTCAATCTTTTTAGGGTCCACAGATATACCCTCCTCCGAGATAATGTGACCCAAATACTGAATTCTATCTCTATAAAAGTCACACTTGCTCAGTTTTGCATACAACTGATGCTCCCTGAGCAATTGCAATGTCAATCTCAAATTCTATTCATGCTCTCCCTCATTCTTAGAATAAACAAGAATTTCATTAAGGAAAACAAGAACAAACTTGTCCAAATACCTACTGAAGATGCTATTCATGAGGCACATAAATGTAGCTGGTGCATTCGTGAGACCAAATGGTACCACTACAAACTCATAATGCCCATACCTTGTCCTGAAGGCTGTCTTATGAATTTCTTCATCCTTGATTCTCACCTGATGGTAACCAGACCTCAAGTCGATCTTGGAAAATACCCTTGCTCCTCTCATTTGATCAAAGAGGTCATCAATCCCAGGCAAAGGATACTTATTATTCATAGTAACCTTGTTCAACTACCTGTAATCAATACATAACCTGAGTGTAGCATCTTTCTTCTTGACAAACAGAACTGGTGCTCCCCAAGGAGACACACTCGGTCGGATATACTTCTTTTCCAACAACTCTTGCAATTTCATTTTCAATTCTAGCATCTCTGGTGTACTCATCTTGTAGGGTTCCTTGGACACTGGTGCTGCTCCTGGCACAAGTTCAATAGTGAAATCAATGTCTCTCTTTGGAGGAAGCCCTGGAATCTCATCAGGAAACACATCCTTGAATTCCTGTAACACCTGATAGTCCTCCAACCTAGGAGTTTCATCTCTCGATCCCTCCACAATCTGAGCTGCATACAGCCGGCAACCCTTCCTACAGAACTTCTTTAACTGCATTGCTGAAACCTGCCTTACTGAAATCACCTTTGGAATACCCTTCACAACAACTAGGTTCCCTTCTTCATTCATGCATTCAAAAGTCTTATTGTAGCAATCAAGCTTCACCCTGTGAGCTTCTAACCAATCCATTCCAATGAGAACATCATAGGAACCAAGCGGTAGAACATTCAGATCTACACAAGTGACCAATCCATTCATGACCAATGGACATTTCTCCACCACTTCACTGACCTTTCTCTTAGTTCCAGTGGCTAGCTGGACTAACCAAGACTTCCTATGCTTTACTTTCTTAAAAGCAAAAATCTCTACTACTCTAGGAGTAATGTAACTGTGTGTAGAACCAGGGTCAATCAAAATAGAAACAGATTGCTCAGCAATCTTACCTGCAACTTCGACCACAGCTGACTGGTGATCTGCCTGACGGTCCACTAGTGCTGCATAGATCCTAGGGACTACCCTTGCTACTTGACCCACTGTTTCTGCTTCTTGAATGTTATATGCTGGCCTTGCACTCTCATTCTCAAGTGGACAATTCCTGCGCATGTGGGGTCCTCCACATTTCCAACATTGAAGTGGCCCTCTATTCTATTGTGGATCTTTAGGATTTTCTCCGGTCATTCCAACTGGCTTACTCGCAGCTTGAGATGGCTGCTTCTGCTGATTCCTGAAGCTAGAAGGTTTGAAACCCTTCTTTGTTTGGTCAAACTTCTCATTCTTCTTGTCCTTCCATGCCTTGTGGTAATCAGGCTTACCTTTGCTTTGCTCATAACAATACTTAGCCTTCCTTATTGCTTCTTCAAGAGTTCTAGGCTCATAAAACTCAATCCTATCTTTGTAAGATTGAGATAATCCACTCAGAAAACGCTGGACCTTCACTTTTTCATCTCTGATGTACCAGACATACCTCAACAGCTCCAAAAACTTGTTTGCATATTCTTCCATGGTTGGCTATCCCAATTTCAGCTCATGGAACTCCTTAATCTTGTCATCATAATACCTGTCAGATAGGTATTTCTGCTTGAAATACTTCTTGAACTGCTTCCACTTAAGTCTCCTTTCACTAATCCTCTTTACTTGCTTGAAGTGTTCCCACCAAATGGATGCCCTTCCATTCAGATTGAATATGGCAACTCTTGCCTTCATGTTTCCTGAAAAATCATGCACTTGAAAGTACTTTTTAATCCCAAGAAGCCAAGCCTTAGCCTCTTGTCCAGTATTTACCTCACCATCAAACATAGGAGGTTTAGCTTTCTTGAATTCATCTCGAGTGCGATCCTTATGGTGTCTCTTTCTTTTCCTTCTATGAGAAGAAGAGCTGGAATCCCCACTGGATTCTTCAGAATCGGATGATCCACTAGAAGTTCTTCTCCTTCTCCTAGTACTGCTCTTACTGCCTTCTGGTCTTGATGTACCTCGTCCAGAGTCTATCTTCCTTTGCAAGTCTGTCAAACTCTGCAGCATAGAAGCATTCAACTGATGCTGCTCCTCCTAGGCTTTAATTAAGCTTCTCATAGTGGTCGCAACATCTGACGGGGTCTCTTGGAATCTCCTTCCATTAGACTCTATGTCATCGTTTCTATTACGGACATTTTCTCCCATGGCATCTCAGGCATGCTCATCAGAATCCCGAGCATCATATCCATCATGGGTTCTCATAGTTGAACCACCATTTACTTACCAAACTGCACTATCTGAAATACTTCCCTTGAAGGTGACTAAAATTCTGCAAACGGGTTAACAACACAATTGTTAGATGCATACATTGATACAAATCAACATTACTTACCTTCTCTTGGAATAATCATAAAATTACAAATGTCCAAACACACAAAAACTTCTTCATCCAAGAACATCTATCTGAGGGGGACGACGGGGATCAAGGGGGCTTGCCCCCTTGTGGCTTCCCTGTGCCACTGCAGGGTGGGTTGAGGGTAGCGCCCTCATTTTTTTTTTTTGGTAAAACGTTGGTTTTCATGCAATCTGGTGCATTAGATCGCTGCCTCTTTTCTCATTTTATCCCCTAAAAATTCTCTGTAAAACAACTCAAAATTTCACTGAGGGACAGTCAAAATCTGCTGGAAAAATCCCATCGAAAACGCAAATTTTACCCGTGCAGAATCGACTGTCGACTGTCATTCTGATTGGCTGTCGGAAGCCTTTGTGCTTCGGGTGGTTTAGTCATTTAGGCAGCCACAATGGCGGCTCTCGAAAGCTCCAATCCTTCCGCTGAATCGGCTCCCAGAACCATTCTTCCTTCCGCAGAATCGGTTCCTCTTCCATTTTTTATTCCGCCGAATCGGCTCCCGGAATGCTTTCTCTTCCGATTTGGCACTTATAACAACTTGAACGTCGGACGTCGGCAGAATTTCACATCGGAATCCAAATGACTTTGGCTTCCGCAACGGTGGCTCGCCAAACCTTAACTTCTCTCGATCGACACTTAGAACAACCGGAGCGTCGGGCGTCGGCGGCCTTTCACATCGGAAGCCAAATGGCTTTGGCTTCCGCAATGGCGGCTCGCAAAACCTTAAATTCTTCCAATTGGCATTTATGGAGAATAATTTAAACATCGGATGTCGGCTGACTTTTGGATCGGAAGCCAAATGACTTTGGCTTCCGCAACGGCGGCTCACCAAAGTCTGAATCCTTCCGACGTCCGATCTTACTTGGAGAATTTTCAACTTTTTGGACGTCGATGGTCTTTTTGGATCGGAAGCCTTAATGCTTCCGCTTCCGAAATGGCGGATGGGGGACTTCTCCAACCCTTCCACAACGGCGGACGGGAGATCACTCCCGCTACCGATTTCCCAACACTTAGACAAATTTTAAACCTTTCTGTGGCATCGATGGTCTAATGACTTTCCCATCAGAAGACTTGGTGGTTTGGTCTTCCGCAACGGTGGACGGGGACTTCGTGAAACCTTCCGCAACGGCGGACGGGAACTTCATGAAACCTTCCGCAATGGCAGACAGGAACTTCTCCAGTTCTTCCGACTGTTCACACTTAAACAGAAATTTCCAAATTTCAAATTTTTACAGTCTTCCACTGGTTCGGCTGGGCATAATGAGATACACCTCTGTCAGTTGTTCCTCCTTGGCCCATAGAGGCCCATTTCTGCAACCCAGAGCTCTGATACCATGCTGTCACGTCCCCATGCCTCCGACCGGCAAAGAGGACGTGAACCATACTTAATCCGACGGGGCTAAGAGCCCATGAACTTGAAAATTTAAAAAAATTGCAGAAACAGAATGCTTAAACAAATTTGAACTAAAATATGCACACAGGATTATTCATCATGCACAGATGCAATTAAATCCTCATACACAGTGGAACCAATAGCATTCATACATGCATGCATTCAACATGTTCATTTCATTTTAAAAACCGTAAATATAGAATTGCAGAGGTAAAATACACAAGATCATTTATCTTATGATGAACTCGATCCACAACCAGCTACGTCGCTGCAACGTTCCACCCAACCATAGGCCAGCGTGCCCCTTAATCTCTCAGCAACGCTACCACCCCCGAGCTGGGCATGATTCTCCAAGGAATAAGGGAACAACAGGCTTACATGTAGCCAAGGATACCCAAAACACACAGCCAAGCCAACAGAGTTGGGTTTATCAGGCCATTAAGGAGTTGGAGATGGAAAATTGCTAAGCTGGTGAGCTCATTACAGAGCCAAGGACACCTACACCAGAACTAGCCTGACCTCTAAGACACCCATCCACACCCAACACAAGGAATCAGTCCCTTCTCTACTACACAGTCCCTCAGGCCCGCATTCCCTTCCAGTGCTATTAAGGGGTGATGGAGAAGAAGGCCAACCCTCTAGCTCTATCTGTGTGGTTTCCAGCCACCAGTTTTATCAAGCAATCTAAGCCAACATCCCTGCTCCTCTCACAGTCCGAAGACCAAACATTACACTCAGGAAATTAAGTCAGCTGTCACAACTTGACAGGGAAAACGATTTCTGAGTCGTTCTTGGCCCTCTCGTGGCCAAAACGACTCCCAATAATTGAATTACACAGTCCCAACTAAACAGTAAACATGGGGGAAAAACAACAGCTCCAATCTCAGCATTAAAATAGCGGAAATTACACAACCATACCGGTCTGTAAGGAGAACATACAGCTGAGGACGTGAATGGCTCTTTTCAGGAAAATCGTGGGTGGAAATGCATAGCTCTCACCTCGATGTATCAGCTAGAAACCAGGAAAATTCCTGTGTGAGGAAGCAATCCGACCCAGCAAGGAAAGGAACAGACAATGGAGGTCCTGCGTGAGGAAAAACAGCTCCGTTTTTGCCCGTGGATGAACAAGCAACAGGAAGGACGCGAATTTGCAGTTTTTGGGTGCTCAGCAACTCGTGGGGAGAGGAAGAAAAAATCTGCGTGGGTGAAGAGTGCGTTTTCCTTTCCATTCAGAAGTCAACTATGGGTGGAGTGTGCGTGGAGGCATGGACTGATAGTCCTGCCACCCCACTCCCAAAACAATTAACTGCCATAACTTCCCTCAGCTACCAGCAGAAATTATTAATTGCAGTGGTTGGGTGAGACAAAAGGAAGAGAACACATGGGTATTTTTTTCCTTTTTGGCTCAAGATTGACAATTCCCCCCTTACCTCCTCATCCTTGGGAAAATCATGCCCCATTCGATTTAGTTTTCGCGACCGTAGCTGGTTGTGTTCATTTTAATTAATTATAGATGCACATTTACATGATGACCAATATAATATATGTCGCATGCCCCGATATTCAATCGGTGACAAAATTTAAATCCCAAAACATAGCATGACTGATCAATGGTGGGGTCTTGGCCTTTAACTCCACAACATGATCATTTACAATATACACATCATATACATCTAATGTAACAGGGCCAAAACCAGGGCATTACATTTGTTATCTCTTAGATGGAGCATATGAGATTGGATCAGGGAATTCGATATTTGATTTATGGTTTTGTTTGTAGTATAAATTATTTTATTGTTTATGTAAATAGTTTAGGTTGGAAAAATCATAGTGGCAGCCGGCCAATCTTTAACAGGATTGAATGTTTGGCAATTGTATAATGTTTAAGTTCTTTACTATGTATAACTTTTGGGTTTAAACATTATCCCTATCGAATCGTTGATAGGCTCTCAACCTTTGTATGAGGAATTAGGGGAATTTTGTTGGTGATTAGTTTGTTTATTATGGTAATGTATATAGATTATAAGTAATGGTATTCTTCGTTGCTGGAAAATGTAATGTGCCAGTGTTTGATTTTTAGTTTATGTGTTTGAGTTATTTAAGGGATTCGATCCCTCGTTTATGTTGATGAATATGTTTAATAATTGTTTTATTGTATAAGCAGAGTTTATTTAATATTTGGTTTATTTATTTAGTTTTTTTTAATATTTGGTTTATTTTAATAAGGTCGTAGACCTTTGCAAATTCTCTGTAATTTATTCCTAAAAGTTTTATCTTGTTCTTACTTTGTTTTTAAATGAGACATCTGCTATGATGTAGGGTCTATTTTTAGTATGTTTGACATAAGTTTGGGTATTAAATTCATTTATAAAACTAGGAGTTGAATCTAGACTAAAACTTAACATATAATATAAATTTTTGAAACTAGTTTAATACAACTCTAATAGGAATTTAACCCTAGAATCTAATTAAGAATTAAAGATCTAGATTCTAATTAATCTAATAAAACAATCCTGAAGCATGTATTCAAACTGGAGAATAAAATTATAGATCTTAATCCAAAGCATAATAACTATAATTACAACTTGTAAACATAATTAAAATAACTTGGAAATGTAGAAACATCTTACCTGCAACTATGCATCTTTGTTAATGGCCAAAAGACCCTGCACACTTTAAACACCCATAATTAATAAAATCCTAGCTATTTTTTTAGCTTAGAACTGATAACCGTAAAACTTTGGAATTGTCGCGTTCCTACCAACAATGACTGGGAACCATTCCTATTTCTAATTCAAATCCCCTCGAGCTGGCTCCAACATGAAAGCGATCTAGAACTAAGTCTTTATGCAGGTACAAAAGAAGAAGAAGCACAAAGTTCAGAGGATAGAACACATAGTGAAGAAATCCCAAGGATCATGGTCATCGCAAATCACTTGTATGTGATTGTTCATGATCATTCAAAACCACTTATCTGTGAGGTTTGTGGTCATCTTAAACCACTCGTATGATCCATGTTTCATGGTAAGCCCAAACCACTAGAGAATTGTAATGGTCACGGGTAAGTCGCAAAATGCTAAGGTAATGTATGATGGGGGGAATCTAGTTAAATGAAGCAACACACTAAAGCTAATCCATATGAAGACAATAGATGAAAGATGAGGCCATGACCCAAATAAGGTCAAGGAAAACAAAAAGCAAGTACAAGAAAAAACACTAAAGATAAAAACTTGACAAGTATTTATTAAGGGGGGGTGTTGGAATATGTAACTTATACTTGTTGTATGATTGAGATAATGACTTGTTGAGCAAGTGACACGAGAAGATGACATGAGAGAATAGGTTAGAATCTAGAAATGGTTGAGTCAATTGAGTAGTTCATATATATAATATTGCAATAAATAATATCTTGAGTAGAGGAAGGAGACGGGTCTAGAAGAGACAATGAGAGCCATTGAATTTGTGTCAAGATATATGGTTGAGATCAACTAAGAATTGTATAAATATTTATGATTTGTTAGTAATGAAATCAACAAGCAATACACTACATTGTGTGTTATCCAAGTGTCTCTCCATAGCAATGTTTTCTATTAAATAAAATTTGATCTTAAGCTTATAGTAAGGAGCTTTGTAATTTTCTCTATTATAAACATTGCTTCAAAATGATTTTGTGTTAATGGATGGTTCAAGATATCTGTGAAATTCTTTATTGAGTGTAGATGACTAGATTAGTCAGAATGATCCGTTTATATTTATGGGTGAGTGCATGAAGTTAGTGGACCTTTTAGATGCAACTGGATTCTTAGAAAATTGGTCATGTTTAGGCCATAACTTTTTCTTTTATCAACCATTTTATAAAAAAATATATGGGACACTACTAGACACTAAGCTTTACACACTATAAAAAATCCAATCTCATATCATTACATTAAGACCTTGAACTTGTGTTTACCCATTTGTTAGAGTATGCTAGTGACAATAAATTTTTATGAAATCTTAAACATTAATAACATTTTTTTGTGTAGATTCTAAATATGTAATTTTTATTTCAAAATATTATATTTTTCTTTTTTTTCAATTTTTATTATCTTAATTTCTTCACTCAAAAAAAAATATTTTAAAAACCTATCTTAAATAGTATCAATAAAATATTTCATATTTTGTACTTAAATTTGACATAAAAATACATTTTTTAAATTTAATATGTGATTAGGGTTTATATCCCCAATATCAACACTTCCACTATCACTTCAATTGGTTAGATATACAGATTTTGTCATTTTTGAGTTTTTCCCTAAGACATCCACTATAAAGTGCATATCATTTCAATTGGTTAGATATAGAGGTTTTGCCATTTTTGTGTTTTTCCCTTAGACTTCCACTCTAAAGTGCATATCACTTCAATTGGTTAGATAGAAAGGTTTTGCCCTTTTTGTGCTTTTCCCTTAGACTTCCACTCTAAAGTGTTTTTTCTCTTCAATTGGTTTTTCCATTTTACAGATAAAAAGACCTCTCCCTAGGTGCAGTCATCAATAGTTCTACTTATTTTCAAAGTTGATGAATTTTCTGTTGTCCTCTTTTTTACAGTGTTTGAGATTCATGTAAAAAAAAAAAAATCAGAGGAAAAAATACCAGTCTTTGTTATTCATATGAATCAAAAGACATCATTTACATATCATCATGGTAACTGTCAGATCCCAGTTCCAGCAACAACAAATATAAATGACAAAACATAGCAGCAGATACAAAAGATAAAGTCTAAACGTAGCAAACTTTTCTCATCATCCCTGTTATAACAGGTCAGATAGTATTGAGTAATCATCGAAGATGAACTTTAACCATACAAAAACAGAGAAAGGTATGTTGGCAAGAAGGACTCTACATAGTACTGAATGAGATAATCAATCAACAGCTATAAACATGCTGAAACAAAAGAGATATTTAGCTATTCTAAAAGAGATTCAGATTGCCTTGATTCACAATCAAACCATCCAATGTTTCTGAAAAAGAAACAACTCCCATATCCAAATTCAAGCCTTGTTTGGAGAGTGCATCTGCCAGCTTGTTATGCTCATGAAATGTATGTTTAAAGATCATCGGCGGGGCCATTTGAAGCATATGTCTTATGTCGCAACACCAGTGCATCAGAGATGGAACATCAAGTCCAGAAGATCTGTTAATCCATGAGATAATAACCATTGAATCCCCATATATCAGCTTCATAGGGATACCCATGAATAAGCTAACTCTAAGAATTTCCCAGCAAGCCAATAACTCTGCTCTTGTATTCGAACTTCTTCCACAACCCATTGAAATACTAAAGAAATGAGAATCATTGATATAAATCACACAACCTGATCCTCCTATATACTCTACAGCTGCTCCATCAAAATATCCACAAGGATAACATTTTAAGGGTTTAGGGCCAATATTGCGAACTTTGTGAAATTTCAGAGGCACAGGGTGAGTATTTATTAGGCCTTCAATTTTGGCAATCACAGCAGAGAAGGATGGTTTCTTATTCTCAAACAAGCAGAGATTACGTATGAGCCAGATACCCCAAAATATAAACAGAGGCAAGTAATAGTATAGGGAAGAACTCGCTGTACAAGAGAACCAAAGGTCCAAGAAGGAATGAACAGAGCTGAAAGTGGGGAAAGAGCAGTTGTATTTAACCTCAAAAAAAGTGTAAATACGGGCAGAAAAGGAACAGCAGAAAAAAAGGTGATGGATATCTTCCAGGTCACCTTCACAGAGGACACAACGACTGGGCCCATTGATGCCTCTAGTCTGCAATTGCTCCTAGGTTAATATCTTTCGATAAATCAATAACCAGATAAAGCATTTTATTTTCATAGGGATAGTCAAAGTCCACAAAATTTTCAGAACCTTATCATTTAGATCTAAACAGCTATTAGAGATAACACAAGAATAACCTTCAGCAGCAGTTAATGGCCCTGTATACTTATTGTGGTTCCAAATTAAAATATCATTTTGATCAGAGAGCCGTATACGTCCAAATTCCAGACCTCTTATATAATTATCCCATACAGCTTTCCATTCGCCGAAAAGATCAAGTTCGTCTGCAGAGAACCAGTAACCTTTGGCATTTGGAGTATGATTGCGAGCCTGAGCTAAGGAGCAAATGACATAATCCTCTAAATATTCTTGCAGACCTCTAGGCAGAGTAAAGGAGGAGCCCATACCAACAATAGGGTCTGCACCCAGGCAAATGGATTCACCATTACCAACTTGCCAGATAATACCTATGCCAATCCAAGTTAAGGTAGAAACAAAGCCCTTCCAAATAATTGAGGAATTATTATAATTGAAGTTCTTCTCCCTTAGCCATAAGGTGAAATGGCTTATTTTTCAAATATTTTGCTGTGATGAGAAGATTTCAGATGTCTTTGCTATTGGCTGCCAGCCAAAAAGATTTCATTCTCAAAGAAAGACTGAAGCTAGGGAGATGTTTAATACCCCAGCCACCATGAGAAGTGGGCCGAGCCAAAAGTTGCCAATCCACTAGATGAAATTTTTTAATCTTATCAGAAGATCCCCACAAAAAGGAAAAAATCACTTTTTTGAGTTTATCTAGTATATAGGATGGAATCGAAACCAATGACATCTAGTAGACTGGCATGCTTGAGAGAATAGCACGTATCAGGACAAGCCTACCTCCCATGGAAAGAAGCCTGTTTGTCCAATGATAAATTCTTTTTTCAAATTTCGAAACCATCTAGAGCCAATCTTTAACCAGGTAACAATTTGGTTTCAAGAAATATCCCGGGTAACTAAAACCATTCCGAAGATCATCAAACCTGTAAGGGAGGATACCTGTAATTCTTTGGAGAGTTGCCTCATCTATACCTTTTTGAAGAAAACAGGATTTGTTCACATTAATACTCATACCTAAGGCCTCACAGAAAATATCCAGAATGGCTTTGAAAGCCAACCATTCTTCATAGGAACCCAGACCAAAAAATAATCACATCATCAACAAATAGTAAATGGGTGAGAGAGAGCTTATATGAAACTTTTATGCCTTTAACCTTCCCATTTCGTTTAGCATCCTCAATCAAGAGACTAAGCCCTTCTATTACTAGAATGAACAATAGGGGGGATAAAGGGCAGCCCTATCTTAAACCCTGCAAGGCAGGAAAGAAAGAGGACGAAGAGCCATTAACAAGAACAGCGAAGTTAGCTGATGAAATGCATCCCAGGATCCAATTTACTCCAACAAGGGGAACCCCAATTTGTATAAGTAAAAGATGAATGAATGTCCAATTAACTCTGTCAAAGGCTTTAGATAAATCCAGCTTGAGGATGAGGGCACATTTAATTTTGGAGTGGACGGTGTGCAATACTTCCTGAGTAATAGCAATGGGTTCTTGGATCAGCCTATTTTTAAGAAAGCCAATTTGTTGAGGAGAGATGGAAGCATCCAGAAAGGGTTTAAGCCTCATAGCTGCAACTTTGGAAATCAGTTTATAGTAGAGATTACATAAGGAGATAGGTCGATAGTCAACGAAAGAAACAGGCAGGTATGTCTTAGGGATAAGGGCTAGAAAATTAGAATTGAGAGCAGGAGCCACTCTACCTGAGGTTCTAGCTGATTCCACCACATTAACAAGGAGAGGACCCAAAAGATCAAAAAAGAACAAATGGAACTCAACTGGCCAACCATCCGGCCCAGGAGCCTTATCTTTTTTAAAGAGTTTAAGTGCCTGTTCCACTTCCAAAATAGTAACAGGGCTTGAAAAGGAATCTTTATCATTCAGGCTGATATAAGTGCGAAAGAGACAAATTACCTTTAGCTGGGATTCCAATTTTGTCAAATTGTCATCTTCAAACATAGTCTTGAAAAATTGAATACCAAGGGCTTTTAGGTTTTGATCATCTGAAACCCAATTGCCCGACTCATCTTTAAGACTCCAGATAGCATTCTGATTTTTTCGAACTGTAGCCACCGCATGAAAAAACTTGGCATTAGCATCCCCCTTTAGAGCCCAGGTAATTATTCTTTGAAGTCTAGCAGAAGAAATTTCATGATCAGTCAATTTTTGAAGAGCTGCTTTGAGAGAGCACAGCTTAAGTTACTGATCCTGGTTTAATATGGATGACTGAGAGGAATGAAAAAGAGAGCTAATTTCCTCTTCCAGCACAACAGATTTATCTTTCATTTTTAACGCTTCAGATTTAGTCCATGATTTAACCTTTCCTTTTAGTGTTCGAAGTCTACAAGAGAGATCATTCATGGCATCCTTAGAGGGATCCGGTTGAATTAGTGGCCATTCAGACCGAACCATCTGAACAAAATATTCATTGTCTAACCAAGAATGATTAAACTTAAAAGGATATGCACTAGGACTTTGATGATCTATCCAATCCAAGATAATAGGAAAGTGGTCAGATATCCCACTTATGTGAACCCATGCTCTATACTTAGGCAAAGAGCTGACCAGTTGTTCCGACAACAAAAAGAGATCAAGCCTTTTAGAAATACCATCTTCTCCTATCCTTCCATTCCTCCAGGTAGGTCCTGCACTGGGGGGAGCAACATCTACTAAATTATGATCAGAGAAAAGTTTCGAGAAAAAAGAACCCAATGGATCTTTAAGGGCTTTTGTACCCTAGATTTCTGAGGCGTTTAGAGTAAGATTAAGATCCCCTGCTAAGATGAGATTAGGCAGAGAAAGGAGACCTCCCGAAGCTGCAGTATTCCAGAAAGAATCACGATTAAGGTAAGGAACATAGTAGTTTAAGATAGAGAGATTTAGGGAAGACCCCCAGATCGAAGCTTTTAGCAAAATACCAGCAGCAGTGTGGAAGGATTTGCATTTTATGATTTTTAGATTCCATCCAGAGAGAATTCCTCCAGAGAGACCATTAGAACTAAGAGCACAAAACTCCCAGCCCGGGCAAAGTTTAGAAAAGGCATAAAGAGCAGATAAGGACTAGTCATGGTTTCTTGAAAAAGGACAACATCAGGAGAAAGAGCATACAGTAAACGACAGAGACTTTTTTGTTTGGCCAGACTCCCCAAGCCATGAACATTCAGAGAAAGGATGCGCATTAAGAAACCGGAGAGTCAGGGGTCGAAGCTCTAAGGAACCGATGGGAAGGAGAAGAAAGAGATCACTCTGCTGCTTTTAATCTCTCAGATAGAGGAGTAAAAGGAGCCTGGACTGAGTCAAAAGAATCAAGAGTGGGCTTTGTTGTCTTTTTCTTCCGTCTAATAGTAACATTCTCGAAACGAATTGAATATAGAGGAAGAACCGAAGGGGAGAGAGGATTCTTATCAGAGAAAATACTTAAATATTTTTTCAAAGAAGGATCAGCAAAAGACGAGGAAGCTGTGGGGCTGATAGATGGCGAACCTGAAGACTAGGGCCTAGTCTGGACAGAAGTGGAAAGAGGAGGGAAGTCAGCCTCAGAAAACAGAGGAGCAAGGGAAATGACAGTCGAAGGGATAGAAGAAGGTACAATATTTAAAGGAGCAACAAGAGACACTCCAGCGTGATTTGGAGATGAGGGAGGGAAAAGAGTAATGGCTGAATGGGGAGGCTCCTGAATCAGAGAGTCAGTCACAGGAGGTTCCAACAGGTCGAGCTCCCTTGGAGGTATACAGGAAGGAGTAATGTCAGGAGGCAAAGAAGCTGCTAATCACTGAGTCAATTAAGTCCAGATCAAGGTCTAACACTTCCCCAAATAAAGAAATAGCATTTTTCAACTGACGAGAAGAAGAGACATTTTGGATTGGAGTTGAAATATCCTTTGAGGGCGAAAATATAGGAGAAGGGACAAAGGAGTCAGTCAAAGAGCGCTTAACAGGCCCACGGCGAATGGAAGGATAGTCACGGCGCAAATGACCTATCTCTCTACACACACTGCATCTAAAGGGAATGCCTTGAAAGTCCAAATGTTGAATAAACAAACGGTCATGACAGAGAATCTCTAATTCAGCTGGAAGGCCTTTAGTAATATCAATTTCAACCAGAATTGTTTCCTTTCTTTTATCATAGGAGTTCATGAAATCATCCTCTAAAGCCACAAACCTACCAATAGTGTTTCCAACACCTTCCAATAGAGATCGATTCCAGAGCGGGAAAGGAAGCCATGGGAGAATGGCCCACAGATGGTGTTTTTTCACTCTTTCTCTTACAGGATCGAAGTTTACATACCAACGATCCAGCACTAACGAGCCATTACCCACTCTCCATAAACAGCTTAGAACCTCAATGGCATGTGAGTCTTCTAAGAAGACAAATACAATCCAACCCCGAACCAGCAAGATGATAGTTGGAACATAAGATAGAAAAGGTTTCCAAAACTCAGAAGCCAATGAAACCCAATCCTTTTTTTCCATGGAAACATATTCCAGCCTACCAATTAAAGCTTGATGACTTAAAGCTTCCACTCTATCCATATAACTATCTTGGCCAACCACAAAGCGAAGTTTTCCTTCCAATGTCTTGTAGGCCTTTGCCTTTCTTCGTCTCTGGAATCGAGCAGGACCATGGTCCACACTAGGGTCGAGAGACCCATCATAGTTCTCCACCATCATAAATAAGGAAAAAGCTTCCCAGAAAAATAGTCCACTAAACAGAACAGTAACTCATCAAATGCAGATGATCTAAGATCAGACCCGGAATATGTGAGCAGCAGAAGGAAAGGATTAAATAATAATTACCATGCTGGGAAACCTCAGATATCAATACCAGCACAGAAACGAGTAATCTATATATAATAGACGGACAGACTAACTCCAAAAAACCGAAAACAATCCAGGAAGCCAAATCGGTTCACACTAGATCAGAAACTCATCAAATATAGAATATGGAATCAGGCAGAAAAAACCTCTGAGATCAGAACCGGCACAGGAATGAACAATATACATATAATAGATGAACAGACAAACTCCAAATATACAATCTAGAAATCCAAGCCTGTCCACAACAGAATAGGACCTCAAAAGCTAGCAAACATCTCCAAACAAAAAATCTCCGCAACAGGAGGGATATATATCAATAATCTAAATGTTAAGACACAAATATCAAATAGAAAACCACCTAACAGAAGAAATTTCAAGCCTCAAAATTTACCAAATACAATCCATAGTGCCAGATGTGCCGCAATCAATAGAAGAGATCAAATACAATCAATATCATAATAAGAAACTCAGATATCAGACCGGCACAGATGCTAAGAATAACTCCAACAGACCTTCATGAGAAATACAGATATCATACGAGCACAGATAAGGGCATCCCCAAAAAAAGAAAGATAGTCGTACCCCCAATAATATCAACTCAATCCAGAACCCAAGATGGCAGAGAAGGACAAGCACAAATGAATACAATCAACAAGAAACCCAAAGAAATACGATGCCAGAAAGAGAGCTAAAATCAGAGGAAGACAAAAAATCAATTCCCAACCCTCAAATCTTTGGCAGATGAGGGCGCAACCCAAAAAGCACAACACCAAAAATGCCAAGGGATAAACCCTAGAAACAGAGACTGTATCAAGTAAAGATGGCGGATGCGTAAGGTAAAACCCTCAATCCGAGCCCTTAAATCTATGGTCGATGAGGGCGCAACCCAAACCGCCAAGGGATAAACCCTAGAGTCAAAGACCGAATCGAGAGAAGAGGGCAGATACGCAAGGTAAAACCCTCAATACGAGCCTTTAAGCTATCAAAAAAGGGAGATATACTGAAAGCAAAGACTAATCCCAAAGCCAAGAAACATAGCAATCACTCCCTGTAAGGGCCAGTGCTAGTAGCGATGACAAACCCATAAACCAAAAAATAAATACCAGCACACAATCGGGGGACCAACCCCAGTCAAAGAAAAGAGGGTTATACGCTGGGTAATAACAACATAAAACCCTAAGGATTCAGACCGAGAGACGACAAACGAGACAAGTCACAATCAAAAAATGCCACATCCTGACAGACACAATCAAAAGGACCAATTAACTGCACAAGGATAGCCAACTCCTCCATATCCGGAAGTAACAGGATGCCATCCAGACATCAATAAAAAAGGTGACAAAAAATTGAAAAATACTTCCCACTTCTTTTAAACTGGTTGGTACTAGTCCTCGATTATGAGGAGGGACTCCAGTTGCCGGGAGTGGCTGACGCAGAAATCAAACAATCCAATAAATCCATGGCAAATACCACTGGTAGTGTAACGGAGAGAAAGTCCCGGCCAAAACCCAACAGTAAAGCAAAATCGAAAAAGGGTAAGACAGACTCTCCCGAGGAACCCAGAAACAAAGAAAGACAGAGTGAAATAACAGGTAGCCTTGTCTACCAAGAGCCGAAACAATATAAGACAGGTTGAGAGATACCGGTTACAGTAGCGGCCAGTACCCCGTTGGAGCGCAGATACCATAGACATCCTTTCTGATACCTGTGAGAGTGCCACCCTGCAATCTGCAAAACCCTCGCTCGCCCATCGCCATCATCTCCGGCTAACTTTACTCTAACAATGCCCCCATTCATGTAAATTGTCTACTAATATGACAACATTTGTACTTGGATAAGCCACGAGTGCCCATGACGATAAAATTATACAGAAATTCGTTTATAGGTTAAATATATTACAACACTCGTGAGCATACGGAAACATAAGCTTTCGAGATTGTTTTCTTGTTGGAGTAAGGGAGGCACACACATGGAATCGACTTCCTGCAATTGACTGCCTAAGTTCCAATGCATCTAATTATGTAGGTCTTCTCTTCTTCATTATAGGGACATCGTATGTAATTCAATACTACACTGAAAGCCTTGAAACGCAAAGCCACCAGGAGGTCACGATCTCCAATGCAGCGCAGAGGTTTATGTACAAAGGAAGAATTATAAATATGAAAATAACAAATTTATTAAGCATTATAAGTATTTAAATTTAAATTCATTATTCATTTTGTTTATTTATCTTATATTTAAGATGTTAAATTAATTTTCAACATTATACTATATAGGTAAAAGCTTTGAGGGATAACTTAGTTGTTTGAAAAATATTTGATAATTGTCTCGAAAAGGGGTATTCTACATTTTAGTAGAGGTTGGATGTGTCACTTCTTCCGTACTCATCTTAGAGTTGGCACGTGTAAAGTTTAAGAGCATAGAGCCATCTTCAAAGGGATCTAGCAAGCCCCCACATAAATCAAATCTCTTGAGATGCAAACTTGTTTAAAAGTGTAAATGTTGAGGGAGGAAGCATTTTAATTTATCTAATTTGTATTTTTTTTTTAATTCCATTGTAAATGTTTTAATTCTAATTTGAGTCAACATGTTATTATTTTATAATATTTTATTATTTTTAAAAAAAGACATGAGTAAACTCTATGATGAGCACAAAATGAGTTACACATATCCAATTTATCTAATTTGTGTTTTATATATATGTGGTTGTAAATGTTTTAACTCTAATTTGAGCCTACATGTGATTATTTTATAATATTTTATAATTTTTTAAAAGGGACACGTGTCAACTCTAGGATGAGCACAGAAAGAGTTACACATCTCCCCGTGGGATGTAAAAAGAGCTTCTTGGACACAAAAATACTATAAAAAAAGAAGATAATAAAATATTATAAAAGTAACGTGTAGACCTAAATTACATTTAAGTTAAAATATTTAGAAAGATGTATATACAAAACTACACAACCTAAATACACTAAAACCATAAACATTGTATTAAATATTTCTTCAACATTTTTATTATAAATAGGGTTTGCATCCTAAGAGATTTTATATCTATAAATACTTGGTAAATCTTGTTTAACATTAATTTATGCTGATAAATAATAAAAACATATATCCAAGATTTAGTTTCATTAACATTTAATAAATAAAAAACACACTAAAAGTTTTAGTCACATTAACAGGTAATAAATTGAAAAACATATCCAAAGCTTAATAACATTATAACAAGTTTTAATTTTGGTATTTCCAAAAGTTCTAGTCACATTAACCATTAATAAATTGAAAAACATGTCCAAGGCTTAGTAGCATTGTAACCAGTTTTAATTTAAAAAAATTGATGAAAATTATTATCAAAACATGAAGAGGACAAAAATTAATAAGTCAAGGTTGTTTGATGGAAAACAAACCCGGGTGACTGCATACTTTCAGGAGATGAAAAAAATGAGCTATACATTGTTGGAATATTTTCGTTAGGCTGAAGTTTCAAATGGCAAGAAAAACAACAACTACAGCACGTAATTATTGGTGTTTTTCTTTTCAAAGATACCAAATTCTTATATTATTTAAGATTCCAACATTCTTTTTGTTTTCCGTGGTAACTAAGACTAAATAAAGATCAGATGATATCAAACATCGATCAAGAAATAACTTTACGACTAATGTCAAATCGATAAAGCCAAACCAAATCAATACATTGACTGTAATTTTTATTTTTAAGAAGTATTTAAATATTGATATTTATTAGTATAATTAAAAAAACGTGATTATGAAATAGGTTATTAGTAATTTTAGAAGTTATTTCAACTTTTAAAAAAATAAATTATTAATTAAAAAACAATAAATTTATTTAAATCTTAATTAAAATGTATTTAAACATAATAATAAATACTTTGTTATACATTTAAATTAAAGATATAAATACTTATCAAAATTTATAACAATAAATACTTTGTTATGCATTTAAATTAAAGATATAAATACTTATAAAAATTTAAAACATTAATTAAAAAGAAAAATTTACTTAAATCTCAATCAAAATATATTTAATTAATATAATACTATAAACCTTGGTGTACACTTAAATGGAAATGGAAGATATAAATACGTATAGACTTAACTAACACAGCCACTCAACTTAATTACACAGCGAACTCATTTGGTCTTGGGGTTGCATTGAGAATAATAATCTGCTCCATAACTGTGGACTGAATCTCATGAGTACATCGCTCGATCTTTTCAAAGCCTTTGAGAGGAGCCTGCCGATTAGAAGGCGATCTTACACTGCAGGCCGATGCAGAAACCTGCACGATCGGCTCCACTGGAAGATTCTCACAGTTACAGATCTCAACCATATAGCAATCGGGGTCATGGATGAAAAGCTGATCCACGTATATCCCTCCTTCCTCCACGATTCGTTTCACATATTTGGTGTTCATTTCTTGCAACTTTCTCTCCACAGCCTGCACATCTTCGCACTGCGATTCCATAGAAATGCGGAAACTCAGTATACTAGTTTATAGAAACCAGCAGGAAAATCGGCTATAGTTACTAATTATAAATGCAGCTATGAATCGCTAAATAGACAAAAATAGATGAATAATATACCTGAAAGGAAATGTGATTGCCTTTTGGATTGATTTCAGTGTTTTGGGGTACATTTTCTGGGTTGGGAGATTGCAGCAAATGGATGCCTATTCCGTAATTAAACAACCTGCGATTGTACAAACCAAATATTGTTAACTACAAACATCTTGTTCCGGGAAGAGGTACTCAACACGTTGTTCACGCGATAACTGTTGGAGAAGAATTATTGTGCTGTGAAATTATTTGAGTGCGACTATTGTACATGTTTTTGCGATGAACTTACCTTCCATTTAGGTATTTGTCATTTCCTAAGAAAGGCCTACAATATCAATGCAAATAGCAACAAAACAAAATGAGTGTTCTTACCAGGCTCCGTCAAAGCCAAACGATCCAGGTCTTTTAACCGGAATGAAGCCCAGGATGTCTGAGTAAAATCTTATCGAGTCTTCTATGGATCTGCAGACGAGAGAAATATGGTTCAATGACCTCAATGAAATGGGTCCTGATCCAGATCCAGATCCTCCCTTTTTAGCAAAGTTCACCATTCTCGTCTAATCCTAAATTTAGAGTGTCTGTATTCCTGCTGCTTTCTTGCTTGAGACGGAATAAGTGATCCGAAAGCCAAAAAGTGATCCAAATGAGAGGTGATGAGATGATCCAATTAAGAATGAGTGCGCTCTGCAAGAAACGATGGCAACATGACATATAAATAGATGAAAATTATATGTTGCAGGTTCCTACCGAACATCCCATGAGAGCTCACAGCGTGTCCCACGTTCCTGAATCCAAACCCCAACTATGAAGGAACATGAAATCTTATTTTCTAATCTCAATCTCAAACCGAGTAAACTATATTAGCATGTTAATTACCCCGCATTTTGCACGTGGGTGGGCGGTCTCCGCTGCAACAGCTCCTGTTCAATCTCTTATATTTTTTTGACGCGGGTGCCAATCTACGGCGCTGCAACAGCTCATATTTTGTTATTTATTTGTTTTATTAATTAATTTTATTGACGACAGAATGTGGGTGAATCAATTAAATTTATAGCGGCATGAATAAGACAAAAATAAAACGGACTCTGGGTCAATCAATTAAATTTATAGCGGCATGAATAAGACAAAAATAAAACGATGGCAACATATAAATATTATATGTTGGTTCCTAGCGAACATCTTTGGATCCCATGAGAGCTCACAGCGTGTCCCACGTTCCTGAATCGAAACCCCAACTATGATGGAACATGAAATCTTATTTTCTAATCTCAATCTCAAACCGACCAAACTATATTGGCATGTTAATTACCCCGCATTTTGCACGTGGGTGGGCAGTCTACGCTGCAACAGCTCATTCTTTTTTATTTTTCTGATGCGGGTGCCAATCTACGGCGCTGCAGCAGCCCATTTTTGTTATTTATTTGTTTTATTAATTAATTTTATCGACGGCCAACTGTGGGTGAATCAATTAAATTTATAGCGGCATGAATAAAACAAAAATGTTAAATCAAAGGAAACTATAACTTTTCAATGTGGATAACCATTGCATTCAATGTGATAACGTTTTGCTTTGAAGGAAGTGGTATTACAAGAATACTCCTTATTGGCGTGCTTCCCTATTGGCGTGCTTGCTTATCAAATTATCAAGGGCCAATTTCGAAGTGATGCAGGAACATCACCAGGTTTTGAAAAAGCAGTTTGTTGGAATCTCTACGATTATATTTTACCTATATATATTTTTTTTAAAGTATACATCGAAGCTATTAAAGGGATTATTTTCCCTATATTTTAAAAAAGTATACATCAAATTTTCTTACACGCAACACAATATATGTATATTAAGATATAATAATATGCACTCATAATAGACCTCACCATTCCTCCATAGGTGTTACTTTCATCTATGTTGAGAGTGGGGAACCTTGGGAGTGTTATTTTCACCTCTGTTGTTGGCAGTGGGGAGCCTTGGGAGTGTTACTTTCACCTCCGTTGTTGGCAGTGGGGAGCCTTGGGAGTGTTACTTTCACCTCTGTTGTTGGCAGTGGGGAGCCTTGGGAGTGTTACTTTCATCTGTGTTGGGAGTGGAGAGAGGGGAGAGATGGGAACGGTTAATTTGAGTTGAGGTATAGTAAGTTTTTTTTAATTTTTCTTTTAATTTGAAGTTGTTATATATATATATATATATNGTTATAGGACTTAACTATAAATCTCTATATAACTTTATTGTTACAAGCTCACAATATTATATAACCAAAATATTATATAAGATTTGTGTCTAGCACTTTGAGTTTAAAGTTTGAACTTTTACAGGGTGAAATATTTGTGAATTCTTTATGTTTTTCACAAAAGTAAATGTAAACAACATTCACACAAATAATTATAGAGAAGGTGTGCCACATAAATAAAATATGCATTCAACAAATTTATAATTTGTAATTATAAAATAATAATTCCCATCAAATTAATATAACAGAAGATTGTTTTTAAAAATGTTTTTAAATAAAAATTATAAAATATGGAATATTATGTTTTGAAATTTATATTTAAGAAAAAAATAATATATATATAATAAAAGATGTTTATTAAAACATTTCAATATAGTTTAATTGGTTCAATCCATCATTTAAAAGATAAATGAATAATTCAATACAATAAATAAACATAATAAAAACCATAATATGTTTCTAATAAAATTTATAATTGATAATTATAAAACAATGATTCCCATAATAATAATACAATGAAAGATTATGTTTTAAATTTTGTTTTTAAGAAAAATGAAAGAAAAAACTAACAATTCATTTGAATCTTACTTATATTGTTCATCCTTAATTTTTTCACAAATCTTTTCATCACCTACATTGCCAAAATCTTAAATGTAGTGCCCACTGCCCATCCTTTCAAGAAGCGCACTTAACTGAACTATCATTTTCTACTTGTATGTATATAGCTACAAAAGAGCTGCTTTGTAAGATAATACTAGAATTTATTTATTGTTTACCATGTTTCTTATCAAAATTTTCTCTTTAATTCAGTTTAAAAGATTTATGCATAAGATTAATTTGAAAGGATATTTCTCCTAGCATGGCATTTTCATTTGGTTCATAATTTTAACAGCATTAGGAATAAAACCATAATTCTAATGAAGTTATGAATAAAATAGAATAAAAAAGCATTTTTCCTTCGGATTTATCCAGTACTAAAATCAAGAGGGCTTTGATCAAGTAGAATACCTACTTTTTTTTTTGTAGATTGCAGTAGGCTTCCTTACGCTCCTTTACTTTCTCCTTGCTGGAAAACCATAGTATCCAAACTAGATAAACCACCCTGCCAACTGGCTCATCATGCTATCCCAAGGAAATCGACGGATTTCCTAGCCCCGAATCCCACAATCCGATAATCCGAATAGCAGAATTCCATAGTTTAGGATCCCTCGATCCATAGTTCATAGTTCAATCTCCATTGTTCAATTTCCCTTCGTGCTTTGAGTTTCCCACCTCCTCCACCCCTGAGTTAACCCCCTCCTCGATTTTCCTCCCTTCTCATCAAAATCCTAAGTCATATTCTTCCCGCACTAAAACCCTCTCCATCCTCCCCCATCTCTTTCCTATATAACATTGTCTACCTTCAATATCCTTCTCGCTTACTCCACCACCCTCCCCAAAACATTCATTACGATGGCTTGTTTTACAATCTAAAAAAATAAAATATTATTTCTTTTGCACTTATTTTCTCGAGCAGTTCAATGGTATTGGGAATAGTTAAGTTGAATTTAATGGGTTGAACCTATATCATTTAATGGTTCTCGAATAGTTCAATTTATGATCTTCCAGAGGCGGTGGAACCATTATCAGTTTTATCCTTTATTTAATATGTTAAATAAAATAATAATTAAATACAAGTATCTTGTTGACTCTTCCACATTTGAAGTGGCGGTTTGATTAATCTACAAAAATATAAACATTGATTCTTAATGTCACATGGCAATACTTTTATTAATATGTTTATTTAATGAATCCTATCTTAACTTACTCAACACATTCAATAAACCAATAATACTTTTACAAGCTTTTTCTTATCAATCACTTGTATAATATTAAACTTGGTAATTGGACATTTTGACACATTCGTTCATGAATTTGTAATGGAAAAATTTGTTGTAATTTAACCAGCCTAGATCCAAATCCTAAGCTCTATCAAGCCCCCAGAGGGATCAAATCTTGAGAGGTGCAAACCTCTTTTCAGGTATTGTGAGGGATCAAATCTCCTGAGGTGCAAACCTCTTCTCAAGTACTACACCCGAGGAGCTATTTGAGGAGAGGTTTGCACTTCAAAAGATTTACATATTTAATTTTAAGATTTTTTTTAAATATGTTGTGTAAATTTTTTTTACAGTTCTTTATAGACAATTAATTATAAAAAACATTACAAGTTTATAATATATAGTATAAATCAATTCAAAATTGAAAATTCTAATTATCTTTTTTTATATTTAATAAGAATTATATTTTCTCTATACTCATAATAAATTAAATAAAAAAACAAACACAAGTATTGAAAATGGTCTAATTATTTTTAAAGAAAAATTTCAAACTTACATTAAAAATTTTAATTAAAAATTTTTAATTTTTTTTGTTTTAATTGTTTTATGTAAATGAAATTGTTTTCTTTGCTTTTTTTCATATTATATTAAAATAGTTAAAAAGTAAAACGATTTCAAGATAATTTTGATAAATAAATAAATCAATTAAATAAATATTAAAAAACTAATATTTAAATAATAAAATAGTTTTAGTTTTTCTAATATTAAAATAAAAATTTTAAATAATATTATAATCATATCGTTACCACCTAAGTTGTACTTAGTGGTTTTTTATCAAGTGAGCCTGGTGAACCGGACAGGGTTAACTTATTCGGGCATCAGAAGACCTGTGGAAGTACTTCTGGGAAGTGCTTGTTGTACTATATCACATGTTCATACCCCATGGAGGAATTGTAATAAATGTTCTAGCATGATAGTATCTGTAAAAGACTCGATCTCTTAGACTTTATTTGTCAATCCGATGTGTTCTTTTCCCTTGGTTATTATTGGTTGTTGAATAAACGACTGGAGTTTTTCACTCCATACCTCCAAAGTTGGGGTGGTCGGCTTGGCATTTAGGCCTATTGAGGTTATTGGAGTCTATGTGTCAATGTATAAACATGCTAGACATCATGGTTGAGTCATATGAACATGTCTAAGTCCCCCTAGGTTTTTTCAATTTTTCAATTTTTTAG
>LPNX010240767.1:258261-282151 GCA_001517045.1 Pseudotsuga menziesii
CAAGTGAGGATTTCAATGGCACCGATGATGACTTTCCTCCAGGCGAGGATTTCAATGGAACAGATGATGAGTTTCCTCCAAGCGAGGATTTCAATGGCACCGATGATGAGTTACCTACACAATTTAGCAATTTATTAAAACAAAAACTACTTAAGATAATTTAGTATTCTCTATTTAGATTAAAATCCCAAAATTACCTAATTTGTTTTTTGTTATGAGTAAACTTGTTCTACATGCCTTGAAAAGTATTCATCAATTAAATCAAATGTGGTTCTGACGAGTTTGAACACCGCTTGGCTACAAAGCCACAAAATAATTCAAATTCACCAGTGAAATGAGGTTCCTTCAAACGACTTAAGAGAAAAAACGCTTCACAACCAAGACTTCCACATGCATTCGATGGACTCGTTGTACTCTGAAATTTTAATGAATAGCATTCAATCATTAAATGTTTCCTGAGTCATAAAAGAAACCATTTATCAACTCTCAGTGAACAATTCATGAGTCGTTACCCTCACTGGCTTCTGTCAGATTTTTATTAGCTAATAGCAGGAATAACTTTCACTAGTCGATATATTCATCATCATGACTTAATAGATTTATGTTGTTCATCACCACTGATCGTGACTGGCGGTTTTTGTTTTTAACTGTTACTTGCATGAGTAGTAACAGCAACTAATTTGAAGAAGACTGAACAACAATGGACAACATGAAATCCAATCCTAAGTAGAGTTGGACTAGTATGTTCAAAGTGAAGCCCTCAATGTCACACAATCAAGGGTACAAATCATCAAATTCCTCAGTTATTTTCGGCCAGAGACCATGCTATGAAGGTAAGTATGCAGTGCAACTCCAACATTCTCTTCTTCTTTTATTTGATATGATATCATCCCATTGTATCATTATTTTTCTTTTTGTTTTTCAATTAAAATTTAGGAAACATTTTGCAATAAATCCTGGAGCTAGAGATGGTGAATGGCGAGGAGATTATCTGTTCAGATTCCTTCTTCCTTGGTTTATTTTTATTTTTATTTTATTAATACCCACATAATACTTTTTATTTCCTATTTTTCTTTTGTTGTAAAACGTTACAAATTATGATAATAAGACAAACATTACAAGATCTCTATCATACAAGATTAGACAAACGTTAAAAGATCTCCCTCATATTATTAGCCGACATAATATAGACAAAATTTACAATATCTTCATAAACGTTACAACATCTCCCTTATACTCGGCAATATTATTTTTGGCTGATATAATATGGACAAATGTTACAAGATCTCCCTCATACTGAGTTGTAGAGCATCTCTTCGTGCAATTCTAAATTAATAATAATAATAATAAATGGGGGTAAATACTAATATAGACATTTATTTTGTTTAATTGCTAAGTACCCTAGCAATATTCTAATACACTTTTATGAATACTCTGGGTACATTTAATGGTTTAATTAATCATGATTAATAGTTAAGCAATACAACTTTCCAAAGTTAATGTTTATCAACAATATGAAATATTGAGTGCACTTTTTTTAATTGTGTTTTACTATGTTTACATACCATTAATTAATAGTTTAATTGATTTATTCTTACATGTATCCAACAACTAAAAATCCATTATATGAATTTGATCAATACATAATTATCATATTTTCCTACTACAACTTATACGATTATTCAACCTGTTACTTATTTGTATATTGATACTAGCGTAGATATGCAAAGTGTGCATGTGTGGCCAGCGCATGCACTATAAGAAAACATCATCTCACCTAGGCATACATGCTATTTACTAATAATACTCATTCATACAAGTAGAACACATACATAAATATAACATAATTATCTTAGCGTCCTTAGTTTATTAACAATTAACCCCTTTAAGATTCATATCCTTATCTTTGTTTGTATATTTAGTTTAATTAATTAAGCATGTGGAGGGTACCTACTACCACTAACTCAAGATCAAGGAACACCCACTCTCACAATATTAACTAAGATAACTTCCCATCCTAACCTATGTCTGCATCCTCCCTATCCTTCCTCTTCTAGTACAAATTGCATGCCATCTATACTAGCATGACCACATATAACCTGAGAGCGATAGCGTCGACTAACCTAGAAGACCTAGCCTCTCCTAGCGGGCATCCAACCATCGTCACCACAACAACTTGGGGAGAGTATCTCAACACTTCCCTCCCACGACCCCGGGTATCATCATGACAAAGGGTGGGAAATACATCCATCCCTCTCAATATCCTCATTCTATACCCTATAAAAACCATACTTTGCTTCTATCAGGATTATTGGATTATGTCATCGTATCATCATTTTTGGTCGCTAAGGTCGCTAAGGTTTACTGCCTAACAAGTCACTGTTCCACATATCATATCAAGTATTCGACTATTACGTAGCGCCAATGTCCTATAAGTTAGCATTTCACAAATACACATGTATAACAAGTAATTTACCTTGATAATCAATTGATCACATCATCATCCTCATCATAATTTCATGTAATAATCTACCCCATATTGTGACTAGGATTAATTATTTATGAGTTAGATGTACTGTACTTTATTATTTATTATATTTTGGACTTTGCTCGACTAAGTAACTTTACTTACGATGTGATGGGACCAAGACTTTGATGTTAGTATGTTTATGATGCCACCATGATTATTATGTTTCTATGTTTAAGCGGTTATGATGTGTTGATTATCATAGGATTACTATATTTTACGATGATAGTATATGTTGAAATGTTTTCATTTATCAAATGTGAATTATATCATGTGGTACGTGGATACCATGTTACGGTGTTACCAATCGAATTATTATATGTCGTGTGTACCTATGATGAATTAGATTATTGCATGAAATAATGATGAGGATGAGGATGCGATCAATTGATTATTGATTGAAATTACTTGTTATACATGTGTACAAAAGAAAAATACTCGAGAAAAAACTTAACTATTCCCAATACCATTGAACTGCTCGAGAATACATGTACAAAAGAAATAATATTTTAGTTTTTTAGATTGTAAAATGAGCCATCGTAATGAATGTTTTGGGGAGGGCAGTGGAGTAAGCAAGAAGGATTTTGAAGGTATAAAATGGTATATAGGAAGGAGATGGGGGAGGATGGAGGGGGATTCTGGTGGGGGAAGAGTATGACTTAGGATTTTGATGAGAAGGGAGGAAAGTCGAGGAGCGGGTTAACTCGGGAATGGAGGAGGTGGGAAAATCAAAGCACAAAGGGAAATTGAACAATGGAGATCGAACTATGAACTATGGATGGAGGTATCCTAAACTATGGAATTTTTCTATTCGGATTATCGGATTGTGGGCTCAAGGGCTAGGAAATCTATCGATTTCCTAAAGGCAACATGATGAGCAAGTTGGCAGGGTGGTTTATCTAGTTTGGCTGCTAAGTTTTTCCAACAAGGAGAAACTAAAGGATTGAAAGGAATCCTACTGCAATATAAAAAAAACAGGTATTCTACTTGATCAAAACCCTCTAAATTTCAGTACTGGATAAATCCAGAGGAAAAATGTCTTTTATTTTATTTTATTCCGAATTCCGTTAGAATTATGGTTTTATTCCTAATGTTGTTAAAAATATGAACCAAATGAAAATGACATGCTAGGAGAAATATATTGTCAAGTTAAACTTATGCATAAATCTTTTAAATTGAATTAAAGAGAAAATTTTGATAAGAAACATGGTAAACAATAAATAAATTCTAGTGTTATCTTACAAAACAACTCTTTAAGAGCTAGATAGATACAAGTAGAAAATTATAGAACTTAAGTGCTAGTATTGAAAGGATGGGAACTACAGTAAAGAAGATTATAAACATGATGACTTCTCTTTGTAAACAATAAAAATAGAAAAAATGAATGAGAAGAAAACATAAGCAAAAGTTTTAACTTAATTGTAAAAAACCATAAAGAGGTTATGCATTTAATGATATTCGATAACTAAAGTATGCTATTGATTCTCAAAATAATTGAAGTGAACTAACCTTTAAAGTCATGTGGATTCAACATCTAAGCATATTATAAGGTTGAAGCATGAGTCAAAATTAATTTTCCTCTTCTCTTTCATCCTCTCAAACAATTGCCTAGGAACATACAAGATAAGATCAACATACCTACAAATTGTATTTGAAAAAACTTTTATTTACATATATTTGTTTCATATCACGTACCTTTATTTAGAACAAATAATTTCTAGGTGAAAAATTACCCCATAACAAACAATAGGATGGAATCCTTCTTTAATATTTTGATGGATGAGAGAAGATACACCATAGCATGAAGCAAATTATTTATCATCTTCAGACATTTTAGTATTGAATACTTGCGACTACAATTTAAAACAATAATAAAATAGTTAGAAAAGATTATTATAAGAAAAATAAATTTTACTTGAGAAACATAGTTGTGTACTAAACTTACAAAGTTTGCTTGTGCAAACAACTTACCACCTTTCCCCAAATGATGGCGTGTGGCCAACCGAGAGGTTTGTACTATATGTCCATATTTGTCATTTTTACCAAGGTTCCACATTTCCTTTTTTTCAATAACCACTTGCTCCAATAATTTTTTTCCATTCTGCTTCTCCTATTAAATGTGGTTTGACTATATTTTTGTCTCTAACTAATTCCCCTCTCAAATCATTTCTAGTACTTTTCATATATTCAGCAACACTCTGGAGAATTTTCTTGGGAGGAACAATTGCAGAAACTTTATGCATATGAGATATCAACTCATCCTTTTTGGATTTCTCTACAAAATAAATATAAAAAGATAATAATCTATATGAGATATTTTAAGCTTTCTAGTATCATGTCTTACCTTAATGACGAAAATATCCAGTAATTGTAGGACAAAATAATCGCAATGCTTCATCATGAAGTATGTCTCTCCATGTTCTCCCCGCTTCATCATTTAACACTTTCCCTTTTTCATTTAAAGTGATTGTAAATGGCATGCCATTTCTTACCTCTCCTCTAACATATCCATTTTGATGTTTCAAAGGAGGTGCAAGAGATGCACAAATAGGTGCTATAGCTGGTTCATCTAAGGGAGGAGATTGATTTTGCACTCAATCAACATTAGTGCCTTCTTCTGGAACAATGATATTAATCCTGAGCAATATGGTAGAATATATTATTATGTTCATACTTTATGTAATTACGAACCTAAAATTAATAAGTAGAAATTAAATGATTGTTTACCTTGGCATACCATCACCAACTATTTATGTATTTGTTGCATGATCTTTGTCAAAGATAGTTGGGTTGTATGTTGCTGGAATTGCATCTCTTATGAATGGGTTTACATTATCCCTAGTCAACTACTCTTTATATAATTGTAACATATCCATTTCAAATCCAGTATCTAATGTGGGCTCCACATAATAGAAAGGATCAGTGACTAATGGTATGTATACATCATCTATAAAATTTGAATGTGAATATGGTGTTGTTGATAAACTACTTCCTTTCAAAGGCATTTCATTAATATTTGTGCCTCCAAAATTTGTGTTTCTCATAACATCATTTACACTCTTTGTACAAATAATACACATTGCTAATTTTTTTGTTCTCATATTGAAGCAAGAAACCTAATTCAATGTTAACACATTTCCCAAAAGTCACAACTAGTTTTATACACTTCATTGTACTAGTCCATAAATGAAGTGCAAGTGCAATTTATATATCATGAAAACATCAATCATCTAACTATATGAAATAGTGTAATTATTATTATAAAAATAAATATTATGTAAATGAATTAAAATACTTACTAGAACCAGAAGAATAGTAACACTAAATTAAATGGAAAAATTGGACAATATTTTCAACATAAAATATTATTTTGGAGAAGTAAAAATTATTAACACAATCTTGAATATCTAACTTGCCCTTACAAAAATAAAGTTTAGAATAAACACTTTAATTCTATAAGAAAAAAATTCAACAATCTTTAAGCTTTCTACATATAATAAGAAAAAAAGTTGTGAATCAATATAAGGATAATACATATAACATTATTATCATGTTATACCGTCTTATTATGTTTGGAATTAGGTCATTTATACATTTATAGAAGAAAAAAAAAACTTGGCTTCTTCCTAAATGAAAAATAGACATAAAAATCATGAAATGTTTTTATTATATTTCTATATTTCAATTAATAAACATTTCACCATAATTAAATATGAGAATTTTTTCCTAATTTATGTACTTTTAAAATATTAATTATGTAACCAGAAAAATTGGATCTTATATGCTAAATAAGTATCCTAAAAATGCAAATGTACGAGATTTTGAACCCACTAGATTATCTTTAAAAGTCAAGTTAAATAAAAAGGTTTTCCAAGTTTAGGATGTTAGAAGAACTTTCAATGAGTTTCCTAAAACTTTCCTTGTAGTAGATCAAGGAAAGATTTAAATAAATAAATGAAACAAATAATTCGAAACTAATGGACAAATTTTCAAGTAGAACTATTCATAAAATTTCTCATTAATCATCAAAATAAGTTGAATATACATTATAAATATCTTATTTTCTATTAACCTCATCATCTGATCTATCATGATATTACATTTGCTCCGGGATAGGTTGGTCTTCATGTGAATGTTGAAAGGATCTTATTGATCTAGGATTATACTCAATAACAAATGACTTTGAGAATTCTATAGGATGGCGACACAAAAATAGCTGCTCACATTGGTCATGGAAATCATATGGTTCATCTGTTTACTCAAAACTACTATGGTAGATGATACAAAATCCATTTTCATGCATATATTTGTTTGGATGATTTCTAACCACAATATTTTGAAACCACTTAACATTAAATAGTACCACCTTGAAAGATCTAAAATTAAGCTCTAATATATCTTCAACTAATCCATAGTATCACAAGGTTCTTGTTTTGAAGTTTCCATCATGAACATGTGACTGACAATCTACTGTAAAATATGCAACAATTCCACAGTTAAATGTTTGTCAGTTTTGACCAACCTTTCGAACATGACAATGATGACCCGTGTACCACATCCCCTTGTAATGTGTCACCTTATTCTCTTCTGGCCCCTTTAAAATGTCCAATGCATATGTAGTAACCCTTTCACCATTATCTCTACATTCCCTTGCTACTCTATCACAAAAATATTTTAAACTAATAAGTGGAGGCCAATCCTTTTAAAAAAAATTCATTATTGTTGAGTATGAAGATGAATTATGACCACCTCAAGATACATATGAGTAACAACATTTTTTTTTGGCATCACGATTCCTTTTATAGTCCTCCCTCCATACATTTGTGTGGTCACTATTTCTTGCAACATATAGTAATAAAGCCTCCATTTCAGTAGCACCTACAGTAACAAGCATAAAACACATTATACCATCATAATAAAAAATTAGACACTTGTACCATATATGGATATAAGTTTAACCACCTTTAATTTCCCTAGTTTTCGCTCGTCCCTTGAATACATTCCCTTCAACTTGTTCACTTTTATTTGAGTCCCATAGTTGTGGCCCTTCATTATTTAATTCTTTGCACAATTTGGTGAGATAAAATATTGATTTGAAAAACATGTACCCTTGAAGCATGGAGCCTTTAGGACGAGCCTTTTGCTTTACAACTTTTTTCAAAACCTTTAAATAACACTCAATAGGAAACATTGTTCATGTTTGAACTGGTCCACACATCTCTATTTCATTCAATATACACAACGTAGTGTTCTTGTGCATTGAAGAAACTTGTTGGGAAATATTTTTGCATGTCACACATTAGAATGGGAACTTATTTCTTCCACATATTTAAGTATTTGTTGTGTATCTCTGTTGAAGTGGCCCACCTAAACTATAAATAAATTATTAACCCATATTTGTGTAAAGGAAGAAAGTATTTTAGATGAACAAATTCCTATTATATTGCATTATACACAAAGAGGAATTATTTCTTCTATAGGCAATGCATTATACCTGCAAAAATTACTTAGCTTGTATATTTTCCTCCTAATGTTATCATCCATATTATTTGGAAGGATGACAGGTAACAACTACTGCATACACAATGTTCAAGTTGATTAATAGCACACGGAATATAAAATAAATGAAAAAAATAAAATAATTTTAAAGGCATATAATATATAATGTAGATAACTTCAATCAATGTGCAAATATACACCCTAAGGAAATTCTGCCAATCACGGGTCTTCATTCCAACAAGTTCATTTTATTTCATGAATGTCTTCCTAAAATTTACTCCAAAACCTATTGGGAATCTTAATGATTTTATGTATTTCATCATCTTGTTAGGAATTATAATCCTCCCTTGTCCAATACTTAGTATACTATATTATATTTTCCCAACTTAGGAGTCATTAATTAATATTGGGTCCACTAGTACCATCGGGTCTACTTGGGCTATTGGTGCCACCAATATCCAGTCACTAGAGTGGGGGGAACACATATAAAGATTAACTGCCACTGACTGCATGTCCATGCACCAATTTATGTGCCTCTGAGACCAATCCATACAATTTAGGAGCCATTGGGAGTGCCACCACCAACCTCCTTTAGTTGTTGGTAACTAGTTAAGCTAAGTTATGCTCCAGTTACATTCTGTTAGATGTCCTCCAGTTCAATTAGCACCATTCTTTCATGGTTGCATGTGGGTAGGCGCCTATTCTCACCTACCACATCAGTTTAAATGGTTTAACTGATTGAGAGACTGGATTAGAAATCTGGAGTTAGACTAGTGAGCTCCAACAGTGATTTAGACACTTCTAGTTAGCCAACTAGTCATTCTTGAGTTTGTAGATTCGAATCCTATCCACATGATTCAAATTATCATTTATGTAACATTCATGTATACTTCTAGAATTAATGAAGTTTATACTGTAAATATACTCAGAAATTCTTATCCATGTCCTGTGAATATTTTCTTGTTCAGTTTGTATTTTTCATTCCATTACACTGCATAATAATACAATTCAATTACACTCATTTCCTAAAGATCAATGGAACAATAATTCAAAAATGGTATCAGAGCCTATTCAAGCATACATCAAGTCTATCAAATCTCCATTATACACCAGAAGAAGATGGGTTTCCACATAAGTCTCGCAAAGTCTGCATTGCTAACTCTGGATTCATTTAGAGAGGTCTCTGCGGGTGTTGCGGACCCTGATAAAGTGTCAATGTCGAGATGGAAGGATTGATTTCTAACATGATTGCAATTTTTTTTTATTTTGCAATGTTTCTTATAGGTACTATGTAGCTTGATTGAAGAATTGTCTGTTCAAAAGGAAGAATTGATGGATTCTATTGATTTCTTATCTCGAATCCTTACACCATTAAACTATGTTGATTAAAGGGTAGATATGTAGGTTTCCTTGCGCAAGCTTGTCCTATATAGGATGACTATGGGTAGAGAAACAAAACCTCATCATCCTACTAATAAAAACAAGTTCTTGAACCAATTGGATGAAGCTTTTGGCTTCCTTTGCACTCACATCTCTAGGGATATCCTCTTTCATCTTGAGGGATTGAAGACTCCTAAAGAAGCTTGGGAGAAGCTCAAATTCTTGTTTGGAAAACAAGATGAGATTCAGGGGCACATCTTGGAGAACGAGCTAATAGCATTGCAACCCAGTAGTTTCGAGACTATCCAACAATTTTTCACAAAATTCAAGTCTCTAGCACTACAATGTAAGCAATGTAGAATTTAGAAGAAGGATGAGCAGCTTGTGCTCTCCATGCTCAAGAAACTTGTCTCTGAGTACTCTGTCTTCCTCTCCACCTTCCATTCTAGAAGAGCTTCCATCTCCAATTGGACGATTCCTTCACTTGATAGCTTTGTCGAGTCTTTAATACAGGAGCAGGATAAGTTGATCCAAATGGGAGTCCTCCAAACTTCTAAGAACCAAGCTCTTATGATGTTAGACTCAGCCAATGCACAATCTAAAGGGAAGCACAATAAATGTATCAAAACTCCTTTACTTCCTATTGTAGATACATATTTATTATCTAACATTTCATATTTAGATTCAGAAGAAGAGGAAGACCAACATGATTGTGGTATTGAGCTTACACCTCGAATATATCTAGATCTAGATCCAACATCCACTTCATCTCAGTTTTCTAAATGGGCTCAGCATCTCTTTAAAGCAGCCGGGGATGGTGTTGGGAATCCAAATGATAAGATAAGAGAGAGGTCATGGTATCAGAAAGAGAATGCTGCACTGTCCCACACAAATCCACTTCTCCCTGAGAGGTGCTTCATGATGTTGGGATCAGATCCTCAAACATTCAAGGAAGCTTGCCATGATCCTATATGGAAGGAAGCTATGGATGAGGAATTTGATTCACTACATGACAATAAACCTTGGGAACTTGTCTCCTTACCTCCAAGGAGGAAAATTGTTCAGTGCAAATGGGACTACAAGACAAAGATAACGTCTAATGGAACCACAACCAAGTACAAGGATTGGCTGGTGTCTAAAGGATACTCATGAGTTCAAGGATTGGACTATAATGAGACATTAGCTCTAGTAGCAAGAAATTATTCCATTAGACTTGTCTTGAAAGTTGCAGCTTCCAAGAGATGGGATGTACATCACATGGGTGTGAAACGTTCCTTCCTCCACGATGACTTACAGGAAGAGATTTACATGAAACAACCTGAGGGGTAAATTGAGGATCCTTCCTCAGTTTTTAGGCTGAGGAAATCACTCTATGGGCTCAAATAATCCCCAAGGGCATGGTATTTCAAAATGGATGATTTCCTCATGACACAAATATTTGAAAGATGCAAATCATATTGTTATGTTTACATCCAGAAAAAAGAGTAATCCTTTGTATTGATTGTGCTATATGTGGATGACTTTCTCATTACTAGCATCTTTGCTGCTCGATTGAGAAGCATCAAGTTTTCTCTAAACAAAGCATTCTCTATGACCAGGGAAAACTTTAGGGCCGAAATTTTGCCAATTGGCTAATTTTGGGGTTTTTTTCAAAAAATAAATTTGTTATTTGGCCATTTTTAGTCTCTAATATCACCTATATTTATATAAAATATTTTTTTTATCATAATATTCACCAAAATTTACAAGTTTTAGTGTAAATTGTATGTTTCATATTTAATATTCACCTACCTGTTTATATATATGTTATTTTCAATCCAAAATTATTTCCTAGAATACTATACGTAACTATACTATTATAATCCTTAAAAAATACCCTGTCTATGACTGATCTAGGACTATTAAGAAAATTTGTTGGTATTGAAGTCAGTCAAAAGAATTTAGGAATGATGATCTCAAAATACATATACTCATCAGACATGCTCAGAAGATTCCACATGGAAGATTGTGTTGTCACCTTTCACACACCTAGGGAGAACGTGGCAGAAATATTCAAGCCACTCGGTGTGTCCTTGGGGGAAAGTCTCGAGTCAAGGCTGTCACCTTGTTCTTGACTCCTCCGTTTAGGACAACTCCTAATGAAGCCAAGGGGGGTAGACCCTATTAATTGCTAATGTTTTTAAGGCTTTAGTGATGATAGTGATGATTGAGTTATTTAGGAGTTTGATGAAAGAAAATACTTAACGCGATATAGCTGCAACGGAATTTAAGCACAATAGCATAAATATCAAGATACAATAGATCAACTCACATGAAATCAAATGATCATATAAAATAAAGAACCAGTGCCAAAATGGAGTTCATATATAAAGTGTTGTTTCTGAAAGGAAATATGTTGCAAGTGCTTTATTAGATTTTCTTAAGATCTGATTAGATTATCTAGGATATTTATTTGAAAGAATAACAAGTACAACAAAATGCATAAGATGTAAAAGATGCACAAGACACAAAGATTTTCATCAGGAAAACCATAAAGGAGAAAACCCCGCAAACTTCTTCATAATAGTAAGATGATCAAAAACAGTAACAATAAATGTTTAGCAGCTATCTTTCTCTCATCCTATGACTGTCTCTCTCTCTCAAACACCTTAGAGAGTGTGCGTGGTGCGTATAAATGAAGGAAAACGCCTCCCTATTTATACCCTTTCAAGTCACTGACCAAATATAAGACTCGAGCCTACATGTTATCTCACATGGGGCCCACTTCTCTTGGAGAGAAACCACAATTACATATTACATGATGTTAAACTGGGACTATTGCCCCGAATTACAACGGAGGTTGTACCTCAAGTTCTAGACACAATTTAGACATCCTGTAAAGGGGTAACACACATCGCAAATTGGGGTGAAAAAACATACAATGATAATATACATTAGAATATCTTCTGAAGTTACAAATACATGAACACTCCCTCTTAACTAGGAAGGTATTCTCTCTCCACACAGGACTCATCAACATATATGTTCAGGTATTGATTGCATCATCATCATCACGGAGTCATAGAGTCTTCATCATAGCTTCTGCCATCATCTTCTTATAATTTGATCATCGTCCCATACTATATGTCATCAAAAGTTTCTACAATGCCATCCATTTTTCATGATGGATGTAGGCCTAGTCCTATGTCAGGTCTTCATCTACAGTGGCCACGTTTTTCATGTTGGATGTAGTCCTAGTCCTCTGTCAGGTCTTCATCTACATAATATCTATGAGCAAGCCATCAAGTAAGTACATCTCAAGACTTATTAAATGCCTCTTGCAAAACCTACAAGATCTCCCAGGACTGATTATATGCCATTGCAAAACTTGAAGGAGCATCCTAGGACTGACTACATTCCTTGCAACACCTGTGTACCCTAACATTACCTCATTGTCTTTAGATTATCTCATCGTGAGATGGAGCACAACCCAGATACATATAACACAACACTTACATCAACGACCATGGGAGGCCCAACCTTCCACAATGTCAGACAGGCTCTCAACACTTACATCACAACCATGGGAGGACCAGCCTACCACCATGTAGGAAGGGATCTACACTTACATCTGACCATGGGAGGCCCAACCTTCCACAATGTCGAAAAAGATCTGCACTTAAACCTGACCATGGGATGCCTAGCCTGCCACCATGTTGTAAAGGCTCTGCACTTACATTCGACCATGGGAGGTCCAGCCTGCCACCATGTCAGAAAGGCTCCACACTTACATCTGACCATGGGAGTCCCAACCTTCCACCATGTCAGAAAGGCTCTACACTTACATCTGACCATGGGAGGCCTAACTTGCCACCATGTCGAAAAGTCTCTGCACTTACATCCGACCATGGGATGCCCAACCTGCCACCATGTCGAAAATGCTCTACACTTACATCTGACCATGGGAGGCCCAGCTTGCCACCATGTCGGAAACGTTTTGCACTTGCATCCGACCATGGGAGGCCTAGCTTAACACCATGTCAGAAAGGCTCTGCACTTACATCCGACCATGGGAGGCCCAACCTTCCACCATGTCAAAAAGGCTCATGTGTATCTGCATCTTCTTGACTCATCACTTCCCTTTGGAGGGAACCTCAATCTGAGGTACACACTGGAGCTTCACTACTCCTCTCTCACAAGTAGTCGAGCAAGTAGCAAGATATTTTTCTTCGGTTGTACTCAACTCCATGTAGGACTGCATCCTCCCAAACCAGTAGACCATAGTGGATCTCATACTGGAGAAGCAACCCAAAGTGTTCTTCTTCTCAGTGGTGCTATGTCCCTACATGCTTTGCAACTAGGTGAGCATTTGTCGGCTCGAGGTGTTCACAACAAAGCATATGTCTGGTCTCGTATTCGTCTGGAACATGAATGATGAACTCATTTGACAATACATCATGGCATCAATCATATCTAATGATGCATCACATAGTAGCTTCAAGTTTGATGCCATAGGTGTGGTTATCTCCTTGTGGTCCAGTATTCCGAATTTCTTCAGAATCTCCACTGCACACTTTCCTTTACCAAGGAAAATATCATCCTCATTTTTCCACACCTCCATGCCTAAAAAGTAGTGCACTATCCTTAGGTCTTTCATCTCGATCTCTGTAGCAAGTCTCCTTCTTACATCTTTAATGAATTCCTCTTTTCCTATCAGGAACATGTCATCGACATATAACATGAGAATCACTGGTATTCCTCCTTCAACCTTGAAGCAAAGGTTGGAATCCTCTTTACTCTCAGTAAATCCTAGAGCCATTAATAATATGTCCATCATGTCGTACTATAACATCCTCGACCATCCGATCGGCGAAGAGGACGCTACCATGGCCTTAACCATCCAAGCAACCAGCCCCATGAACATGTGCATTCATAAAATTGCTGAAATGCTGAAATAAAATGCTTTGAACTAGAACATGCATACATGATCATTTATCATACAGCGGAAGCAAACATACATTCATACAAGCATTCTACATGTTCATCACATTCATTAACAGAAAATATTATTGCATGAGTAAAATAGACAAGATTACTTATCTTATGAAGAACTCATTCTGCAACCAGCTACGTCGCTGCAACGTTCCACCCAACCATAGGCTAGCGTGCTCCTTAATCTCTCAGCAACGCTGCCACCCCCGAGTTGGGCATGATTCTCTAAGGAATAAGGAACAAGCAAGCTTACACATAGCCAAGGATACACAAAACACAGCCAATCCAACACAGTTGGGTTTATCAGGCCATCAACAAGACAGCCAAGCCAACATGGTCAGGTTTATTAGGCCATCAAGGAGCTGGGAAAGGCTAAATGCTAAGCTGGTGAGCCCATTACAGATCTAGGAACACCTACACCAGAACTAGCCTGACTTCTAAGACACCCACACACACCCAACACAAGGAATTAGTCCCTTCTCTACTACACAGTCCCTCAGGCCCTACCTTCCCTTCCAGTTCTATTCAGGGGTTGTGGAGAAGAAAGCTAGCCCGCTAGCTCTGTCTGTGTGGTTTCCAAACACACCAGGTTTATCAAGCAACCCAAGCCCCCATCCCTACTCCCAACACAGTCCGAAGACCAACCATTGCACACATGCAATTAATCAGCAATTACAGCTTAACAGGGAAACGACTCTTGAGTCATTCTTAGCCCTATCATGGACAAAATGACTCCCAAGCGAAATACAACAGTCCCAAAACGTATCAGTAAACACAACTCACAACATGGGGAAAAGAACAGTCCATCCTGGACAACGAAGTCACCAGGAAAACTTACACAGACCACACTGGGGAAGAAAATGCAGTCTCCCAACCTGTGCGTGAGGGAAACTTGCACCAGACCCCAAAATACAGAGGGAAACACACCAGATTCCACATTGTGGAATAACGCTAATGACAACCGATGAGTAGCTCCCCTCCTGGCTGCGTGAGATCAAACAGAATAGATGCCTGTGCGTGAAAATGAACAAACTCCTGTCCCCCAAAATGTAAAGAAGGCCGCAACAAAACACAATGTAAGGGAGACCATAGCGAACCCACAAATCAGTCTGTGAGGAAAGTATACACCCACACCATCCGCAAGATCTGTAGAGGAAAATTGTGTGAGTAAAGCCAGAAAATTCGGTGCGTGAGAATGAACAAGACTTCCGCTCCTGCGTGAGGATGAACAGACAACGGAGAGGATGCATAGTCGGAAGTGCGTGACTGTTTCAGCACCATCGTGGAGAGAATGGAGTGTCCACTAGAGTGATGGCGATGGTTTGCTTGCCATCGTGAGGTCAACCACGCTGGTGGAGTGTGCGTGTGGGCAAGGATTGACAGTCCTGCCACACTCCACTTCCAGCCATAATTTCCCCAACTAACAGCAGAGCTTTTAATGGTGGTGGTTGGATAAGACAAGGGAAGATGGGAAAATCAAAACAGGGTGGTGACACATGGATTTTTCCTCATGGCTCAAGGTTTGACATCCCCCCCTTATCCTTGTGAAAATCATGCCCCTTCTCAATTTAGTTGCCGCGAACATAGCTGGTTGTGTTCATTTTAATTAAAGATGCATATTTACATGATGACAAAACTTGATATGTATGCCACATGCCCCGATATACCATCAGTGACAATTTCAACCCGAAACATAGCATAACCAATAAACGGTGGGGCCTTGGCCTTTAGCTCCGCACCATGATTATCTACAATATATACATCATGTACATTTAATGCAACGAGGTCAAAACCGGGGTGTTACACGTACCATGTTAAACCTCAGGATCTTCTGCAATCACTCCCTCAGTAAATCCTAGAACCATTAGTAATATGTCCATCCTGTCGTACCATGTTGAACATAGTATTTGATTAACAAAATACTATGTTTTTTTTAATGGATTTAAATTTAAATTTAAAATAAATCTAAAATAATATTAAGAAAATATTTCATATTTTGCACTTGAATTTAAATTTGACATGGAAATACATTTTTTAAATTTAATATGTGATTTTGATATCACAAATATCAGCACTTTTATTATCACTTCAGGTTTTGTCATTTTTGTGTGTTTCCCTTAGACTTCCACTATAAAGTGCATATCACTTCAATTGGTTAGATATAGAGGTTTTGCCATTTTGGTGCTTTTCCCTGCGTCATTCGAATGTGAGCGACACATGAAAGCACCTCTCCCTAGGTGCCTTCAATAGTTCTACTTGTTTTCAAGGTTGATGTTGTCAGCTTTTTTTACAGTGTCTTTTGTCCGTGAGATTCATATCAATTGTCTACTAATATGACAACATTTGTACTTGGATAAGCCACGATTTCGTTTATTGCTCATATGTTAGAGCGACCATGACGATAAAATTATACAGAAATTCGTTTATAGGTTATATTATATATATTACAACACTCGTGAGCATACGGAAACATAAGCTTCCGAGATTGTTTTCTTGTTGGAGTAAGGGAGGCACACACATGGAATCGACTTCCTGCAATTGACAGCCTAAGTTCCAATGCATCTAATTATGTAGGTCTTCTTCATTATAGGGACATCGTATGTAATTCAATACTACACTGAAAGCATTGAAACGCAAAAGCCACCAGGAGGTCACGATCTCCAATGCAGCGCAGAGGTGTATGTACAAAGGAAGAATTATAAATATGAAAATAACAATTTTATTAGGCATTATAAATATTTAAATTTAAATTAATTATTCATTTTGCTTATTTAATATAGTAAATTAATTTCCAACATTAATTGATTAGGATTTTACTTTCATAGGACTCAATTATAAATCTCACATACTTTTATTCCCACAAGTTTACAATGTTATATAACTAAAATATTAAATAAGACTTGTGTTTAGTACTTTGAGGTTAAAACTTAAACTTTTACATGATGAAATATTTGTGGATTCTTTATGACTTTCACAAACCGTAAACTACAACAAAATTGACATTTTAGCCTTACATTAACACCAGTAAAAGATTTGGTAAATCCTCAATTTTCAAATAGTGGTGCAACAGTGGTGTTAATGTGGGGATACTAAAATGGTGCTAAGATTTATGTTGCAAAAGTGGTGTTTGTATAAAAAGTCGATTTTGGTGCTATATGAATCTGTGACATTACATAATGTATGGTGCAAACACCAAAACCAATCCTAGGTGGATTTAAATTTTATGGTACAAAACACCAAAACCAATCCAACATGGATTAAGATTTTATGCTGCAAAACACCAAAAATATTATTATAAAAATCATAATTTACCTTGTGACCTCCTAACAGGAAACACATGCTCTTAACCATTAGGCCCACTCATGTTGTATATTATTATTATCAAAATTGTATGTGGTGCAAAACGCCATAAAATAACAATTGGTACAAAATACCATTAAATAATTAATTATGTAAAAAAACACATAATTAATATATGCGTGTGTAAAGCACCATAAAATAATAAATGGTGAAAAAAATATAAAACCTATTAATTTATATTTTTAAATATATATATATTAACAAGGTTAAAAGATGTTTATTAAAGCATTTTTTGATAGTTTTATTTTGTTTTAATCCATCACTTAAAAATATATATAATTCAATACATTAAATAGTCATAATAAAAACCATAATGTTGTATTAACAAAATTTATAATTTATAGTTATAAAACAATGACTCCCATCAAATTAATATAATGAAAGATTGTTTTAAAAATTGTTGATAAAGAAAAATTATAAAATATGGAATATTATGTTTTGCAATTTGTTTTTTAAGAAAAAATATAATATATATAAAAGATGTTTATTAGATTAATTGGTTTAATCCATCATATAAAAAATGAATAATTTAATACATTAAATAAACATAATAAAAATCATAATGTTGTTCCAACAAAATTTGTAATTGATAATTATAAAACAATGGTTCCCATAATAATAATTTAATGAAAGATTATGTTTTAAAATTTGTTTTTTTAAGAAAAATGAAAGAGAAAACTAATAATTCATTTTAACCCTATTTATATTGTTCATCCTTATTTTTTCACAAATCTTTCCATCACATGCATTGCCAAAGTCGTAAAGAAAATTATAAACATGATGACTTCTCTTTGTAAACAATAAAAATACAAAAAATGAATGAGAAGAAAACATAAACAATAGCTTTAACTTAATTGTAGAAAAACATAAGAGGTTATCCATTTAATGATATTTCATAACTAAAGTATAGCATTGATTGTCAAAAAAATTGAAATGAACTAACCTTTGAAGCCATGTGGGTTCAACATCTGAACATATGATAAGGTTGAAGCATGAGTCAAAATTCATTTTCCTTCTCTCTTTCATCCTCTAAAACAATTGCCTAAGAAACATACAAGATAAGATCAACATACCTACAAATTGTATTCAATGAAACATTTATTTACAAATATTTGTTTTATATCATGAACCTTTATTTAGAACAAAGAATTTCTCGGTGAAAAGTTACCCCATAACCAGCAATAGGATGAAATCATTTTTTAATCTTTTGATGGATGAGAGAAGATACACCATAGCATGAAGCAAGATCTTTATCATCTTCAGACATTTTAATATTGAATAAATTTTACTTGAGAAACATAGTAGTGTAGTAAACTTACAAATTTTGCTTCTGCAAACAACATACCACCTTTCCCCAAACGATAGCAAACTAGAGGCTTGTACTGTATGTGCATATTTGTCCTTTCCAACTACGGTTCCACATTTCCATTTTTTTTTAAATAACCACTTGCTCCAATATTTTTTTCCACTTTGCTTCTCCTATGAGATGTGGTTTGACTTTATTTTTGTTTCTAACCAATTCCCCTCTCAAAGCAATTCTAGTATTTTTCATATATTCAACAAAACTATGGGGATTTTGCTTGGGAGGTACAATTGCAGACACTTTATGCATATGAGATATCAACTCATCCTTCTTGGATTTCTCTACAAAATAAATATAATAATATAATAATCTATATGAGATATTTTAAGGTTTCTAGTATCTAGAAATAACATGAAATGTTGTATATGAAACATCCATAATGCAACAATGAGTAGAATATATATATTTTTTAATATGAAACATGAACCATTAAGTCAAGTAAATTTATATAACATAAATTAAGCATGCAATCTATGAAAAAATCTATAATAGTCATGTTTTACCTTGATGCCAAAAATATCTAGTAATTGTACGACCAAATAATCTCAATGTTTCACGATGAAGTATGTCTCTCCATGTTCTCCCCGCTTCATCATTTAACACTTCCCTTTTTCATTTAAAGTGATTGTAAATGGATTTCCATTTCTTACCTCTCCTCTAACATATCCATTTAGATGTTTCAAAGGAGGTGCAAGAGATGCACCAATAGATGCTTAGTTGGTTCATCTAAGGGAGGAGATTGATTTTGCACTCCATCAACATTAGTGCCTTCTTCTGGAACAATGATATTACTCCTGAGAAATATGGTAGAATATATTATTATGTTCATATTTTATGCAATTACGAACCTAAAATTAATAAGTAGAAAATAAATGACTATTTACCTTGGCATATCATCACCGACTATTTCTGTATTTTTTGCATTATCTTTGTCAAAGATAATTGTGTTGTATGCTACTTGAATTTCATATCTTATGAATGGGTTTACATTATTCCTAGTCAACCACTCTTTATAAAATTGTAACCTATCCATTTCAAATCCATTATCTAATGTGGGCTCCACATTATAGAAAGGATCAATTACTATTGGTATGTATACATCATCTCTAAAATTTGAATGTGAATATGGTGTTGTAGATAAACTACTTCCTTTCAAAGGTATTTCATTAATATTTGTGCCTCCAAAATTTGTGTTTGTCATAACATCATTTACACTCTTTGTAAAAATAGTACACATTGCTCATTTTTATGTTCGCATGTTGAAGCAAGAGACCTAATTCATTGTTAACACATTTTCCAATTTAGTCATAGCTAGTTTTATACACTTCATTGTACTAGTCCACGAATGAAGTGGAAGTGCAATTTATATATCATGAAAACAGCAATCATCTAACTATATGAAATAGAGCAATAGGTATTATAAAGAAAATATTATGCAAATGAATTAAAATACTTACTATAAACATAAGAAAATTAGTAACACTAAATTGAATGGAAAAAATGGACAATATTTTCAACATAAAACACTATTTTAGAAAATTAAAAATTCTTAACACATCCTTCAATATCTAACTTCCCTTGCAAAAAATAAGTTTATAATAAACACTTTAATTCTATAAGAAAAAAATCCAGCAATATCATGGCCATAAGACCATATCATTGCCACCATTATATACGCAAAGGTAAAAAACCTAGTATAGCATACAAACACCTCCATCGTATTCACCAAACTCTTAACACTACAGCATTATAACATCAAACTAACTATTGTATTCGTGGTCATAAGACCATCATGGAAACCATTGAATTAACATGAACAATATGCAAATTTAGTAAAGCGAAAATGATTATCGAAATTACATAGTCTATAGGTTGGGCATCATTTTAATTTCAAAACATTTAATAAGAAGTGCTTGTAAGACCATCTTTGATAGCTTCCACGCTCTTTAAATACTAGTGTTAAAATAATAGGAGAATGGGAGTAAGGCCATTCAAATGGCACCCAAACTCTGTATAAAAAACTTACAGAACTCCAATTCACGGCGCTGTAGCAATGGCTGCAAAGTCGGTGCAAGAAAAACCCTAAATTAAAATTAAGGACTTATCTTAATATTAAATTGAGCACATAGATCTTTGGACCAACACATAGCTCATAAGATAGATCACACAATTTACTAAGAAATTGAAGAATGAAACAGTGCAAAAATGGCAGGCAACTGTGAATGCTTTCATTAATCAAAAGTAATTAGATGATTAATTACAATGAAGTACAATGGCTAAATAGCCTCATGCAATTCGAATCCATGTGAGGAAATTCGAATCAGTTTGACTCTACTTGACTGAATGGTTAATTGACCTTGTCTAAATCATTATCGGAGTTTAAAATCCAAGATCTAGTGTCTAATTCAGTGTTAACTAGTGTGACTGACTGAGGTAGGTGAGTAAATGCACCTCACTTGCATGCAGCCATGCAATCCTAGCGCTAACTGAGTAGAAATGAATGTAACAGACTAGAACTGAATGTAACTGACTCCATGTTGATTGCATGGGCAGACCCGGGTTTACTATAATTAATCAACAATACCCCAAACTCACTGGCCCTTTCGGCAACAGACCACAAAGCGATCTGAAGTCTCACCCGAAGTGAATCTAATGGGTTGGCCAAGACTCAAGTGTCTTGGACCAGGTTCTGTTCATCCTACTTCTTTCCCCTTTTCTCATATGCGCCACTGCGGCAACTAGCTCTGCGCATCGCACGTCCCCTTCTACTCGCGGCACTTTCACCCAAGCGATGCTCAGCCTCGCACCAGCTGCTCGGATTCCTCTCGCGTCGCACAACTTCCACTTACTCACAGCTTCCCACTCCTTACCACTTCTTTGCGCACCGCGGAACACCTATCCTTTCCTCAACGCTAAGCCCTCAGCTCGCAGCACCTCGCATCGCAGCTCCTCTGCCGATGTGATATCGCCTCCCCGCGATATCTTACCACTGCGACTTTACACTCTTAACGTTGATTGCGCCAAGGTGCGACACTCTGCTTTTCAGGAGTCTATTATGAATAACTGATAATTAGTGACAGACGTGAAATAATCCTTAAACAACCTACTGCAATACTTCAATCTATCCTTAATCTTTTGCAATATTATGAACGGCACAACACATACATTCGTCTACTGCTACTATCATTACACGCATAATACTAGCATCAATAAGCAAATACAATCACATCCATTCAACACATAACACGCAGGTTTAACGTGGTTCACCCCCGGGCTGGGAGCTACGTCCACCAAACTGTGCTTCTATTATATCTTTTGAGGGAAGTTGGCACAGTTTGTTGCTCTGCTCTTGCAGCGCTAAGTTTTTCCTAGATCTCTGATCTTTTCTCTATATATATATCTTCCCTCTCAGTTCTCTCTCTGCAAATGACTACTTACTGACTCAAAATGACTCACAGACAGCTATGTGTCTGGATCGTTACAACGCAGTCTGTCTGACTGATTTCTGAATCTACTAGATTATCTACTGACTGACTATCTACTGATTGATTAGCTACCCAACCAACCCTTTACAATACAAAAATGCAAGCTTTTATAGGCAGCCCGAAGGTCATGCCATTAAAACACTGTGGGCCTGTCCCAACAGTAAACCCATACCCTAAACAGTGACAGTCGGTCCTCTCTGTCCTTGAGGTAGTCGCTTCCCGTCACACCGCAGCTCTCTGCAGTCTTCCATGCTTCCCGGTACTGACCATGGGTACTATGCACCGCTTCTCTTTCTGTCCTTCGCCATCAATGCTTGAGCCTCGTTGCTCCTTCTTCTTTATGAGGGTCGCTGAGCCCTCCTGTCTTCCGCCGCTGCCTTCAATGCAGTGGTTGAGCTTTCTTCTCCCAGCCTTTCTGGTACCGTTGTCTTCTTGACTTTCCTATCCCAAAAGTCGTGGTTTCCGGCTCTGCTCTCCAGCTGGAAACGTGCTACACCGTCGTAGCTCTGCCCTGTCCTTTTTCCGCTAAACTTCTCTCTTTCCGCCAAAATTAGCAGCTTCTTCTGTAGCTGCGGGGTCCTGCTCCAATAGTCCCCTAACACTTACTTGTGGCTCATCCCCGAGCCACTACCAGCAGTTGTTTCCTGTTGTAGCTTCTCCTTCGCCTTCTGCGAAGTTATCTGTAACTTTTCCCGAAGTTCTGCAACTTCATTCTTCATTACCTCGGCACGCTCTTTCTGGAGTTTCAGTAACCTAGCTTGGTGGGCTTGATAATGCTTTCTGCCCTTAGTCACGGTGTCGCTTTCTTCGCTCTGACTTCTTTGCGAGCGCTCTTAGTGTTTGAGGAGTGTTCCACAGATGTCCTTTCCTCATTATGTGAGTTAGAACTTTTATCACAAGGAAAATCTGTATCGTCCAGCCTCCTCAAACCTTTTCTTCCATCTAGAGCCTGGTGGATGGAGAAGAAGCAACCCATGAACTCCGCTCCGAGGACAAGCCTTTGTCCTCGTTCTGGAAGTCTCCCCTCCGCTGGGTTGGCAGTCTTCTTCCACTGCTCTGCTCTTCGACGTGGTCCAGGTCCATAAGCTGCCTTGAATCCACAGGGTACTGTTTTTCCTTTTCTTGCTCAGCACCCCGCTCGAAGCATGCACGCTGCCTCTGATCTATGACAACCATATGTTGTGTCTTTACCTTAGGAAGGTTTTCTTCTGCGGTTAGCTGATCAGATAGGTTAGCGACCTTCTCCCGTTGCTTTCTTTTTCTGATTTTTACCTTCCTTGTAGCGGGAGATTTCTTCTCATCAGT
>LPNX010240780.1:4353-15814 GCA_001517045.1 Pseudotsuga menziesii
CACTAGTTGGACATCTCATACCTTGTCTTAACCCTAGTTGGAGCATGCAACTTGGTGACTCATGAAAGCCTAGTTGGTGTGCATGCAAGTATTGGTGATCATTTGTTTCTAGTTCACTCTCCTAACTTCCATGATTGTTCACCAAACCCTAGTTGGACATCTCATACCTTGTCTTGACCCTAGTTGGAGCATGCAACTTGGTGACTCATGAAAGCTTAGTTGATGCATGCAAGTATTGGTGATCATGTGTTTGTAGTTCACTCTCCTAACTTGCATGATTGCTCACCAAACCCTACTTGGACATCTCATACCTTGTCTTGAACCTAGTTGGTACATGCAACTTGGTGACTCATGAAAGCCTAGTTGGTGTGCATGCAAGTATTGGTGATCATGTGTTCCTAGTTCACTCTCCTAACTTGCATGATTTATCACCAAACACTAGTTGGACATCTCATACCTTGTCTTGACCCTAGTTGGAGCATGCAACTTGGTGACTCATGAAAGCCTAGTTGGTGTGCATGCAAGTATTGGTGATCATGTGTTTCTAGTTCACTCTCCTAACTTGCATGATTTCTCACCAAACCCTAGTTGGACATCTCATACCTTGTCTTGACCCTAGTTGGAGCATGCAACTTGGTGACTCATGAAAGAGTAGTTGGTGTGCATGCAAGTAATTGTGATCATGTGTTTCTAGTTCCATCTCCTAACTTGCATGATATGAAAGCCTAGTTGGTGCATGCAAGTATTGGTTATCATGTGTTTCTAGTTCCCTCTCCTAACTTGCATGATTTCTCACCAAACCCTAGTTGGACATCTCATACCTTGTCTTGAACCTAGTTGGACCATGCGACTTGGTTACTCATGAAATCCTAGTATTGGTGATCTCATGTGTTTCGAGTTCCATCTCATACCTTGTCTTGACCCTAATTGGTGCATGCAAGTATGAAAGCCTCTAGTTGGATTCTGAGGATGATGATGATCAGGATGAGGGTGATGATGAGGAGGATGATGACTATGATGATGATGATGAGGATGAGGGTGATGAGGAGGAGGAGGAGGATGGTGATGATGACCATGATGATGATGATGACGACCATGAGGATGAGGGTGATGATGATGAGGACCATGATGATGATGATGATGATGATGATGATGAGGATGAGGGTGAGGGTGATGATGAGGAGGAGGAGGATGAGGGTGATGATGATGATGATGATGAGGATGAGGATGATGACCATGATGAAGTTGATGTAGATGAGGGTGATGATGATGATGATGATGATGAGGATGAGGATGATGATGATGGTGATGAGGATGAGGGTGATGATGATGATGATGATGATGATGATGATGACCATGATGAGGAGGAGGAGGAGGATAAGGGTGATGATGATGATGAGGTTGACGATGACGATGATGACCATGATGACGTTGATGAGGATGAGGGTGATGATGATGAGGATGGGGATGGGGATGAGGATGATGAGGAGGAGGAGGAAGATGAGGGTGATGATGATGATGATGATGACCATGATGATGATGATGAGGATGAGGGTGATGATGATGATGATGAGGATGACCATGATGAAGCTGATGAGGATGAGGGTGATGATGATGATGATGATGACCATGATGATGATGATGAGGATGAGGGTGATGATGATGATGATGAGGATGACCATGATGAAGCTGATGAGGATGAGGGTGATGATGATGATGATGATGATGAAAGTGAGGATGATGATGATGGTGGTGGTGATGATGGTGATGATGATGATGACCATGGTGATGATGATTAGGATGAGGGTGATGATGATGATGATGAGGATGAGGGTGATGATGATGATGAGGTTGACGATGATGATGATGAGGATGAGGATGAGGATGATGAGGGTGATGATGATGATGACGATGATGATGACCATGATGAAGCTGATGAGGATGAGGTTGATGATGATGATGAGGAGGAGGAGGAGGAGGATGAGGATGATGATGAGGAGGATGAAGATAAGGATGAGGGTGATGATGATGATGATGATGATGACGATGATTACCATGATGATGCTAATGAGGATGAGGGTGATGATGATGATGAGGATGATGAGGATGATGAGGATGATGATGATGATGATGATGATGATGATGACGATGATGACCATGATGATGTTGATGAGGATGACGGTGATGATGATGTGATGATGAGGATGATGATGATGATGATGACCATGATGATGCTAATGAGGATAAGGGTGATGATGATGATGAGGAGGATGAGGATGAGGGTGATGATGAGGATGAGGATGAGGGTGACGATGAAGCTGATGAGGATGAGGGTGATGATGATGATGATGAAGCTGATGAGGGTGATGGTGATGACAATGATGATGAACAATGATGATGATGAGGAGGAGGAGGAGGAGGATGACTATGATGATAATGATGAGTATGAGGATGAAGGTGATTATGATGATGATGAGGATGAAGGTGGTGATGATGATGAGGATGAGGGTGATGAACAATGATGTGTTAGGACAAAAACAAATTAGTTAAAATTTACCTATAGCACCATTAGAATTTACCTAGTTCAATTATGCTAGCAACATTAGAGAACTTCCATGAAGTAAGCTATAGTGGGAACCCACCACCCATACAACTTCCAAGTAGCTAGTGACATTGTGAATCTAGAAGCCATGCCACATAAATTAGCTTTGAACATAATTCTATCAAGCACCTTAGTTGAGTGTGATTTTAATTTTTGTCAAGTTTTGTGCACAATAAACCTTTTTAAGAAATTGAGAATATCAAAATATGTTTTTGATCTAATTGATGTTACACATGATAAATAGTACATAAAATTGTTATTCAACTAGGTGCCTAGAGGGACACAAAAGTAGGAAGGAAAATCAATTTATAAAAGTTCACAAGCATTTAAATTAATTGTATTGTGAAGACTATCCAAAATGATTTTACATAGTTACCATATGACCTTAAATTAATTCTATAGAATTGCTAATATTTAACATGAGACATACAAGGGTTAGTTTTGGTTAGAACCTAACAATTGTATTCACATACCCTAATGGTAAATCCTTCCTTGGAGGATCAAAGTAGTGAAATTGTAAGGCTTAGATGTGGAGTACATACGTCTTTAGTTTCCTCAGTGAATTATACATACCAATATATTTCCAACAATGTTTTTTTTTTATCAAACACGGTCTGTAGGTGAAAGTTATGACTCCAAAAAAGGAACAGTCTAATTATTCCCTACAAGTTCAAGTGGTACTCATGTCATCAAAACATAATTTACACATATGCGTTATAGCTTTATCATATCGCATATGCATTATATCGCATATGCGATATGAATAAGCTATAATGCATATCCATTATATTGCATCTGTGTTATATCTTATTCATATCGCATATGCGATATGAATAAGCTATATCGCATATGCATTATTTTAAAATTTAAATAATTATTTTTTTTTGCATTGGGTTTAGATGCAGCTTCGGAATACCGAACCTATTGGCTAGGACAAATCAACCAGGGTTGTTGCTTGTCTTTTAGAACTCTATCAATATGCTCAGTTTATATGGCATGTTTTGATATGACATACACAATATTCTTTTATGAAAATGTAGGATATTGTAGAGTACGAAATGACGATTCCGAATATGTATTTTTTTTCCTTCAAAACTATGTTTTATTTATTTATAATTATTTTTCTAAATGACATATGTCAGTTTTTGAAAATACATACATCGATTGTTTGTTATATAACTTTTAATTTCCATCACCATTTCCCAAAAAAACTATATGGTGCACTAAATGAGATCAAGCTCTACGATCTTATATTTAGAAATCAAGGATTTCATTAATTTTTGCCCCTAAAGTGTTGCACCCACACATAAGGTTTTAATTTCAAGCTTTTCTGATTTCAATAATTAATAATAAAAAAAATGATTCATGAAAAATTCTGAATAAATAGTGTTGCACTAGGCCCATATGTCCTTTATATGTCTGCAAGATTTTATCCCAAATGGACATCATTTATCTTATATATTGCTGCACCCGCACAAACATATATGTTAAGATGTGCTGAAAATTTGAAAACCCACTTTAACGGAAACTAATTTTACAATCATTTACACACATTTTCTCTGCATAAATGCTATATATTATGAAATCTGATTCAATTACCTGTATTTTCTCTTTTTACTTCATCTTCAAATAAGTTAGGGAAGTACCCCTAATTATCACCTAAAGTCAAAGTTTCCCAGTTATTACAGTATCATGTGGCATCTAAAGTGTCTTTAAAGGAGTCCATGATTATGCATCAGCCCTGAAAACAAAATAAATGAAAAGGTGGAATTCATATTTATATACAAATAAGCAGGTTATTTTTTCTTAAAGGGTAGATTAAAAACGAGAAATTTGGAAAATATGCTATTTGGGAAATCATACACTATATTAAGGTTGTGACTCTTGATAATACCCCATGTTTTAATAATAGTTCATGGGTGTCATAATCACTCCACAATGTAAAGTGTTCAATCCTATCAGTTTGTCAGTATGTCAAGATTTGGGTCACCACATGTCTGTTAGATCATTAATGGATGAGATAAATAGTGGAGTTCCCACTTTCCTTGAATCTAGTTAGTGTAGTTGTGTTTTACCAACATCTCTAGTCGTGAGTGACCCAATACTGTTTTTGAAATGTATAAATGAATCCCTCCTCTCCTCATTCATGCATTGGTTCATTTGAGAGTCTCAGAGTTTCAAAGATTCGGGCTCTTGTATATGCTCTTCTATTGCACTGCCTTGGGAATTTACAAAATCAAAAGTTGAGACTTCTAGCAAAATATTCACCAAGACATTACAAGATTCTATAATTTTATGAAATATTTGCCAAGGTTTTACAATATTTTATAATTCAGTGAAATATTTGCCAAGATTTTACAATATCTTATAGTTTAGTGAAAGATTCGCCAAGATTTTACAAGATTCTATAATAGAATGAAATATTAGTAAAACAATTATATATACATATTGTATTATTGATAAAATAGATTTCATTTTTTCCTATGTATTAGGGATATTCACTAATTTATTATACATATAAATTTCAGGGGTGTTCTTAAAATTATCCCTGGTGTTTCCCCTTGTGGAATAATAGTGTTGTTTGTAATGAAAAATGATGGTACTTTACGATTATGTATAGATTATAGACAACTAAATAAAATGACAATTAAAAACAAATATCCTCTACCTCGTATTGACGATATATTTGATCAGTTTCAAGGATCACCAATATTTTCTAAAATAGACTTGAGATATGGATATCGTCAAGTACAATTTAAAGATGAGGATATATTTAAAACAAATTTTAGAACCAGATACAGTCATTATGAATTTTCTGTAATGTCCTTTGGGTTGACAAATGCATCGGCAGCCTTATGTGTCTAATGAACAACATATTAAGTAAGTACTTAGAGAAATTTGTAGTCATCGTTATCGACGACATATTAATCTATTTGAATAATAAACAAGAACATGAGGAACACTTACAAATAGTTTTAGAAGTGTTAAGAGAACAACAATTATTTGTCAAATTTAGAAAATTTGACTTTTTCAAGGATAAAATTTAATATTTAGGACATGTGGTATCTAAAGAAGGAATATCAGTAGATCCTGAAAAAATTGAAGCTATCATGGAATGGCCTGTTCCTAAAAACATAACTGATATAAGATATTTTATGGGCATTACTAGCTATTATTGTAAATTCATTGAAATATTTTTCTAAAATTGCATATCCTATAACCTCGTTACAAAATAATGGTAAGAAATTCGATTGGAATGAAAATTGTGAAGAATGTTTTAATAAATTAAGACACTTATTAACAACTCCTATCCTAAAGATTGTTGATCCATACAAATATTTTGCCGTATGTAGGGATGCATGCAAAGAAGGTTTAGGAGGAGTATTGATTCAAGAATATATGTAATAGCTTATGAGTCTAAAAAGCTTAAAGAACACGAAAACAATTATGCTACTCATGATCTAGAATTAGCTGCTATCATTCATGCCCTTAAGATGTGGCAACACTATATTACAGGGAGATATTTTTATTAATGTCTGATAATATTGGTTTAAAATATTTATTCGATCAACAAAACCTTAATTCTAGACAGGCTAGGTGGTTATCATTTTTAAACAACTATGAATTTGAGATAAGAACATATTAAAGAGAAAGAAAATAAAGCGACAGACGCTTGTTAAGTCTTCATGCAAATATGTTATATGTAATGAAAGTAGAAGATATGAGACATATTTGGAAGATAAAATTGAAAACGCAATAAAGTTTGATAAATATTATAAAAAATTAAAAGAGAAGACAACAAAAAATGAAGTAAATCATGTAGAAACATAATTCAGTTTGAACAAAAAAAGATTGTTATTACATAAAAGACTATATATACCTAAATTAGAATAAATTAAACTAATCATTATGAATGAATTACATAAAAGACTGTATTCAGGACATCTTGGATATCAGAAAATGATTACCATGATAAAAATAAAACTTCTTTCAGCCTAACATGAAAAATGAAGTTGTAGATTACTTAACTAGATGTATTGAATGTTAGCAAGTAAAAGTTGAACATCAACATCCAGCCAGATTTTTACGACCTTACCTATTCCAGAATGGAAATGGGAGATTATCAGCATGGATTTCATAATAGGGTTACCTAAAAATGCTAAATAAAATGAATCGATTATGGTTGTGGTGGATAAGCTTAGTAAAGCATCCCATTTTATTCCATTTAATTCTACATATAAAGCTATTAATATTGTTGATAATGTTATGAAGGAAATTAGCAAATTGCATGGTGTACCCAAAAGTAGTAATTTTTGATAGAGATGCAAAGTTTATGAGAATTTTTTTGGAAAGATTTATCTAAGGGTTTAGGTACGCAATTAAATTTTATTACTCCATATCATCCTCATATTGATGGTCAAACTGAAAGGGTGAATCAAATTTTACAAGATATGCTTAGAATGTGTGTAATGGATAAACTAGGTAAACGGGAATGTTATTTACATCTTGTGGAGTTTGCATATAATAACTATTTTCAAGCTTCAACTAGATTAAGTCCATTTGAAAGACTGTATGGACGAAAAATGGAATACTCCAATTTCTTGGAGCAGTCAGGTTGATAGATTAATTCTAGGAACTGAAGTATTGAAAGATATGGAACTAACAGTGAATAATGTACAACATAACCTGAAGGTAGCTCAAGATAGGGAGAAAAGTTATGCCAATTTAAAAATAACTCTACGAGAGTTCCAAGTAGGAGATTATGTTTATGTGAAAGTGAAACCCAAAAAATGGTCCCTAAGATTGGGAAAATATGCAAAATTGACACCCAAGTATTCTGGACCTTTTGAAATATTAGAGAAGATTGGACCAGTGGCATATCAGCTAGCATTACCACCTATTATAAAAGTACATACTGTTTTTCATTTTTAAATTTTAACGAAATATGTTCATGATGCTACTCATGTGGTTGAATAGAATGTTATACAGATGTAACCTGGAGGAGAATTTCAAGTGGAAATGAAGCATATTCTCAATGGGAGAGAAATTTTACTCCATAACCATACCATCGGGCAAGTTAAGGTGCAATGGAAGCACCTTAGTCCAGAAGAGTCCACTTGGGAATTGTAAATAAATATGCAAGAAGCATATAGAATTCTATTTGAAAATGGTTTAGAAGAAGTTTAAAAGGTAACAACGAGGATGATGTTAATTTTAAAGGGGAAGTGTATGTAACACACATAAGAACTAGGATATTTATTATTTCTTAAGAAATTTAAATTATTATTTTTGAGATTTTGACTAGGTGAGGTAAAAATAAATGTAAAAGAATTATTAATTATTTAATAATTTAAAAATAAGAGAATCAAAACTAAAGTAGATTTTTTAGAGTGTTTACCAACCCGCAAGGAGAAATGAAAAGTGTCAAAATAAGAGGCTAAGTGGAAAAACTTATGAATAAAAGTTGAAGTGACGCAGGAGGCGTCCTCCCTAAAAATCACGTCGAGACTCATTATGGAGTAATAATGAGTAGGTGGCTCATAAATGACCAAGTACTAGGAAAAATACTATAAGTATTGAACCCATCGAATGAGCAGGACGCTTGTGATGGAGGGGAAATGAACTATGATCTTATGTAGAGAGAGCATTGATTAGTCTTTGTCCTTGTCGTTAAGAAAGCAGTCGTAGAGGTTCCAGAGAAAATAACTTGGTTGTTCTTGAAGATTGGTTGGGTGGAATGACAACCTTCAATTATGAATCCCCATTAGTGGTGCCAAGTTCCATTCTATCAATTCCTATGTTTTTAGATTTTCTAATTGCTTTTTTGGAAAATGATTATTATCATACTAGTTTTTAATACAATTTATATGGATAAATTTATATATCAAATACATTTTTAAAATTATTTGTTTTTATTGTAGACTAATTTATGCATAACAAATAGAAATCAAAAATATATTTTTATACATAATTCATTATCATGCTAGAAAAACCCTCAGTATTTATGTACTAACTTAAATAACATAAATAATTGATAAGTGTATTAACTATTAAAAATGTATAGAAGTAGCCCGTGGGGGGCAGAGCAAGTGGTAAAGTGGAATTTTTGAAATTGGTTGCAAATGGAAGGTCTCGTGTTCAAATCCCCCCCAAAATTTACCCGTGCACCATGGTTCAGGCCTTGTGGATGCACCTAGGGGTATAGTGGTAGCAGGATTGGATCCCTAGACCCCATGTCACGCGAATACCAACCCATCCTCGGTTGTCGATTCCCCTAGTTACAAAAAAAAAACAATGTATAGAAGTAGAAATAGAGCCGATAGGCTTCATATAATACACAGATTATAAATATAATTATGAAACAATGATCATGCCATTAGGGAAAATACTTATAAAACCTAGTTAGGTTAACAAACTGAAATAGTCCATAAACTATAATCTGAACCAAGAGGTTAAATAAACTTCCACAATTACAGTGGAAAAATATATCAAGAATCCAATTCGTAAGATTAAAAGGTTAATACAAATCCCTAACGAGAGTGACATCAAGTCGCGAATCAAACTAGATCTAAAAAGAATTTAAAACTTATCATAAGAAAGTAAGAGGCTGATAATCCCTCTTTTCAAAAGTCAAAACCTAGCATCATGGCTAAACAAAACTCTGCCAACTAATAGGCAAATTGTTGCACATGCCTTATATACATAGCAAGAGAAATATGTTCATAATTGCTAGCAGGTCCACGCCAACATTTTGATTTCCATGAACATAAAATAAATGGAGTTAGAAAGCATAAAAATAGAGTGAATCAATGTTTATATATATATATATATATATATATAAACATAATACATAAAAACTTTATAAAAAAGCATAAAAAAGCATAATACATAAAAACTTTATAAAACATCAAAATTTCATTAAATTTAAAATAATAAAAAATCAAAATATTATCTATAATATGTTTTATTAAAAAAAACCCTTACTTTAAAATAATCGAAACATCAAAACCAAAATATTTCATATAAATGGGTCTTTTACAAAACTCACAATTTGTACAATATTTTCCAAAAGTAGTTACTCATAATTTTCTCGGCATCTTCCAAGAAATACTCATCAATTTAGTTTCTTATAGTTTTCTTCCAAGAAATACTCATGAGTTTTGACTTAAAAATTATTTATATTAAATGAACCTCTAAGTAGTTCTTATAATCTTCTACACATCTTCCTCTAAAAACACATGAGCTTTGAGTAACAATTTATTTATACGAAATTAGCAAGATTTTTTATGTCTTTTTAAAAAATTTAAATTGGATGATTATTTTTATGTTGTAAAATTGAAATTTAATTATATTTTTATTGACATTTTGGTATTAAAAATAAATTCAACATCTTCAAAAAATCATAAAAACAAAAAAAATTCTAAAATTTAATAACTATAACAACCCCAATAAATCCATCCTTAATGAAATACCAAGATCATGGTTCAATTAACAACCCATGTAAGGAATTGACTAAGTCCCGAGTCCAAGACTGAAACCCTCGCTCTGATCCGTCTGCGCTAAACCCTTGCAGAGCCGCGGCTGCTCCGCGATGATCGGCGGCTCCTCCATTGAAGACCAGTTCCAGAACATTGTGGCGTCCCTCCCGGGCGAGTCGACGGCCGCCGCCCCATCCTCCAGATTCGTTAAACTTGCTGAAGTTCCAGAGGTCAAGCTAAGCTCAGCAGCCTCTAAAAGGAAGGCGGTCACCCTCTCTGAAAAGGGCCTCATCGGATTATTTACAGGACTTTGGCCATCCCCGAGATCTGTGGAGGTCTGGCTGAACAAGAATTGGAGAACCCTAATCCAGGGTGAAGTTCAGCAAATCTTTTGTGGGAAAGGATATTTCGCATTTATCTTCGAAAAGAAGGAAGATCGGGATCTCATCTTTAGGAATGGACCATATTTCATGGGCCCCCGAGGGATGTACTTAAACAAGTGGGATTTATCCTTTAACCTAGAGAAGGATATTCCGAAAGAAGTTCCTGTGTGGGTAAAGCTTCCTCACCTCCCCCTTCACTGCTGGAACGATGAGGACTTTCGAACGATAGGGAACTCCTTGGGGAAATACGTAGACAAGTCCGAGCCTAAGGCCCTAATGTTTTCCTGTGCCCGAATCTGCGTTGAGGTAGATCTAGAAAAAGGCCTCCCCGAATCTATCATGCTATCTATTGATGGGTGGAGCCATCTGCAATCAGTAGATTATGAACAAATCCCTTTCAAGTGCAAGTATTGTCATGAATATGGCCATTTTGCCAAATCCTGTCTGAAGAAGCCAGAAAAGCCCCCTTCGGAAAATAATGTTAGTGAGGGCTGGAACATTGCAAATGGGAAGAAGGCTTCCAAGCCTCAAAAACAGCAAAACCCTCCACCAAAGAACCCCTCCGGAAACAAGTTTGCGGCCTTGGAAGTAGAAACGCAGGAAGAAGGAACCCCAGTAGAGAATCCAAAGAACCAAGAAGATTTCTCTAATCCTGAGCAGCAGCAACCTCCAGAAGATCAAGAGACAATCATTCCGTCCCAAAAATCCAGGGAAGTAGAGGCCGAGCAGTCTAAAAGCAGGAAGGAGATGGAGGCAAACTCTGAAGGATCCATCACCAAATCTAAAGCAAAAGCAAGCACTGAGGAAATAACAGATACTTCCATGGAGGAGCAAGAGTCGATCCCCAGGAAAGGCAGAAAAACTAACAAAATCATTCGTGAGCAAGAGGCTGCAAGAGAAAAAGCAGCAGGTAAGCAATCCAACTTGGACTTCCTGGTTAAAACCACTCAAGCAAGTAAATATCTCATGACTGCGGAAGAGGAAAGAAAGGAGAAAGA
>LPNX010240780.1:20383-80098 GCA_001517045.1 Pseudotsuga menziesii
GATTGTTGTCTATATGCCGTCCCGGATTTATATCTCCCTTCGGAAATGTAATGAATGGCTGTGCACAGCCTGTTAATACAACCCCTCTTTCTGTTTTTGTTAAAAAAAAAAAAACTATAACAACCCCAGATTTTTCCATTTTTAAAACTACGTAAAAAAATTAGTAAATATCTTTTTAACTTTTCAACACTTTCGCAAAAAAATACAACGTTGAATTACAAATGTCTTAAAATTTTCATACTCACTTTCAATAATTTTACAGAATTCACAAAATACTTTCTTGGAATTTTCTCCACATTTTATACACAAATTCGTTCTTATCATTTTCTCAGTATATTCTAATTAATTAAGCATTTACATAAAGCTTGTTAACTTTTCAACTTCAGGAGCTACGAAATTCAAAATTGAAAGTGACTCTCAACTCAAGTTGTTTCATGGAGGTTTCTTGGAAGTTTCGAAGATTTCGTGCAGACTAAGCCAATGGAAAAATGACTCGAACGTAACCCCATCTGACCTTGGCCAGTGGCCGCTCTTACGTAACTATATGTGATTGCTATGACAGGCTCAGCTATTTCACCTCCCGTCTGATTGCTTACAAGTTCTCCTTTACACTGAGTGTAGAAGATAAATACCAAATCTTTTTAAAATACTCGGCGCATTTCTCTCATATTTTTGCAGTTGCCTTTTCAATCTCTGTCTCAGCTTCTGTGCCAGTGGCGGCATCGTACCAAGTTTTCATTAACCACAGGGGACCTGACGTGAAGAAGAAACTTGCCAGCCTCATCTACCATCGCCTGACAAGCTATGGGTTGATCGTCTTTCGCACCGGAGATGTTGTCTCTCCTGCAATCCTCGGTGCCATTCACAGTGCCTCTGTTCATCTTGCCATCTTTTCTGATAGTTATGCTGAATCCAGTTGGTGCTTGGATGAGCTATATTGGATTTTGAGATCACATCATAAGCGCAACACCAAGATTATTCCCGTCTTTTCGGACGTCGAGCCTTCGGACCTTCGTCACATTAAAAGTGGGCGTTATGCAGACGCCTTTCAAAAACACGAGTACAAACGCGGAGTCGCCATGGAAGTCTTGCAGAAATGGAAGACAGCCCTCAACCAAGCCTCCATGATTTCTGGCCTGCAGTTCAAAACGGATGAAAGGTGAATCCATATCTCAATTATTGCAAACCCTCAAGTAGATTTCTTGGAAAATTTGGATTATCATGTCTAACATTCCCATTTGCAACCCTAATGATATCATATATCTGTTTGTTCTTCCAGTGACTATGGAGAGATTTTGGGGAAAATTGTGGACATTGTACTAAAAGAGGTATTTACATGGAAAGAGTTAGAGGTTGCTAAATACCCAATCGGACTTGACCAAGCGGCTGAAGATTTTCAAAATGAAATTCTAAAACACAGACATTCAGACGCTACAACCATTGTGGGGATTGCGGGAATGGGCGGCGTAGGAAAATCAACTCTAGCCAAACATCTCTGCCCCTATTTTAGGGGATCAACTATTTTATGTGAAGTCAGAAAAAGGGATTTGCTATCTTTGCATAAGACGCTTCTTGGTGATCTGCTGGGTAATTACGATTTGCAGCATATTGACAGTATCTCCAAAGGGAGACGTATTTTAAGAGATTGCTTACCACGTCTTCCCCCAATTTTTATTGTTTTGGATGATGTTGATAATATGGATCAGATAGAGAGTCTGCTCAATGTGGATGCTGTGGCATCTGGAAGTCTGATATTAATTACATCTCGTGATAAGGATTTGCTCAAACGATCTTCTGCAAAGACCTGCAAAGACTGTAGTCTATGATGTCAAGACATTGAATAAAAGGCATACCGAGAGCTCTTCAGCCGGCATGTTTTTTCTCAATTGTTAGCCAAAACCAAGTTGACTAAGCTTTAGTTTGCCGCTTGGTCAATATTAAAATTTTAATTTTTACTTTTTCAGGGGACCTCTTTTTTTTTTTAATCCCCTCTTTTTTTTTTTAACTTGTCGGGTGAAACTTGTCTATCTCCCGACTAGACAAGTTTATCAACTTTGGTCTCACCTCTTCGACCTCTCAAGTCGTCTAACCTCTTCTCACTCTTCCGACCTTGTCGGTTCACTTTGGTCGAAATCTAAAGAGTATTTTTCTTAGTATAAAAGACTTAAGAAATTACAAGTACTTTTCACATGTGAGTAAGATGAAGTAAAAATAGACACATTAACAATTCCAAAGAACTTATAAAAACATATGCCCAAATATGTAGGAAGACTTGAGTCAACCAATATGCCATTGGAACTTTCACGGAGTGAGAAATTTATGGGTTCTTGTTCTTTCACTCAACCGTAATGGTAAAAGACATTTACACAAGTAAATTTGGAAATAATGTGTGGCCAAATAAACATGCATTCAACCATAAACTATTTCATATATATAACTATGCCCAAATAACAAAGGTATTACAAACTTGTCTGTCTTTTTACAGAGCTTCGGCTCTTCGACTGAGACATTGATCCTTTTACAGAGCTTCTGATCTTCGACTAAATCACTTACACAGAAGCTTGGGCTTCAACTTCTCTTTTCTCACCCTGAGTTCCTCTGTCTCTCTATTGCATCTAACCTGATTTACAATTTCCTTCTTCTATTTATAGGCAACCTAAAGATTGCTTCTACATGGGTCGACTGACTCACCAATAAAGACTGTAATAACTATCTACCTAACAACTCAGCTTCAGAAATAAATTCGACTGGTTTACATTGCCGAATCGTGGACTCTTCCCTCTTGTCAGACTGACCGACAAGATCTTGACTGATATAGAATCTGACAGAGTTGGCTGAGAGTCAGGTACGGATCTGTGAGTGATTAATATTTCCAACACTCCCCCTTAATTATGAGCAAATCGAGATTTTTTAAAAACAAAATTTAAAAAATGTTTCAAAGCTTAGATATGCTATCTTTATGACATAGTTCAATGTGGAGAACTTGTCATTCCAAGATAACTATGTAGATACTGGAAAGTATCCTTTGCGAATGGTTTCGTAAAGATGTCTGCAAGTTGATCTTTAGACTTTCAAAATTCCAAACAAATTTCCTCCTTGTTCACCAACTCTCTTATGAAATGAAACCTTGTGTCGATGTGCTTGGTTCTCTTGTGAAACACATGATTCTTTGATAATGCTATGGCTGAATTGTTGTTGCAAAAGATGGTTGTCGGTTCTTGATGGTTCTGTGACAAGTCTTTTAAGACTCTCCTCATCCAGACAGCTTGACATGCAACACTTGTCACTGCAACATACTCTGCTTCAGCTGAAGACAAAGTTACAATGGGTTGTTTCTTTGAAGCCCATGAAACAACACCTGTACCAAAATGAAATGTGTACCCAGATGTGCTCTTCCTGTCATCTATGTTGCTTCCATTATCACTGTCAGTGTAACCAATGATTTTAAAATTTTCTGAGGTTGAATACATAATACCAAGGTCTTTTGTGCCACTTACATACCCCAACATTCTTTTACCTGCTTGCCAATGTGAGTCTTTTGGTGACTCCATGAACCTTGAGATCAGACTTACTCCATACATAATGTCTGGTCTTGTTGCTGTCAAATACATAAGGTTGCCAACAAGCCTTTTGAACATCGTAGGACCGACAGTTGATCCTTCATCATCTTTGCTCAATTTTAAACCTGTTATTACTGGTGTTGGAGCTGTATTACAATTAGACATGTTAAATATTTTTAAAACTTCACTTGCATACTTTGTCTGTGATATAAAAATACCACTTTCAAACTGCTGAACTTCAATGCCCAAAAAAAACTTCATAAGCCCCAGATCAGTCATTTCAAATTCACTTTCCATGACTGCTTTAAAATCTGATATGCCAAAATCACCAGTAAATATTAAATCATCTACATACAGGTAGATAATTAACATCTTACCTTGCTCATCGAATTTGGTGTACAAAGTCGGTTCACTTTCACTTCTGTGAAATCCATTTTCAGCGAGATAGGAATCAATTCGACTGTACCAAGCTCTAGGAGCTTGCTTCAAACCACAGAGTGCCTTTTTTAGCCTATACACTTTATGCTTTAGACCTGGAAATTCATACCCTTGTGGTTCATCCACATATATTTCCTCTTCTAGATAGCCATTTAAGAATGCCGACTTGACATCCAATTGATGAATATGCCATTTGTTTTGTGCAGCAATGGCCAAGATTGTTCTGACTGTATCCATGTGTGCAACAAGTGCAAATGTTTCATTGAAGTCTATGTTGGGTTGATGTGTGAACCCTCTTGCTACCATTCTTTCTTTGTACTTTTGCACATTCCTATCAACATCTTGCTTTGTCTTGTAAATCCATTTGACACTGATTACATCTTTGTCTTTTGATACATCAACCAGTTCCTATGTCTGGTTCTTTTCAATGCATTCTATTTCTTCATCCATGGCTTGTGCCCATACTTCTTCTTCAACAAATTCTTCACATATTAGTGGATCATATATGGAGGAAAATAATGCAAAGAGAGAGAATGAATTTGGTGTACCAGCTTCATATATCTCTCGCAGACTTCTTGTCTTCAACGGTTATGTCGATGTCGACCTTGACGAAATGCTTGATGGAGTCTGCTGTCCTCTTGGTGTACTTGTCGGTGTAGCTTGAGCTGCTACTTGTGTTGATGGTCCTTGTGCTGAACCATGTCTTAGTGTCATGGGAGTCAACGGTGCTGCGACTGGTTGACTTAGATGTGGTATTTGAACCACTTCCTCTTCCATATCATCATTTTTGACATTCGACACAATCTTGAAATTTATGTCTACGGTTCCATCCCATGATTCATTCTTGACAAATTGAATATCTAGACTGATTATCACTTTCCTTGTGATGGGATCATACAACTTGTATGCCTGTGTCTTCAAAATAGCTGACAAAAATACTTTTTTGTCCCTTCTTGTCTAGCTTCTTTCTTAGCTCATCTGGAACATGAGCATATGCAACACAACCAAAAATTTTTAAATGTGAAACACTATGATTCATACCTATCCATGCTTCTTGGGGAACTTTGTTCTTCACACTCTTTGTCGAACATCGGTTCATAATGTAAACGGAATTTGCGACTGCTTCACCCCAATATTCATTTGGCAAATGCTTGGCTGCCAACATGCCGTGTGCCATCTCCATGATAGTTTTGTTCTTTTTTTCGGAAATACCGTTCTGCTGAGGTGTATACTGTGCAATGAATAGTTTTTGTATGCCATGGGTCTTGAAAAAAATCAGAAATTCATTTGAAACATATTCACCTCCTTTGTCGCCCCTTAAGATCTTGATGTGGTGTCCACTCTGGTTCTCCACGAGTGCCTTGAACTGCTGAAAATAATTAAATGCATCAGATTTATGTTTCAGAAAATATACCCATGTTTTTCTTGAGTAGTCATCAATAAAAGTTAGAAAATACTTGCAGGCACCAATGGATGATGTATGCATTAGACCACAAATATCAGAGTGCACAATTTCAAGTGGTGTGCGTGCTCTATATGACTTTTCAACTGGAAAAGTCTCACTGTGCTACTTGCCAAAAATGCAGCCTTCACAAACCCTCTCTAGTCAGTCGATCAATGGCAATCCTTTCACCATATTCTTTGTGTGTAGTAGCTTTAGCCCACAAAAATTCAGATGTCCAAATCTGAAATGCCACAACCAGGATTCATCATGAACTTCTATCTGAAAAGCAGCTTACAAATTAACACGGCCATTTTCTTTCTTATCAAGGAACTCAACTGTTTCTTCACTTTTTTCCTTAAATGCAGCTCATGTATTTGTCTTCCCTTTCATGTTGAGAACTATTCTCAATGGAAACAAGAAGATGCTTGTCATTGGCACTTTTGCTATCAGCCGGTCACTTAGACGCTTGTCTTTGATCACATAGTGATCATCTTCCATGTAGACTCTGTAGCATTTTTGTATCAACTGTCCAATGCTTAACAAATTATGTTTTAGACCTTCGACATGATAGACATCAGGGATATAGGCTTACTTTCCCCCTGTTTGGTTAGAATATCAACAGTTCCTTTTCCTAAAACAATAACTTGGACATTGTTTCCAAGTGTAACATCAGTTTTAACTGAATTATCTAGACTGGAAAACAAATTTAAATTGCCAGTCATGTGGTTGCTGCATGCTGAATCTAAGTACCATATGTCATGTGGACTTTCTTGAACAACATTGCATTCAAGTGGAGATGTCGATGCCATTAACATTGCACTTATCAAAGTGCTGGTGTTGGTCGACTGACTTGGGCTTTGCCTTCCTTGGTCATATTGCTTCTTCCTACATTCGTATGCATAATGACAAAATTTCTTACAGTAATGACATTGGATTTTTGATTTTATCAAACCTCTGGTCACTTGGTTGACTTGGGTTTTGATTATCTCCTCTACCACCGACATTTGCAGGACTTCTACCTCATCCTCCTCTTGAAGAAATTCTTCCTTTTCCTCTGAAGTTGTTTCTCCCCCTACCTCTACCACGACTTATGGATGACTTTGCTGTAAATGCACATTCCAATGATGTTTGTGTTCTGTTGAGTCTGTGTTCATGATTGATAAGTGAAGTGTTGGAGATATTTACCACCTTACACACTCATTTTCGTCAATTTGGCCTAGTTAAACCACTATCCTAAGTATTATTGATGTAATTAACATCAGAGGAGCACTAGATGACATTAGCTATATCACATCCATGCCTACCTTCAGTCAAGGAGGCTAACTTAGCCTTCTCCTACTTTCGGAGAGGCTAACTGGAGCACTCCGGGGGTGATCTGAGCGTCATTAATGCACCATATTGCTAACGGATGATTACAATCAGTTAAACAAAGCAGTGAAGGCGCCTTCTTTTATTAAATTGATTATTTAATGATTATTTAATGAACTGGAGTCAACAGGGGCACCTCCCACCACTTTCGATGTTTAGTTACACTTCAGTTAACTTCATCAGGTTTCATTAGATTCATTGAAGCGCCAACACTTGATGGTTGGCTTGCTGTGACATGTGTCTGACCTACTTTCAGTTAGACTCAGTCATTTATTGCACTTCAACTTTAGTTAGGGCTCAGTTGAGTCAATTAGGGTTTTAATCGGTGGTTAACTTGAGTGTTGACTGTGGCTTACATTCAATTAAGCTAGACTCACTCATTCAATTCGAATGACCTCCTTGGGAATTCAAATTGCTTTGTCATTCATGCTTGCATCATGATCATGTATTGTATTACTCATTATTTGTGTGAATATATAGAGCAACTGCTCATTTTGTATCCCAATTACACCATTTTCACGTCTTATTGTTATTAATATTTTATGAGACTGTGCTTGAGTCCCTAGATTACTGTGCAAATTAATATGGTATTAGAGCTCACGGTAGAACGAAGCTCAGATATCTCAAAAACAAGGTTTTTGACATATCTTTCATGAAAATTGAGCAATAGTTAAAAAATCCAGCACTGCACCAAAAGCCAAGGCTTACCACATAATACCCTAAGTAAAGAACTTGTTGATCAAGCTTGCTTGATTAATGATGCTGGGTGTGATGAAAGCCTAAAATGTGTTGGTTGTTCGACCTAACATTGCCCTTTCTGTTGTGATTTTCAGGTTTTCTACAGGTGAAGCATTCGCTCCAGCAGATTCAGATGGCCTCTTTAGTAGATCTTTTGACTCTGTTCAATTTCCACTCATGGAAAGGAGACATGGAGATCTAGCTACATGCTATAAGACTCTATAGAGTCACCATGGACACTGAAGATGAGCCTGGTACTGCTATAGACAAATCAAGATTATTGAACAAGAAGGATGAAGCATTCGGATTCTTGTGCCTCTCTATTTCTTGGGATCTTCTTTTCCATCTTTTGGGATTAAAGACTCCAAAGGAAATTTGGGACAAATTGGAAACCCTACATGGAAAGCAGGATGATTTGAGAGTTTACCAGCTCAAAAATGAATTGATGTCTCTCCAGCCTTCTAATTTCGAGACCTTGAATGACTTTTTCACAAAGTTCAAGCACATTGTCTTACTCTTGAAGCAATGCAAAGTGGAGAAGGTGGATGATCAAATCATCCTCACCATACTCTCTAAAATTGGAGCTGATTATTCAGTTTTTGTCTCTACATTTCGTGCGGGGAAGCTCACAACCTCTGGATGGAAGATGCCTACACTCAATGCCTTCATTGAGTCCCTAACAAGTGAACATGATAAGCTTGTCTAGATGTGGATCATTAGATACTCTCGTGATCAAGCCCTCCATGTCTCGGGGCCCAAAGATATTAAGGGTAAAGGAAAGCAGCAGAATAACCCAAAAACTAAATTCGAAGCTCCTAAGCCTAAAGTTGAAAACCAGCAGCATGATGAGTATTCCGGCTCAAAGAAGAACAAAGGAAAATGGCATCATGGAAAGGAAAAAGTCAAGTGTTCATATTGCGGGAATGGATTCCACCCTAAACATGACTGCATGAAGAAGAATCTTGATGAAGCTACCTCTCTCCTTGAGAGAAATCACATCAATCTTCTGGAAAGCTTTCGGAGGAGAGATCAGCAAGATCAGGAACCACAACATGAAAAAGGTCATGCCCTCATGGCAAGCACTTCGAAGTCGAAAGCACTCTTGATTAATTCTAGAGATTTGAACCACATGATGGCTGAAAGAGACTCCTTTTCATCCTTGGAGACTGGGAAATCCATCCCCATCCACATGGGAGATGACTCCACCATCATTTCAGAAGGACAAGGTACGGTTGATCTTGAGAATGGCTATTTTCAAATGTTTTGTATAGCCGTCTCTGGAATCAAATATCCTTAGTGTCTATCATATGACACATACATGAGGGCCTAAGAGAGTTTCTTTCAGCCCAAATGATCTTGAGATAACGGAGCTTGCATTCGGGAAACTCATTGCTAAAGGCCTTGCAAACCATCATGCAAAAGCTTATGAGTTATCCCACTTTGTGGCAGATGCAAAGCCCATCGCTCTGCTAACTCATGGAAATAAAGTTAGTAGGCTATGGCATGAAAGGTTTGGCCATCTAAATTTCAAATATTTGCAGCAATTACAGAAAAAATCCATGGTTGAAGGCCTCCCGGTCATCAAGGCAACCACTGAAAATTACAAGGGCTGTGTGGTTGGAAAACACCCTAAGCACAAGTTCGATCGGGGGAAGGAAAACAGAGCTACATGCATTTTGGGGCTAATACATTCTGATATCACCGATCCGATGCCTGTCACATCCATGAATGGATCAAGGTATTTTCTGAATTTTATTGATGATTTTTCAAGGTACACATGGGTCTTCTTTCTCAGAAAGAAGTCTGAAGTATGTGAAAAAATTTCTGAACTGAAGGCCTTGATTGAGAATGCCTCTGGGCTTAAGATCAAGATCTTGAGATATGATAATTGTGGGTAGTATTTCAGTAATGAGTTGCTGCACATATGCTCCCAAAGTGGTATCCAGGTCCAACATTCAATTCCCTACACTCCTCAATAGAATGGAGTAGTGAAAATGAACAATCAGTCTCTTAAGGAGATGACCACCTGTATGTTGGAATCAAAGAAGTTGGATGCAAATTTGTGGGATGAATCCATGTATGCTATATAATACATTCAGAATAGGGTGCCACACTCATCTATGAAAGGGAAGACCCCTTTTGAAGCATACTTCGAACACAAGCCGAATGTGTCGAACCTACGGCTGTTTGGGTCCACTGCATAGGCCCGGATTCCACTTGATAAAAGAAGGGCTTTGCAACTGCAATGCATAGAATGTTTGTTTATTGGGTATCCTAAAGAATCAAAAGGTTTTAAGCTACTGGATATCACAAAACAAATCATCGAGAGAGAAGTGTCAAGTTCGATGAGCCTCTTCAGGAGGTGGAACTAGTGAAGGAGAAAACTGCTGAAATTTCTTTCTATTCTACTGAATATTTGGATGACGAAATTGGGGGTGATGACCCTGATTTGGATCCTTTGATTTATGATATCAATGTGTAGCAAACATAAAATTCTGAATCAGAACTTGAAGTACAAAATCATCTTCCCACATGGGCCCTACAGACACTCTCCTCCATAGGAGATAACATTGGAAATCCGGATGATCCAAGGAGAACCCGGTCTTATTTCGAAAGAGCAAGTATTGCACTCTCTTGTCTTGATAATTTGCTATCTGAAAATTGCTATTTGATGATTAGTTTAGACCTAAAATCCTACTACCATGCTTGGAAGGATCCAAGATGGCAAGTTGCCATGGATGAAGAGATGAATTCTCTTCAGAAAAATACTACTTGGGAGCTAGTTTCTCTTCCTCCGGGAAGGAAATTGGTTCAATGCAAGTGGGTGTATCGGACCAAGGTTACTGTTGATGGTAGAACCTAAAAATAAGGCAAGGCTGGTGGCAAAAGGTTTCTCTCAGGTCCAAGGTGTATACTACCATGAGACCTTTGCACTGGTTGCAAAAATGGACTCCATCCACCTTGTTTTGGCAATTTCAGCATCTAAGCACTTGGAAGTGCATCATATGGATGTTAAGTCAGCCTTTCTGTATGGATATATTCATGAGGAGATATACATGGAGCATCCTAAGGGATACATCTCTGATCCATATTTGGTTTGCAAGCTAAAGAAGTCACTATACGGGTTAAAACAGGCCCCAAGAGAGTGGTATTCCAAGATGGATGCCTTCCTTCTCTCGCAAAACTTCCAAAGGTGTAGATCAGATCCAAATGTGTATTTACAATAGTCTGATGGTCATTTGATTATTATTGTTTTATATTTTGATGACTTATTGATCACAGGTAGTACAGTTGCTTCTATTTCAGCCATCAAAACTGCTCTCCACAATGCCTTTGAAATGAGTGATTTGGGGCTCCTAAAACAATTTTTGGGGCTTGAAATTGAGCAAAATTCTAATGGGATAATGGTCACCCAATACAAATAAATATCAGACCTATTAGTCAAGTTTAACATGGCTGAATGTAGGCCTAGACCATTCCCTTTCCTTTCAGGGATCAGCATTGAAGAAGGAAAAATCACACCTCCCTTGGACTGCACTATCTATTGACAACTGATTAGTAGCTTGTTGTACTTGACACATTCTCGGCCTGATATCTGTTATGCCATGAATGTTGTATCAAGATACATGCAATAGACTCATGATATTCATTGGAAGGAAGCCAAGAGGATCCTCCAGTATGTTCATGGAACCAGGACCTACGGCATTCACTATGCTGCAAACTCCGAGCTAGCGTTGGTTGGATACATAGATTTCGATTGGGTGGGTGATTCTATTGATTGGAAGTCTACTTCTGGATATGTATTCATGTTTAATGGTGGCCCCATTTTCTGGTCTAGTAAAAAGCAGGCTGCCATAGCATTATCTTCAGCAGAGGCCGAGTATTGAGGAGTGGTGAATGCTTGCATCCAAGCAGTTTGGTTGCAAGGCATTCTTTCAGAGTTTGATCTTGGTAGTACTTTGTTCAACGTCCTCTTTTGTGACAATCAAAGTGCTATTAACATATCCACATATCCAATTACCAGGCAGAGGACCAAGCATGTAGAGATTCACATGCACTATATCAGGGAGCTAGTGCATGATAGGACCATCATTCTGCAATACTGCCCGACTGATGAGTAGATTGCAGACATCTTCACCAAGAGCTTTTCAGAAAAGAAGTTCACTTACCTCCGTTCACTATTGGGGGTGATTTCATTAGGGTCATTCAGACTACTTTCAGTGTTCAATTTGAGGGGGGGTTTTCCCACTGGGTTTTCCCTCTTTTCCTCACTTAGTTTGTTTTTTAGCATTATTTCAATTTCAGCATTGTACAGGGTGACCTATGGCCTTAGTTGCTGGGGCCCTAGAATTTTTATGCTTTTTATGTTTTCTACTCCTCTCGAGTATAGCTTAAGGGGGGGTGTTGGAGACATTTACTACCTTACACACTCATTTTGGTCAATTTGGCCTAGTTAAACCACTGTCCTAAGTATTATTGACTTAATTAACATCATAGGAGTACTAGATGACATCAGCTAGATCACATCCATGCCTACCTTCAGTCAAGGAGGCTAACTTAGCCTTCTCCTACATTCAGAGAGGCTAACTAGAGCACTCCGGGGGTGATCTGAGTGTCATTAATGCACCATATTGCTAACTAATGGTTACAATCAGTTAAACAGAGCAATGAAGGCACATTTCTTCATTAAATTGATTATGTAATTATTATTTAATGAACTGGAGTCAACAGGGGCGCCTCCAACCACTTCTGATGTTCAGTTACACTTCAGTTAACCTCATCCGGGTTCATTGGAGTCATTGAAGCGCAAAAACTTGATGGTTGTCTTGCTGTGACATGTGTCTGACCTACTTTCAGTTAGACTCAGTCATTTATTGCACTCTGACTTCAGTTAGGGCTCAGTTGACTCAATTAGGGTTTTGATCGGTGGTTAACTTGAGTGTTGATTGTGGCTTACATTCAGTTAAGCTAGACTCACTCATTCAATTCGAATGACCTCCTTGGGAATTTGAATTGCTTTTTCATTCATTCTTGCAGCATGATCATGTATTGTATTACTCATTATTTGTGTGAATATACAGAGCGGCTACTCATTTTGTAGCCCAATAACACCATTTTCATGTCTTATTGTTATTAAACTTTTATGAGACTGTGCTTGAGTCCCTAGATTACTGTGCAGATTAATATGAAGCTTGCAGCTCATCAATGGTAAATGTCGACATGTCTATATGTTCTTCCAAGGTCACAACCAAATTTTCAAATCTTGGGGGAAGACTTCTAAGAATTTTTTCAACAACCCTTCGGTCTTCTATGGCTTCTCCATGAGATTTCAGTTGGTTTATCAAACCAACAACTCTGGTGTAGAATGTGTCTACATTCTCTGAGTCTTTCATGGATAGAGATTTAAAATATCTTCTCAGAATCTGCAGCTTGGATGTCCTTACCTTATCCAAACCTTGATACGCAGTCTCCAATGTATTCCATGCCTGCTTAGCATTAGTTTTTGCTGCTACTCTTGGGAGTATGCTTTCATGCATAGCTTGATGTATGTAAAACAAAGCTTTTCGATCTTTCTTCCTCTGTTCCCTCAAGACATATTTCTCAGTATGTGTGAGATTTTTATATGTTGTCATGTCTGTTGGTTCTGCATAACCATGTTGGACTACCTCCCAGACATATTGACCTTTGAATAAAGACTTCATTATTAAATACCAATATTCATAATTCTTTCCTGTAAAAATTGGAGTTTGCAATGAACTAGAAGTGGAAGCCATTTTTAATTTTTAATTAACTTTCCTTAGAAAAATAATTTCCACTTTTTGAGACAAACCTTGCTCTGATACCAGTTATCCAAAACCAAGCCGACTAAACTTGAGTTTACCACTCAATCAATATTAAAAATTTAATTTTTACTTTTTCACGCCGACCTCTTTTTCTTTTTCACTTGTCGGGTGAAACTTCTCTATCTCGCGTCTATCAACTTTGGTCGGCCTTTCCACTCGGTCGATTTACTTCGACTTACTTGTCGGTTCTACCGACTGATTTTACCTCAACCACTTGTCACTTCGACCTCTAAGTCGGCTCACCTATTCAACCTCTCAAGTCGGCTCACCAACCTTGTCAGTTCACTTTCGTCAAAATCTACAGATTATTTTTCTTAGTCTAAAAGACTTAAGAAATTACAAATGCTTGTCACCTGTGAGTAAGATGAAGTAAAAATAGACACATTAACAATTCCAAAGAACTTATAAAAACATATTCCCAATTACGTAGGAAGACTTGAGTCGACCAATGTGCCGTAAAACTTGGAACTTTCACGGAGTGAGAAATTTATGGGTTGTTGTTCTTTCACTCAATCGTAATGGTAAAAGACATTTACACAAGTAAATCTGGAAATAATGTGTGGAAAAATAAACATGGATTCAACCATAAACTATTTCATATATATAACTATGCGGAAATAACAAAGGTATTACAAACTTGTCTGTCTGGACTTGTCGGTCTAGACTCGGCTCACCGACTGATCCTTTTACAGAGATTCGGCTCTTCGACTGAATTACTTACACAGAAGCTTGAGCTTCGACTTCTCATTTCTCACCCTGAGTTCCTCTTCTAAATTCAATTGGTTTACATTGCCGAATCGTGGACTCTCCCCTCTTGTCATACTGACCGACAAGATCTTGACTGATACAAACTGTAACAGAGTCGGCTGAGAGTCAGGTATGGATCTGTGAGTGATTAATATTTCCAATATCAATCTAAATCATCTGAAGAATTTGAAGATTTCGTTGATGAGTTCTTGAGAGTTTGTGGGGTGTTGACTTTGTCCTTGAAAAATTTGGGAGGACTCTTTGTTGGTCAGAGAGACAAAGAATACTAGAAGCGAGAGTTGGAAAAGTTGTCAGCAACACTACCATACGAAATAATAAACCCATTAAAAGTGAGTTACGAGGCTTTGGATAATGGAGAGAAGGAGGTATTTTTGGACATTGGTTGTTTCTTAGTTGGAGAGGATAAGGAATTAGCAATTCAAGTCTTGGAAGGATTACATGACAACAGTACTAGAATTGGGGACTGTCTGGAAAGTCTCTCTCAAAAATGCCTTTGTGGACTTTCATTATGACATGCAGACAAATGATGAAATTGGCTAAAGAAATAGGGGGAGTCTGTAAGTATTATGTTTGGTATAGGAAACAAGTATTTATTAGTCTAGGTAATTTCCCTTTTGGGAAACAATATATCTTGTTTCTTCAATTCATTGGTTACAAATTATGTTTAGCGTAGGAAACCAGTGCTTATTATTATTTCCAATCTCTCCTTCAGGGTAATTGTTTCTTCAAATGATTGGTTACAATGATCTCTTCCTATAGTATCGGAGTTATAAACTTTCAATGCACGATCAACTTAAGGAATTGGAAAGACATATTGCTCAAGAAGAGTATCACGTGTTACCAATTTGTAACGCACTTCGCATTAGCTCCTCAAATGATATAAAGTAAATGCTGCAATCTCAGGTATGCGTAATTGGTCTTTGTATATTTTATTTTATTAATGTTGAAAAGATACTCATTTTACTTGCAGCTTGATTAATGTAATTGTCAGGTCGGATCAAAGGCTAAGGCCGTATCAAGCCTATAGATACGGGGAATTCGGTCCTCAAAAGATCAAAATCCACCTTGTTTCATGAATGGAATTAGGGTTGAAGGTGTGTCTCTATTTGTATTTGAGGGATATTTGTCATCTGGCTCGTGGAATATGTTGTATATGTTCAGAGAATTAGTGTGGCCTCGTTTGCGCCATCTCAGCTCCTCGAGCATTTCCACCTTTAGCTTTCTCTGGTTGATGTCTCTCCTAAGATTAAGAGCTCTGGAAATTCAGAGTTCCAGTGACAGCATCAAAGGATTTTTCGACAATTTTGATCATGACGTAGGTACATCTTCGTAATTCATTTTGTTCCACTGAAACTAGAATTAATAGACTACATGTGCTCTGCAGCTTCCGCAATTAAATTTGTTGAATATTGTCTACACGGAACCCAAAACGAACTGATGCGAACATGTCTAGTAAGAGTGAAGAGAGCTCATCAGAGTCCTCCGAGGACTCAGGGATCGGTCTTCGATTGAAGTTGCATCTTCAGATTCAATGAGCCCTAAAAATACAAAATCTTTGCAACAAATATCATCTTTAATTCCTTGGTCTAGGAAAAATGAATCTTCTTTTTTTCGCTTTCTAGAAAACTGGGTTATGGGAATGAAAACTTTGACAATGCTAGTGTTGAAGAATCTAGGATTTCTGCAATCGCTTCCAATTGATTTTTCCCAACTTCAAAACCTCATACATTTAGATCTATCCGGTTGCTCTCAACTGACTGAATTACCCAATACAGTTTCTAAGTTATTGCAACTTCAATATTTAGCATTGCAAGACTGATTCAAGCTATCAATCCCACTCGATATTTTGGGAGAAATTTCCACACTTGAGTATGTTGATTTCAAAGGCTATGCTAAATTGGTATGCTTGCCAGAGGGAATTCCGTACCAAAGGAATTTACGATATCTGAATTTACTAGGAACTGGTTTATTACAACTTCCCAACAAATTGGCAATACTCGACAAGTTACAACAAATAACAATAGGGAGCCCAATCCTAAAAGAAATACCACTTACTGTAGCCAATTTGAAGGGCTTAATAGAGTTGTTGTTGATACAATCCCCTAGTCTACAGCGAATCTTACCGGAAGGAATTACAGTGCCAAATATCAAAATTTTGGCTATAGACGATTGTCCCATTGCTAACTTTAGTTTCCAGAATCAGGGGAACTTGGATGTTGAAAACATGCATTTGAGAGTTGGCATGAGTTTTTTAAGAGATTTCATTTTGACTAACACATTTATATCCCAGATATCCATTCCTGATTGTGTTTCCCCCATGCTCAAAACTATTGATCTTTCATAAAATATTTGGCTAATGTGTGTTAATGCCTTGCCATTAGCGCTATTAAGCCTAAACCTGCAAAACTATTGTGGATTGAAGACATTAACAAGCCTTTCAAATATAGTGAATCTTAAATTCCTCAACATAAATAAGTGTTTTAACCTGAAAACCCTGAATATGGAAGGACTTGCATCATTGGAAGAGATTAAAGCAGAGGAAACGTTGGGAGTTACAGAGGATAGAAGGATTGAATCAACGGGAATGGTTGAACTATCTCCACATTTCAACAGATAATAGAGTTATCTGGAATGGAATTTGCCAATTTTTGGTGAGTATCTGTTCTTCATTACATTGAGTTATTCCTTCATACAAAAATTATCATTATATTTGTGCTCATTATGACAACCTGGGACTAATCTAGTATTGTTACGGTTGATCTTTAGTGGTGCAAGGTTGGGTGTGTAATCTTAATATTTATTTACGGTTGGGATATCACAATTTGAATGTTTAAAATCAATACATTATAATTGTGTCATTGAATGATCAAATCGAATTTGGAAAATATTTGCAGAGATCATGCACTCACCAACAGCCATCAACTGGCATCTTCAGTGGAAGAGCAGATGATTACAAGGTAGGAAGCAAAGGTATTATAATTGAATATATAATATCTACTTTCAATGGACTGAAAATAATTGTTGAAATTTGTGTAGAGCTTTGATAAAAAGAGACATGCTTCTCTGGAGAACTTGAGTTACCGCCTAACACATGATTTGTTTTCCCTTTTTCACTTTTTCAAATACTTGCAACTTAATTTTCTTGCGGCGGAATTACTTCGTGAAGAAATTACTGCGTAATGGAATTTCTGCACGACTGAATTACTGTGTTGAAATTACTGTGCAGAGTTAATGTGCTGCTAGAGAGTTAGTGCGATGGAGTAATTGCGACGGACTCTTCACCTACGAAGGATTTTTACTTTGGCTTCGACCGACTTTAGATGAATTTTGTTGTGACCAACTCATGTGTGAACAAGTTTTCACTTCAGCGCAATAAGATTTGTGTCAAAAATTAGGAACTTGCGCGTAAAACTAGGAAATTTTACATAGTGAAATATTTATGGATTCTTGATGTCTTTCAATCACAGTAAATGTAAACAACATTCACTCAGGTAAACATGGAGAATATGTGTGGCTATCTAAAACATTCATTCAACCATAAACTTAAGGATTTATATTTCATGTGATGGCATAACAGAACTTACAACCATAAATACAAACTTGGTGAAAACACAGAAGCTTGAACTTCAAACTCTTCAGTGAGTTTTCCTTCTTCTTCACGCTTCTCTTCTCTGTTTGCTTGTCTATCTCCTTTTTTCTCTTCTTCTCTGTGTGTATGTAGGTTTACAATTTCCTCCTTCATATAGAGGATTTATACCGACTAGCCGACTTAAAATTTAAATACTGCAATTACTTCTACCTAGAAACTTAGCTTCAACAACTAAATTCTACTGTCTTATATGCGAGAAATCAGAACTCTATATCTTGTCAAACTCTCTGGCAATTTTTGACCTGCTACAGACTGTGACAGAGTAGGCTAATTTGATTATGGATGAGCAAGTAATTGACATTTCCAACACTCCCCCTTAATTATGAGCAAATCGTAATTTAAAAAACAAAATATTACAAAATGTTTTTAGAGCAAAAAACATGCTCTGTTCATGATAGAGTTCACTGTACAGAACTTGTCATTCCCAAATAACTTCGAAGATACTGAAATGTATCCCTTGCCAATGGTTTTGTAAAGATATCTACAGGTTGATCTTCAGACCTGCAAAATTCTAAACAAATTTCTTTGTTGTTTACCAACTCTCTTATGAAATGATACCTTGTGTCAATGTGTTTGGTTTTCTTGTGAAACACATGATTCTTTGACAAGGCAATGGATGAATTGTTGTCATAGAAAATGGTTGTTGGTTCTTACTAGTTCTGTGATGGATCTTTTAACATTCTTCTCATCCAAATGGCTTGACATGCAGTGCCTGTGGCTATAACATACATTGCTTCTGCTGAAGATAGAGTTCCTATGGGTTGTTTCTTCGAATCCCATGAAACAACACTTGTACCAAAATGATATGTGTACCTCGATGTGATTTTCATGTCATCTGTGCTGCCTCCATTGCCACTGTTAGTATACCCAATGAGTTTAAAATTTTCTAAACTTGAATACATTATTCCAAGATCTTTTGTACCACTTACATACCTCAGAATTCTTTTACCTGCTTGCTAATGTGAGTCTTTTGGTGACTCCATGAATCTTGAGATCAAACTTACTCCATACATGATGTCTGGTATTCTCACTGTTAAATACATAAGGCTGCCAACAAGCCTTTTAAACAGCGTAGGATCTACAATTGATCCATCATCATCTTTGCTCAATTTTAAACCTCTTATTACTGGTGTTGGGGCTGACTTTCAACTTGACATATTAAACCTTTTTAAAAATGTGCTTGCATACTTAGACTGTGATATGAAAATACCACTTTCAGATTGATGGACTTCAATTCCTAGAAAGAACTTCATGAGCCCCAAATCAGTCATTTCAAATTCAATTTCCATGACTGTTCTAAATTCTTTTATGCCAAAATCACTAGTAAATATTAAATCATCCACATACAGGAAAACAATTAACATGTTACCTTGCTCATTCACTTTGGTGTACACCGTTGGCTCACTTTCACTTCTGTGAAATTAATTCTCAATGAGATAGGAATCAATGCGACTGTACCAAGCTCTTGGTGCTTGCTTCAAACCATAGAGCACTTTCTTCAATCTGTACACTTTGTGTTCTTGTCCTAGAACTTCATATCCTTGTGGTTGTTCTACATATACTTATTCATCCAAATAACCATTCAAAAACGTTGACTTAACATCCATTTGATAAACAGGCCATTTGCTTTGTGCGGCAATGGCCAAAACGGTTCTGATTGTATCCATGCATGCAACTGGTGCGAATGTTTCATTGAAATCTATGTCGGGTTGTTGTGTGAACCCTCTTGCTACAATTCTTTCCTTATGCTTCTGCACATTCCCATCAGCATCTTGTTTTGTCTTATAAATACATTTAACGCTGACTACATCTTTATCTTTTGGTACATCAACCAATTCCCATGTCTAGTTTTTCTCAATACATTCTATTTCTTCATCCATGGTTTGTGCCCATACTTCTTCTTCAACAGCTTCCTCAAATGTTAGTGGATCATCTATTTGAGAAAATAATGCAAAGTGAGAGAATGAATTTGGTATACCGGATTCATATATCTCACGCAGACTTCTTGTCTTCACTGGATCTGTTGATTTCGAACTTCTTGATGGAGTCTGTTGTCCTCTTGGTGCGCTTGTCGGTGTAGCTTGAGATGCGATTTGTGTTGATGTTCCTTGTGCTGAACCATGTTGCGGTGTCATGGGAGTCGATGGTGTTGTGACTAATTGATTTACTTGTGGTGTTTGAACCACTTCTTCTGTCATGTCTTCATGCTCGACATTCGACACAATCTCGACATTGTTCTCAATGGTTCCATCCCATGATTCATTCTCAATGAATTGAACGTCGCAACTAATGATTAATTTCCTTGTGATAGGGTCATACAACTTGTATGCTTTTGTGTCTTCAGAATAACCAACCAAAATACATTTTTTTCCCTTGTCTAATTTCTTTCTTATCTCATCTCAGAACATGAGAATATGCAACACAACCAAAAACTTTTAAATGAGAAACATTATGATTCATACATGTCCATGCTTCTTGAGGAATCTTGTTTTTCATGCTCTTTGTCAGACATCGATTCATAATGTATACGGTAGTTGCGACTGCTTCACCCCAATATTCATTTGGCAATGCTTTGCTGTCGACATGCTGCGCACCATTTCCATAATGGTTCTATTCTTTCTCTCTGCAATACCATTCTACTGAGGTGTATACCGTGCAGAGAATTGCTTCTGTATGCCATGAGTTTTGCAGAAATTTAGAAATTCATTTGAAACATATTCACCGCCTTTGTCTATTCTTAGTATTTTTATGCATTGTCCACTCTAGTTCTCCACGAGTGCTTTGAACTGCTGAAAACAACTAAATGCATCAGATTTATGTTTCAAAAAATATGCACATGTTTTTCTTGAGTAGTCATCAATAAAAGTAAGAAAATACATCCAGCCACCAATGGACGTTGTCTGCATTGGACCACAAATATCAGAGTGCACAATCTCAAGTGGTGTGCGCACTCTGTATGACTTTCCAACTGGAAAAGTCTCTCTATGTTGCTTTCCAAAGATGCATCCTTCGCAAACTCTATCTGGTTTGTCGATTAATGGCAATCCTTTTACCATATTCTTTGTGTTTAGCAACTTTAGTCCACCGAAATTCAGATGTCCAAATCTGAAATGCCATAGTCAGGAATCATCATGAACTTCTGTTTGAAATATGGCCTGAAAATCAGCGCTGTCATTTTCTTTCTTGTCGCAGTGAACAACTTCTTCTTTACTTTCTACCTTGAATGTAGCTTTTGTATTGTTTGGAACTATTCTCAATGGAAACAAGTGATTGCTTGTCATTGGCACTCTTTCTATCAATTGGTTGCTTGGACGTACATCTTTAATCACACAATGATTATCTTCCATGTAAACTCTGTAACGTTTCTGTATCAGCTGTCCTATAATCAGTAAATTATGCTTCAGACTTTCTACATGGTAAAAATCAGGCATATACTTATGCTCCCCCTATTTGGTTAAAATACTAACAGTACCTTTTCCCAAAACATTGACTTGGACATTGTTTCCAAGTGTAACATCAGTTTAAACTGAATTATCTAGACGGGAAAATAAATTTAAATTACCAGTCATATGATTGCTGTAGCCTAAATCTAAATACCATATGTCAGACGGACTTTCTTGGATGGTATTGCATTCAATTGGGGATGCACATGCCATCAACATTGTGCTCGATGAAATTTTGGTGTTCATCGACTGATTCTGGCTTTGCTTTCCTTGGTCATATTGCTTCTTCCTACATTCATATGAATAATGACCAAATTTCTTACAGTAATGACATTGAATCTTTGATTTATTAAACCTGTGACCACTTGGATAAGATGTGTTCTGATTTTGTCCTCTACCAGCAACATCTGCAGGACTACTGTTGTGTCCTCCTCTTGAGAAGTTTCTTCCTCTGCCTCTGAAATTTTTTCTCCCCCTGCCTTTTCCATGGATTATAGATGATTGTGCTGTGAATGCACCTTCCAATGATGTTTGAGTTCTGTTGAGCCTGTGTTCATGATTGATGAGTGAACCTTGCAGCTCATCAATAGTAAACGTTGTCATGTTTGTGTGTTCTTCCAAGGTTACAACCAAGTTTTCAAATCTTGGGGGAAGACTTCTGAGAATTTTCTCAACCACCCTTTGGTCTGTTATGGTTTCTCCATGAGATTTCAGTTGATTTATCAAACCAACAAATCTAGTATAAAATGAGTCTACTGACTTGGAATTTTTCATGGACAGAGATTAAAAATCTCTTCTCAGAATTTGCAACCTTGAATTCTTTACCTTGTCCAAACCTTGATAAGTTGTCCCTAATGTGTCCCATGCCTGCTTTGCGGTAATTGCTGTTGCTACTCTTGGGAGTATGCTTTTATGCATGGCTTGATGTATGTAGAACAAAGCTTTCCCATCTTTCTTCCTCTATTCCCTCAAGATATCTTTCTCAGCTTATGAGAGATTATTATATGTCATTTGATCTACTGGTTCTGCATAACCATTCTGGACAATATATCAAACATCTTGACCTCTAAACAAATCCTTCATTGTTAGAGACCAATATTCATAATTCTTTCCTATAAAATTTGGAGTTTGTAAACTCGACATATTTGAACCGGAAGTAGAAGCCATTTTATTTCTAACTTTCCTTAGAAAATTACTTTTTCCCTGTTAGGACAAGATTTCTTTCCTAAACTAGCTGTAATACCAGATCTTAGGAGAAATGGCAACCGCGACAATTAACTTGAGTTACCGCACAACACACCCTTTGTTTTCCCTTTTTCACTTTTTTGAAAACTTGCGACTTAATTTTCTTGCGGCAGAATTTATTGTGCGAAGAAATTACTGCGCAATGGAATTTCTACACGACGGAATTACTGCGCAGAGTTACTATGCTACAAGAGAGTTACTGCGATGGAGTAATTGCAATGGACTCTTCACCTGCGAAGGAATTTTACTTTGGCTTCGACCGGCTTTTAATGCGACATGAATTTGGTTGCGACCAACTCATGTGCGACCAAGTTTTCACTTTCGCGCAATAACTTTATATTTCCTAGTCTAAGGACTTAGGAATATGAAAAACACTTTTTACTGCAATAACCTAGGATTAACTGCGACACAACTATATTGTGAATCACTCGCAATATTATATAAGAAAATAAGAAACAATATTTGTGTCGAATATATGCACATAAAACTAGGAACTTGCACATAAAACCAAGAACTTTTACATAGTGAAATATTTATGGATTATTGATGTCTTTCGCTCACAGTAAATGTAAACAACATTCACTCAAGTAAACATGGAGAAAATGTGCGGCTACCTAAAACATTCACTCAACCATAAAATTAAGGATTTATATTTCATGTGACAGCATAACAAAACTTACAACCATAAATACAAACTTGGTGAAAACACAGAAGCTTGAGCTTCAAACTCTTCTGTGAGTTTCCCTTCTTCTTCTTCGCACTTCTCTTCTCTGTCTGCTTGTCTTTCTCCTTCTTTCTCTTCTTCTCTGTGTATGTATTTATATTTACAATTCCATCCTTCATATAGTGGATTTCTACTGACTAGCTGACTTAACATTTAAAGATTGCAATTACTTCTACCTAGAAACTTAGCTTCAACAACTAAATTCTATTGTCTTATATGCGAGAAATATGAACTCTTTATCTTGTCAGACTCTCTGGTGCTTTCTGACCTGCTACAGACTCTGACAGAGTCGGCTGATTTGATTATGGATGAGCGAGTAATTAATATTTCCAACAATGTTGCAGATTGCTTAGAAGTTCAATATTCAAATGCTTGATATGGTCCTTAAGAGATACAAGACAGTGTTTTCTTTCCAGCAATTAGAAAATTTTCATTCATATGGTGCGATATTATTGTGCTTTAACACTGCCAATGAGTTCAAATCATGACACTTTTGTGTTACGTTTACACCAATTAGTCGTGGTCAATCAACTTTGCAATACTCAACCATTACTGGAAACATAGGTTGAAGAGGCATACATGTATTTATGTGGATAGAAGGCTCTTCTTTGTTTAAAGAGTAAAACGTCTATGGCGATATCTGGGTAATTTGATCCCATGACTACAGGACTGAGGAGGCAAGTAGTAGTAACGTGGAGGAAGAGAGGGGACTTAGGGGATGGATAGTGATGGTCGACAAGAAGATGAATGTTTCAGAAGTTTGCAGAGAATTCATAATGGCATGTGCATAAGCATAGATTGACCCACAGGTATTTCCAATTAACAAAGGTCATGTAATGGATATGGTTTGTAGGGCATCTATGTTGGTTTTGGTTTTCCTTTCCCATCTTGGTTGTTTAAAATCAAAGTATTCAATCTTAAAAAGCCAATTTGACAATCATATATATATATATATGATTGTCACATATATATATATATATATATATATAGCTAATACTCGATGAAAATAATAAATCTTACCAATCTTACATTATGTATCTTTTATATTCATGGAAAATAAGAAATCTTACATTTTGTATCTTTTTGTTAGATTTAAACATGAATAGAAAATATAACATTCATAACACTTTAATAAGCCAACTATCACATAGCTCTCTCATATAATAGTAACCGATCCTTGGAGCCATTCTCAATGCCTCGGTTTATGTTGCCATAAATTTCTAAGCATTATGCCAAATCGAGTTGGTGCTTAGATGAATTATATTGGATTTTGAGATTACATCATAAGCTAAACACCAAGATTATTCCTGTGTTTTCCAATGTCCCTTCAAACCTTCGTGAGACCCCTTTAATATTTTAAATCTACACATAGAGAATAAATAGATAATACATAATAAACACACAAACAGAGAGATACAGAGAAGAGAAGTGTGGAGAAGAAGGAAAAAATCTCTGAAGAGTTTGAAGCTCAAGGTGTTGTTTTTTGTGAAAGTATTGAGAGCCAAAGCTGCTTTGAAAAGGTGAAAAATCCTTGTAAATTTCTAAGTTTGTATTTACCACTATAGCTCTTGGTTATGTGGAAACAATAAATATAAATTTATAGTTTATGGTTTAATGCAAATTTTATTTAGGGGCACATCTTCATAATTTATGGTTTACCAGAGTGAATGTTGTTTACATTTACTCTTTAGTGAAAGACACAAAGAATCCATAATTATTTCACCCCAAGTGTTGGTCACAACCTAAATCCAGTGGCAGTAAAATCATGTCAAAGCCAAGTAATTCTATCAAGGTAAATGTGTGTGGGGTGAAAACTCCTTTGCAGTAATTTTGTGCAAGAATTTTTGGTGGAAAGACTTTCCGTTAAAGTAAAAAGGGAAAGAAACGTTTCAAGTCTACCCTTGAAGTTTCAACTCTACCCCTGAAGTATTCGTCTTTCCCCACATATGATATCAAAGAAGGTTTAGGAAATAAATCTTGTCTTAAAAAGGGGGGAAAATAATTTCCTAAGGTAAATTAAAAATGGCTTCCACTTCTGGTTCACACATGTCTAGTTTGCAAACTCCAATTTTTACAGGAAAGATTTATGAGTATTGGTCTCTAACAATGAAGGCTCTCTTCAGAGGTCAATATGTTTGGGAGATAGTTCAGAATGCTTATGCAGAATGAGTAGATCAGAAGGCATAAAAAAATATCACACAAGCTAAGAAATATGTCCTAAGGGAACAAAGGAAGAAATATGGAAATTATTTGTTCTACATACACCAAGCCATGCATAAAAGCATACTCCCAAGAGTAGCAGTAACAATTATCGCTAAGAAAGCATGTGACACATTGGAGACCGCATATCAAGGCTCAAACAATGTAAAGAATTACAAGTTGCAAATTCTTAGAAGATATTTTGAATCTCTGTCAATGAAAGAAACAGAGTCAGTAGACTCATTCTACACTAGAGTTGTTGGTTTGATAAATCAACTAAAATTTCATGGAGAAACCATAGAATTCGAAAGGGTGGTTGAAAAAATTCTCAAAAGTCTTCCCCCAATATTTGAATCCTTGGTTGTAACCTTATAAGAAAGCAAAGACATGTTGTTGTTTACCATTGATGAGTTACAAGATTCACTCATCAATATTGAACATAGAATCAATAGAACAAACACATCATTGGAAGTTTCATTTGCAGCACAATGATCCATAATTCGTGGTAGAGGAAGGAGGAGAAACAATTCTAGAGGCAGAGGAAGAAACTTCTCAAGAGGAGGATGCAATTGTAGTCCCACGAATGTCGCTGGTAGAGGACAGTATCATAACCCAAGTCATCTAAGTGGTCACAAGTTTGATAAATGAAAAATTCAATACCATTATTGTAAGCAATTTGGTCATTATGCATTTGAATGTAGAAAAAAGCAGCATGACCAAGGAAGGAAAATCCAAAACCAATCAATGAACACTAGCACTTCATCGAGCACAATGTTGATGGCATTTGCATCTCCAATTGAATGAAATACCATCCAAGAAAGTCCATGCGACATATTTTATTTAGATTCAAGCCGCAACAATCATATGACTGGCAATTTAAATTTGTTTTCCACTCTAGATAATTCAGTTCAAACTGATGTTACACTTGGAAATAATGTCCAAGTCACTGTTTTGGGAAAATGTACTGTTGGTATTCTAAACAAGTAGGGCGAGTGAAAGCTTATGCCTAGTGTTTATCATGTCAAAGGTCTGAAACATAATTTGTTGAGTATTGAAGAACTTATACAAAAAGGATACAGAGTCTACATGGGGGACAATCACTGTGTGATTAAAGACATACGTCCAAGCACCCAACTGATAACAAAAGTGCCAATGACAATAAATCGCTTGTTTCCATTGAGGATAGGTCTAGACATTAAAGGAAAGGAAAATATAAGATTTGCATTCAAGGTAGAAAGCGAAGAAGTAGTCAGACATTGCGACAAGAAAGAAAATGGCGACGCTGAAATTCAAGCAGCGTTTCAAATAGAAGTTCAGGATGATTTTTGGGTGTGGCATTTCAAATTAGGACATCTGAATTTTGGTGGGCTGAAGCTACTGCACACAAAGAATATGGTGAAAGGATTTCCATTGATCAACAAACCAGACACTAGAGTTTGTGAAGAATGCATTTTTGGAAAGCATCATAGAGAGACTTTTCCAGTCGAAAATTCATACAGAGCACACACACCACTTGAGATTGTGCACTCTTATATTTGTGATCCAATGAAGACATCATCTATTGGTGTCTGCAATTATTTTCTTACTTTTATTGATGACTACTCAAGAAAAACATGGGTATATTTTCTGAAACATAAATCTTATGGATTTAGTTGTTTTCAACAGTTCAAAGCACTTGTGAAGAACCAGAGTGAACACCGCATCAAAATCCTAAGGAAGGAGAGAGGCGATGAATATATTTCAAATGAATTTCTAATTTTTTGCAAAACCCATGGCATACATAAGCAATTCATTGCGTGGTATACACCTCAGCAGAACAATGTCGCAGAGAGAAAGAACATAACCATTATGGAGATGGCGCACAACATGATGGGAGCCAAGCATCTGCCAAATGAATATTGGGCTAAAGTAGTCACAACTGTTGTAAAATATATTATGAACGGGTGTTCAACAAAGAGCATTCAAAGAATAAGGTTCCTCAAGAATCATGGACATGTATGAATCATAGTGTTTCTCCTTTAAATTTTTTTGGTTGTGTCACATATTCTCATGTGCCAAATGAGCTGAGAAAGAAATTAGACAAGAAGGGACAAAAATGTATTTTTGTTGGCTACTCCGAAGACACAAAATCATACAAATTGTATGACCCTGTCACAAGGAAAGTAATCATAAGTTGCAACATTCAATTCGTCGAGAATGAATCATGGGATGGAACCGTTGAGATGAATTTCAATATTGTGTCAAATGTCGAGTATGATGACATGACGGAGGAAGTGGTTCAAACACCACAAGCAAGTCAATCAGTGGCAACATCGTCGACTCCTGACATAGTTCATCACTAGGAACAATGACACAAGTTGCAGCTCAAGCTACACCGACAAGCACACCAAGAGGATAATGGAATCCATCAAGGAGTTCATCGAGGCCAACATCAACAAATCCAATGAAGATAAGAAATCTGCGTGAAATATATGAAGATGGTACACCAAATTCCTTCTCTATCTTTGCATTATTTTCTCAAATAGATGATATGCTAACATTTGAGGAAGCTGTCGAAGATGAAGTATGGGCACAAGCCATGGATGAATAAATATAATGCATCAGAGATGATTTTAGGGGCGAATTATAGCACATGGATGATTTTAAAGGGGTTTAAATTTTTTTCTAGGCGAATTTAGTATATTAAAACATTTTTTATAAAATATTAAAATCATCCACTAATTATTAATAAAATAATCCATTTCACCTAAATATATCTATGAAATAAATCCCCAATCTCCCAAATTCCTCACATCGCCTCAATTTCTACAAAACAATTCCTCTCATTGCCCCCGATTTCTACAAGAAAATGAGCAGGATCTATGGCTCCCCCTTGATTTCCAACCAAATTTGACCTAAATCTTTGGCTCACCCCTGATTTCTACAAAAAAATCCTCTGGTTGGAAGGTCACCCTGAATTCTAAAAAAAAATGAGTGGGATCTATGGCTGTCCCTCGATTTCCAACTGAATTTGACCCATATCGTTGGATCGCCTCTAATTTCTAAAAAAAATATTTGGTTGAAGGGTCTCCCTCAATTTCTAAAAAAAATGAGAGGGATCTATGGCTTTCCCTCAATTTCCAACTAAATTTGACCCATATCATTGGCTCGCCCTGATTTTTTAGCAATATTGAGCACATATACACTTCTATTCATTCCTATAAAATGCCTTGCTTGCAAAGGGAGTAACCCACTCAAAGAATCGATATGCATCAGCATAGAGAGCAGGGATTCTAATTCAATGTTCAACATTCAAGGTTCTAGTTAACATTATTCATGAATTATGGTTCAAGTTCAATGTTTGTGGGATTTCATTGTGTATATTGAATCGATATTTCAGATTGCAGGTATGGTCACAGTCACACTCACTAGTTAAATTTTTCTTCAATAGTAACTCTATATTTTTACATTTTTTCTCTTCCATTGGCAATTTATGTGTTTCATCATTGCAATTCCCAGTGTGCACATTCTTTTCTTCTATAACTTGAATTTCCTCTTAGTATGGACTGTGTAATTTAAATTATGTCTGGGACTCTGCATCTCATTTCTAGTGGTTAAATTTCCTTTGGGGATCACCAAAAAAATTTCCAGTTGTGTTATGCATGGGATTCATAAGCTTTTTCTAAATACTGACAATGAGATATTTTCTACACCCTTGGATATTGAGGATTAATATATTTTTTACCGCTATTTTGTGGTTATATATTTAAATAAATACTTTGTGGGATTCACCTCCATTCTCATATAATGCATGTATTCTAAGTTCTCCACCTTGAGAACCTTTGGCCCAATCAATGTTGGTCATCTTGATGATGTGCCTAAGATTGATGACCATGTTTTGTAAGTTTTCATCATTTGCATAGTCCTTATATAGCTCAATATCAACCTTGGCTCATTGTGTTTGCTGAGTATACACAAATGCACCAGGATTTGTGTCCACCATCGATGAAATCTTGAATTAAACCCTCTATTCATATCTCAATCTTTTTCACTAGGTCCTATTTTATGAATTCCAGCACACACATTTTGTTGCTTTGTTGCATCGGCTTCACTTTCATATGTTTATGTGTAGTCATGAGCTTGAGCTTTGATACCAAATGTTATTCAACTTCTTGATAACTAACCATATCTACTAGCTTTTCCTCCACCTTATGTTTTAGTGTAGCAACTTGTTCTTCCATAACTTATCATATATATTGATGACATATTGATTTTTAACAAAACCTAGGATAATCACCTCTAACATGTCTACACTATCATGTAGTTATTACACACTCACAATTTGTCAATAGAAAGATTCAAGACATAAATATTCTTTTAGTCAAATATCTATTCACTGTTTATGTTTTCTTAGTACATAATCTAGCATTCAGGATGCTCCATCAAACATGAACACTATCCTGGGCTAGCCTATTCCTCGTACTTTCCTTGGGTGCAAGAGTTTCTTGGGGGAACTATTTTTTTACCATAAATGTATTCCCCTATTTTTAGAAAAGCACACCCCTTAGCTTGCATATCCTTACAAATCAATAATATTTTTCTTAGATTCCTAGTACTAATGAGACCTTTTGACACCTAAAACAAGTCTTTTGTTCTATACCTATTTTGCACCTACCTAACCTTCATTTTCCATTTGACATAGAATACAATGCCTCCCAATATGCTATTGGTTTTGTCTCAAAGAAAATATTTGATATCCATTCATTCAGAAAGCTTATGTGATGCTAATGAGTTTTATGCTCTTGTTTAAGATGTTAAAAGTTGGAGGAAATATATACTTGGGAAAGACAATGTTTTGGATACAGAACATCATACTTTGATTTTTGTGAACACTCAAACTAAGATACATGACAAACACCACTTCAAATGGGCTTCCTATGTTCATCAATTTCACTTGGTGAGTATGTACAAGAAAGGAACCAACCATAAAATTGCATATATGCTCAACCATCATCCTATTTATTCACTAACCAATCTCAACATCAATGTCTGTACCTATGAAGAATGGAAACAACAATACACTCCTAATCCTTAATTTATTCCCATGTTGAAAGCTCTACAATATTTTTTTGAGGTAAACTGAACACCCTTTGTAGATTTATCCATTTGAGATGTTTTTTTATATAATTGAATCAATTGTGTGTGCTTCTAACTATAGACTATGGAATTATCCTCATCAAGGAGGCCCATGCTTCCACCTATGGAAGTCACTTTGGCGTTTAAGAAAAACCTCCATCATTTGCAACACTATTCCTTTTGGCCTACCACATAGAAACATGTGATTTCGTTCCATTATAGTTACACTCTTTCAAACATGACCAACAACATCAATCATAAGCTTGGCCTCTCACAACCATTTTTTATTCCTATTACGCCATGGGAATCTATATCAATGGATTTTATTAACGATCTTGGGAATATGAAACCCACCAAGATAAGGTTATATTTCTCATCAATACTTTCAAGGAAATCTTACATGTAGGAAAGATACCCAATCCTTCAAAATAATCCTTACATAATTTGGGACCATTTGGATCAAATTGAATGAGAGTTGGCCATTTTTGTTGTCCCAATTACCTTATGTTTAATTTCTCCCATGAGCATTTGGTTAGCTTGATCCAACCCTACTAGCATTAGTTTCATATGTTTTTAGTGATGCTTTCTTCAAGGTAATTTGATGGTTTGTTACCCAACACTTGTATGACATACATGTGATTATGGTTGAGTGTTATGAGTATTCTATCATGGTGGATTTTAACCTTAATGGCATTATTTACAAGAAATTGATGGTCCAACAATGAATTGTCCCTATTTTTTAAATAGAATTTCAAGTTTTTATTGATAAAGGATATTGGTCCATTCAAGAGACAAGAGAGAGTGGAGTCACTACTTGGATTTAGGACAAAGCCAAGAAACCCTTGAGGAAATAAAGAAAGGATTAAAAAAAGAGCAAGGGCCACTAGGGTAATTAGAGTTTCAGATCTTAAATACATTAACCTGGGGCTGTAGATTATAAAGGTACTTCACTTGCATTTTAAATCAGTTTTTTTAAGAAATCAACAAAGGAAATTAAACTAACAAGTAAGGGTTAATATATGGAAGATTCCCTCAATGAGATAGAAACCCTATTTTTATAACATTGAAATATAAGTATTGAAGGAACTCACCTAAAATTCACAATAGTAGGTATTGAAGGTATCTAGTATGAAGAGGATAGTGATGACAAGTCTCCAAGAGTGAAACTCATCCAATCATAAAACTGACTGGGTATGTTTGTTGGAATCTTAATGTAGATATTACAGTGACCGAATCTTTTGTGTAGCCACTTGCAACCACTTTGCATCTTCAACAATCCTTTTTGTTTTATGATTGGATTATGGTGCCTAAAAATGATATGATTTCATTTTGGAATGAACATAGATCTGTTATTTGAGGCCAATTTTATAGCATAGGTACCATGTACTTGTCAAAATAGAGGACTAGTTACTATTACAAAGTATGGATATTGAGGGTTTGCCGCTGCCCATATTTGTTCCTTATGTTACCAACCTTTGTTCTCATCCATAGAACTAACCCAATGGTTCTAAAAAAACTCTTTTTAGTGCCCCAGGTATTAATATGCTGCTATAGGAGTGTCTTGATAGGTCTACAATTTACATCTTAATAGTTGTAGGGTTGTTGTTGATGACTTCCTTTCCTATATATTCCCTTAGGTTTGTTTTAGTGCATAGCGATCTACAAAAACATTCCTAGAATGAGAGTTTCCTCACTATTACTAATCATGTCAAGAGTTTACATACAATGCTTTGGATCCACAATCTGATCATAAATCAACCAACAATGAAAATTTCCTCAATAGTCCAACACAATTCAATTCCTAGGCTATTAGAAATGGCTAATGGAATTTGATCCTAGTAAAAATCGCAAGGACTTTTGAGGAGCATCATGCTTTCCGTAAATTAGGAATCATATTATTTTGTGCTGAAATGTGAATGTTTCCACCACTATTTCAGGTTTAGTTTGTTGATCAAAACTAGAAGGGCTATATCTTTTATATGTAATCTACAAAACATAGTGTCGCCTAATGAATATGTTGCAAAACATGGTTGATTGTATGTATGGTCATCTGTTACAAGACTTCCAATGACTTTTTTCCAACATGCCTGAAAATATTTACTATTTTTCTTGTAATTATTCCCTTAATGTACCTTCTCTAGTAGCCTTAGTATGCAAAATTAATCAATGGTTCTAAGTCTTTATGTTTTTCTTCAAGCTGTTGTCACAACATTTAATTTGATGATTTTGAGTCTAAGGTCCTGATGTATATCAACATTGTATTCTCCTTGCAATTTTGTCTCTCTACTGTGAATTCCATATCCATTCTATGTTCATGTAAATTCTCTTAAGATAATAAAATCTTTGAGAAACAAGTTTTGCTTCATGTTTATATCATTGATATGAATGCATGTTGAGTAGTATGTTTGGAAAATAGATTTCATATTTTTACATCTATCCCTTCATTTATGTTCATTTGTTAAATATCAATTGGTGGTTTATGTTTACATCTAAATATATGGATGTCCAGGCTGCCATTATTCTACAATTGTCGAGAATTATTTGCATTTTGTTTAACTACTTGATTCTCCATAAGCTCTGTACAATTTATTCCACCCTGAAGGTGTAATAATTGTCTAAATGGTATCTCACATAGTCTTTTATGTTTCCACTTTATCAATTCACCTTTTACTTATACTTAATTGTTGAATATTCACCTTAAAATTCATCTAGAGCGAAGTCCCTTACAATCTGTCAACCATTTCCATATCTACAAAATTTTACACAAAAAGCATCAATGTTATACTGCAAGAAATATTAATCTCTAAATCATTAATAATTGATCCTTGTCGTGCTCTGGCATAGTCCAAATTCAGCCTTGGAAGATTTTGGAGGATAACATGAAAAATGGCGTTGTTGCTAGGAAGCGAAGAAATCAAATTTATTTTTCCTTGCGAACGACAATGATTAGATCTAGCTGAGACTAGTGAATGAAGGTTAGAAATCCGACTAAATAGTTCACTTGGTGACTCCATTGAAGTGAATTTTACATATGGAAAGTAGCAGGAATCATCATGAAAGGGAAAATTCTCAAGTAGCAAGTATTCCTCAAAGAAATCCCACCATTCTTCCTTATTATCTTGAAAATAAAGAATTATTTGATGCTTTAAATAATCAAAGAGATTCACATTCTACTCATATTACTCTCTGTGTCCCTCTAGTAAACCATAAATCTCTTCTTTATATGCATATGTAAGTACTTCTCAATCCTTACATCCAAAATCAAGATCTCAAAGAACCCATATAACCCTCCAAGACAAGAATATTATCCTACAACATTTAATGGCTAATGCAAGAGGGAGAGGTGGGCCAACACTATAACCTATGGTCAATCCATGGGTAGATTTCAGGCACAGTCTAATAAACCTTCCCAATAATCTCGATGATCTATCATATAATTAACTAAAACTATTACCTAAGTTTGACAAAGAAAATGTAACTTCAGCTGAAGAACATATGACCACCTTTGAGGACCTTATTGACATCCTTTTCATTAAACATAATGATGTATTTATGATTCTCTTTGTCCAAACCTTAGAACGAGAGGCTCGAAAATGGTTCATATCTGTCCCCATAGCCTCTATAAACTCCCGACCTGTTCTTGAGACCACATTCATGAGGAAAAGGGGTGAAAAAATAAACCACCTCTACCACTTGACCGAGTTTGCTGCCTTGAGAAAGAAAAATGGAGAAGAAGTAAAGGAGTTTAATAAAATATACAACAAAATCCCTCAAGACATCAAACCTTCCTAGGAAGCTGTGAAGGTCACCTATACAGGGGATTTTGATCCTGAATTTGCAATGATACTCAGGGAGAGGAGGTTAGTGACCTTACTCATGATGCAAGATAATGTAGTAGATGTTGAAGGCAACATGCCAACTTTAGGAAGGATTAAATACAAAGAATATCCAAAAAAGAAAAGGATTAAAGAAGAAACAAGTACTTTTGGATAAGTAGGGATACACAAGATGCTAAGATAGGGGAGATGTCCATAGTGATAAAAGGTTTATCAAATAAGCTAACAAGACTAGAAGTAAAAGGGCATAATGCAAATAGAGCTCCCCAGGGGGGTGGACCAAGGAATATCAATCAATATAGGAGACCTTTGAATCCTCAAATTATGAATAGATAAAGGAGAAATTAATATCAACCTATACAACCTCTTCCAAGAGAACATAATAACAATACTTTTGCAATTCTCCCACAAGATGAAAAGTATATTGAACCTCCAAATGAGATGATATCGATGGAACATGACTATGACATTATACACTTAATCCTAGAGGATTATGAGTGTTCTTTGCAAATAACATATATGATCATGAGCAAGAACAAACAAATGAGGAATATTAAATGTCTGAGCTCAATATAGGATTTTTGCTCATACTTTGTAGGATAAATTATAGAGAAAGTATGGCCTTAGACCTAGAAACTATTTTACAAACCAGAATACAAATTTCCCTCCTCAAAGTTCCCCTATATATAATCCAAATGGTAAAACCCTTCACCCCTTAACGTATTCAAAACATCCCACTATACCTACAGACATATTTTGCAAATCTATTTCCCATGTCTTTCCAATATTTAAAGTTTATGTTATATTGGTACATGGAATAAACTTAGAGAATGTTGAGGCTTGTATAATGTTTCAGTCTGTGTATTTTTGGTTTCACATTTCTGGAACCCAAACACATGAGGAAGCTTAGGAAGGAAAATGTATGAATCCCAGTTATAATTGCAACCCAAAATTATGTTTTTTGGCACATCATTTTTGTGGAAATCGAACCTTGAAAGTAAATCTAGAATGCATATCATGTTTCCCAGTTTTTAATCTTGTTTTTGTGCATATATGACAACTGAATATTTTCCTCACAACTACTTATAATTCATGTAGTTCTGGTATGCTTTGATTTATTAAGTAGAGCAAAAGATAGAAAATTTACCTATAACAAGTAGAGCAAGAAAGTGTAGGGGAAGCCGGCATGGGGATTTGATAACGATTTCCCTTGTATGATTGAAAAGGTTTGTTTGTGCCAAAACAATGGCAGTATCAAACCTAGGCACAGACATCACAAGAAAAAGGGAATAAAACCAAAATCCATCTCCAAGTGCCAAGTCAATTACTTGTGAAAATGAACATGTAAACATCAGTTTTAGTCTCAGTAGTTCAAATAGGCTAGATTTTTACGTTTAAGGTTGGTTATGGTCATCAAAGTGGAAAATCTATGGGAAGTTACGTTACTCCTAAATAATTCTTCCCCTGGGAGGATTTCAATATAAAATTGATTTTTAGGGTTTTAATTTTAATTTTAATTTGCACTTTTAGATATCCATGAGTTAAAAAATGCATATGAATTATTGATTCATAGTCGTTGACTCTTTTTTGGAAACTGCAAAGATAAAATATTTGCATATAGAAAGTAGAGGAATAAATCCCAGGAGAGGGTGGGGTGGGTATTTCGTAACAATGCCCTTGGATGATGGATAGGCTTTGGTTTTGCAAAAACAATTGCAGTAAAAAACCTGAGCACACAGCTCACAAGAGAAAGAGAAGAAAACCACAAACTATATTCAAATGCCAAGCTAGTTACTTTTTTATTCTAGCTGGAAAATTTGTGATTGGTCAAGTTCTTAGAAAATAAATTTTTTAATCTACATGTCTATGGCTTATGAGTAATGAAGACCACACCTATAGATATCGTTTCTTATGTATTTACCTATTAGAGTAGGGTTGGGCCTTTATTGAAGGAGAGTTGTAGATCATTTTGCATCCTCTATAATAGATAATTGGCATGATGCAAAATGTCCAGTATATAGTGGTTTTGTGATAGATGGCACCATAGCCATGGCCAAAAATGTGTTATGTCATGTCTTAAACCTATTATTATAGAACTAGAGTTACTTTGAATTTGCTGTAAATATTAAATTCATCTAAAACTAGACACCTAACAGTCTTTCTTTCACCTTTCTTTCTGATCTAAGAGGGACCATCAATTTGCTTAGAGTTGTCTGTTGAACATTCATCCAAAGTTGTCTATCTGAATCTTTCAGCTTCCAATATTTTTGGGGTTGCAGTTAACAACATAACTATGTGTCCATATCTTAATGAAAATGAGAAAGAACCTAGATGAATGAGAGGTCAACTACGTATTTGAGAGTCTGCAAATGTCCACAATTGTTGGGCTACAAATTAACTATATTATTGTTATGCCCATATCTTGCTGTCAGCATAGCATATCCTAGCTACAATAAGGGACAACCTAGATGTAAAATTCGCCTTCTTCCCATGAAGTATGAGTGGTTGTTGTATTACAAGTATTCTCTAAGCATTTGGATATGGTTAAAATAGATAGTGAGTCTATTGGTCAACTTCTTTAAGTTCAGAACGCGGGTATATCTCTAAGAACTTGGGTATTGGTCAACTGCTTTAAGTTCGGGTCATGGTTATCATATTATTGAAAATAATCGAGCAATGTTAAATGGGGATGTGCTCCCCCAGGTGAGGGGCATTTGCTAGGATGCAGAAGCCCAATGGGCTATGTTTACCAATGCCCCCTTTAGGAAAACATGGGGAGACGTCTCCCAAGAAATGGGGGAAATTTTCCTTTTGTGAGAAAATCTTGGGAAACACCCATTTGAAAAGGGAGGCTCGTGGCCTTTGGATTTAGAAAATATCAAATGTGTAGAACAAAAAATGTGTATTTATATTATGCTTTCATTAGCCATGTTCATGTCTTGTTATTGTTTCTTATATATTTTTAACATTTTTTGGATTTTGGTTGGAATTCCCTATGTTGGGGACTTTGACTTATCCCATGATGTTTCCTAAAATTTGGGAGGTGTCTCCACACATCCCTCGAATCCATTTCCCTATTCCCACACCCAAATCCTGGAAACTTGGTGAAACATTGCATTAATTTGAACCAATATAGGTTTTGTATCTACAAATTGTCAATGTAAATTAAATGATGTTTATCAATGAACTGTAGAAAGGTCTAATTCTGTGAGGAAGATATGTTTTCAATACAGGTCATTAAATGTAAACAATTATGTCATTTAATCCTTGAGAGGAAAAAGATAGGCCCTTAACACCTTATGATTGCAATCAATATGGCATGCTAATTTCTTCATTATCCGTTCATGTTATGTGAATGGGTGGAACATATAGAAAGACCTGGATTCATTTTTCTTAGTGAAAAATCAACATTTTAGATATCTTCCCACTTTCACCATTACTTCAAAATTTGTTAGGTTGTGCATGAAAAGTTTCATGACATGTGAACAAACCATTTTAAATATTTTTTCCTTGACTACATGTATTATGCTTTCATCTATAATCATTGTATCTTGGAAAATTGAAGTTACATATCAACGGTGTTAGCCTTTGATATTATGCTAGACAATGTTACTCTAATTTCTATAAATTGTTAGTTTTGTATAGCAAAGAAAATATGAAGGATAAGTGTTCTATCTAATGTGTTTTGATGAATATAGAGAATCTTAGTTTCCTTATTGAAAAGGATAGGTTATTCTAAAGACATATAATCATTTAGTGGAGCTTTCAAAAGCTGGGAATTTTGGCTAAATATACAAAAAATCATTTGCAAGTTGTACAACCTGGGCCTAGAATTCATTGATATATTATTCATTCCTTCATTGGTGTGATGTCAATGCTTGTTATTTCAAGTTGGTTAATAAGAAATTATAGAAATTGTGTTAAAAATGGGGCATCATATTTTGGAAAAAAAATTACATCAGTTAAATTTTTGAGGGATACTGTCTGTTGTAACATAAATTTGTTTTCTACAAAATGAAACTACCTCTGTAAGGATTTGCTTTCCAATACTAGGGTATTTTACTAAGTCGAAGTTTAGACAAAAATTAATATTCCCCCACTACATGTTTAATGCTTGAAGTGGTCACGACCAAAACCATTGTGATTACATTAGCAAACATTAGAGCCACACACTTGGTTGGGTGGTAAAGTTTTAACATAAAAAATATGTCTTTAGTGAAGAAAAAATTGCAGAAATTTTGTGTCATGGACTGAACTATACAAGTTCAATTTGTCATTTATAATATCATTCCACTTTCCAAAATTAGGTTGTCCTGTTGGGCCATCTCTAGGTAATATTAGTTCTGCAAACAATTGAATCGTCACAAAAATATATCTGCAAACAAGATATGCTCAATGTCTCTAAATTATAGAAGCAATATTTCCTTGTCATCGCAAATATGCACAGGTAAATCCACATGACAACTATCAATAACCAGCCCTTGTCATTGATGGATATCTCTCTGTTTGGAATGGTACTTTTCTAGTATCAATGTTGTGACCCCGGGGGTTGTATTCTGTTTATCAAACTAAGAAATTTGTGGAGATTCCAATTATATTAGCACAAAACAAACTTGCCCTTGAGATTATGATAAGCACTCAAGGTAAAGGATAACTTTAGTTTAAATTTGAAGTGGCTGCAATTTGTATCAAGTTGTTGTTTTATTGAGGTTTTTAGTGACAATGGAAAGATGTTGTTTGTTGAGATTTCAATTGGCATGAAGGCTATTACTTACTCTAGGAAACCTCTCCAATAATTATTAGCATGAAATCATAGTAGAGAAGCTATTTCTGGATGGCAATTTCTATGACTGTCTCCAAAGAAAATCAACCTTATTATAGTCTCATGATCCTTTCCCCAGATAACACAAAAAATATACTAGCATTAAATCCATGACTTAGATAGCTGAAACATGCAGTTTGATGATAAAACTGCTTTTCTTGAGGGTCAAACTATTAATTTTCCAGAACTCAAATCTGATTTTCGTTCAAGTAACTTTTACACGTCGAGTGGTGAAAGACCAAAAGAGGGATTCATATGTGAGAACGTTTTAAAAGTTTAAGTTGTCCCAATTTAATTGATATTTTTAAAGGATATTTAAGTCCTAAGAGGACCACCCTAATCTTGATATAAATGGGCAATTCTAGGCTCATTTTGTCATGGTCACCTTTTCATTTTGCTTCAACCGTCAACTAGAGAAACTTAGTTTTTATCAAATATGGGAAGCACTAATAGGTTCTATTTTACAGTACTATATTTAAGACATCATCTTGGTTCTAGAAGGAATTGTTATCATTGTTTTTTCTATCAAGGATATTGCAAATTCCTTATTATGAAACCATTTGGGTCTTGCAATTTTTTGAATTATTTTATGTGACATTTTGTCTTTTTCCATTTAGATTTGACTGATATTGAAATTAGTTGATTTTACTCACATTAGCAGTCACACTATTATGAATTGTACTAGATTCTAGAGACACCTTCCAAATAATTTTCAGGTTAGGTTGTAAAGTGAGTTTTAAAATTCTATCTGGTAAAACTCATAGAGATTATTGGGATATGCATATTACATATAGAATGAATTCTTTGGGTTTTATCTACATTCAATATAGTACTCATAGATATTATATCTATGCAAAACATATATGGTTTTGATGTGCCTTTGGAACATTAAAAGTCGTGACTCTTTAGAATTTTCATTAAGAGCCCCATTGAAGAAATAGTATGTTCAACATTAAAAGAAGCAATGTTTGGTTTTATACTTGTTGTTAAACATTAGTTTGAACCAAACAAATTTATGGGATGAAAATCCTATTAAACTTAGGATTTCTCCAAAAGTTGAGATTTATGAGCACAAGGCACTACCGAACATTCCTGAAGAAGAAAATTGTGTATGTGTGTAGAAGTGTAGTCGGGCCATTGTTGGATATTTGTATTATATAGTATAGACACCTTCTAGACCATTTTAATGTTAGGTTGTAAAGTGAATTTTTAAATTTCATCTAGTGAAACTCATAGAGCTTATGGAACTGTGTAGAATACATATAAGATCCATTCTTTGAGTTTTATGTTCCTTCAAAACTAAAACTCATAGAGGTTACTTTCACTTCGCATTTCTAATGATGAGCATTTGTTTGAGTTGAGATTCTTTCATGCATCTCAAACTGTATAAGTCACCTTTCCACGACATTTTGTCCATCATAGGTCTACTAGATTGAATGAGGGTTTCCTTTTGTATAGTTGCTCCTATGATCGCTATTTTCTACGGAAAAATAATAGATTAAGAAGAACAGTTCGTCTTAACTCATAGCTTCTTGTGATGCATATTCAAGAAATTGGCAAGCATAGGTAGGCAATAAATGTACTTATGACATTTTGTACCATAATTTCTCATTCATTGAGTAAATATTGAATGAAATGTCTTTAGTCATAGCTTCTCTTGGCCATTGCAACAACAATCCACACAACTACATATCTTGCTCTTTCTCTTCAAAGAACTGTGGAAGAAGGATGTACTCCAACATCCCGGGAAAGAGTTAAGGTGTAAATTATATATCTTCATTAGTTTTCATCAAATATAAATTGAATGTATGAATGGATAGATTTGGTTAACTGTTTGAGGCTGATGGATTCATTAGGGTTTCAATTTTATTGTGTCTTATGTCATTCAAATGAGACTTGCAATCTCAAAGCATATTAAGAAAACAAACAGAATGTTATGCAAATTCTAATACCAGTTGGAAGCACAGGTGACAAAAATTTTAAAACCCTTGTTGGAAGTTCATCACATAGTTTGTTATACTGACAAGCTAATTCAATTGGAGTGTGTATAATATTTTCTTAGTCTCATGTGCTTCTTACTCAAATGCATGAAAATGAATTTTTCCATATTCAACAAAATAATATGTCAAAAAGGATGGAATCATGTGAAATCTAGGGCATATTTAGCAGAATAATTACAAGCTAATTCAATTGGAGTGTGTATAAGATTTTTTCATCTCCTTTGCTTCTTACCCACATGTATCCAGATGAATTTCCTGGCATACTCACCAAAATAATATAATAAAAAGGATGGAATAATGTGCAAATATAACTCTTATTCAACAAGGATGGAATCATGTGCAAATCCAGAGCATATTCAGTAGAATAAATTCCCTTCAGACTTAGCATATATTTGTATTCAGTGTTTTGAAACACGTTAACATGAAAAGAAAAACAATTAGAAAAAAACAACTTAACTTACTGGTATAAATCACAAGTTAATTGATATCCAATGTCGAGAAAATGTTGTCTTTTGTTTAAGATTGTATTCCCTATTTTACACCTCAAGCAAATAGTTGTTACTCATTCAGATGCAATAGAAGAACTTTCAAAGAAAGAGGCTTTTATATGTAGTCTGCAATCAAATTTTGGAAAAACATGTCTATGTTCGAAATGCTCATTAACCCAGTAGTGGATATGGCATATAAAATGGAATGTAAATACCTTACCAAGGTTTGATCTTTGAGCAGGGATTTATATTAAAAGCATAAAGTTGGTAGGGTAGTAGAAAATTGGTCGTATCACTTTGTGAGTGTCATATGTGATATGTGATAACATTAATGTACAAATTCTAATTTGTTTATTACACGGTACATTGATAAGTGGCACCCTACAAGCATCACATATCAAATATACCAGTTCAATGATATTTATTTTTTCCCAAAAAAAAGTGGAGGAAGAGACAAAATATCACTATACAATGATAAGTAGCCACTTTGCAAACAACACATATGAGATATCCTAGTTTGATGATATTTATTTTCTATTATACAAAAATTGCAAGAAGGGATAAAATATAACATTATACACAGATAAGTAACAACCCGTAAGTCCCACATGTCAGATATACCAATGTGATTATATTTATGTTCTGTTAAATAAAAAATTGTAAGGGTGGAAAAAACATATCACACTGTACACTTATAAGTGGTACACTGCAAACTCCATATGTCAGATATACCAGTTTGATGATATTTTTCCTCTCCTATATGAAAATTGTAAGAAGGGACAAAATATATCACACTAAACTTGTAAATGACACCCTACAATTGCCACTTTTTGGAAGGGACAGAATACATTATGTTTAGAGAAATTGAACTTTGGTGGAGAATATCACCACCCTGTTTGAGCAAATCCTTGAAGCTTCCAGTGATGGCATGATTCAATTTAATATTAGTATTTAAAAATTATTGTTGACCAAATATCGTAAATGAGATTTTGGGAAGAAAACAAAAGAAAGAAAAGGTTGTGTTCAGAAGGAACAACATAGGAAATAAATGGAAAAATATGAGATAAGTAATATACTAGCATAGATCCATTTTAAACCTGGATCTATCAAGCACCGAGATAAATCCAATTTCTTGAGGTGTACATTTTTTAACCATTTGGATCTCTCTCGGTACTTGATAGATCTGGGTTTAAAATGGATCTATGCTAGTTTTTTTTTGAAGTGGATATGTAATTTATATTTATATTTTTTATTTATGTCAGCTAGCATAATGAGGAGTGAATATTGAATGAAATTCCTTTAGTCATAGCTTCTTCTTATGGATATTTGAGATAATGGCTAGTATAGGAAACCGATAAATGTACTTATGAAATTTTTGTAGGCTTCTGAAATAGTGAAGTTAACCAACAAGGAAAGAAGGAAACAAAGACCAATAAGCTTATGAAATCAGACAAAGATCACTAACAAAGGTTGGCCAAAAACATAATCCAAAATTCAAACCAAGCAAAGGGGGTGGGGGGGGAAGAGCAAAGAGAAAACACTAATGCTACAAAAGGAATTTAAAACTAAATTAAAAACACCTAACAGAGATGACAGTATCTCACTAGAGTCATGTAGATGCATAGGACCCTAAAATGTCTACCAAATAGCCCAAAAAACCACCAAAATGATGAAAAACGATGTTTCAGGGGAACTCGCGAGTTGTACTACTATTGGGTCATGATTCATTAGTAGATTGATAGTAGTGAAGGTCGCAAATGCATCCCAAACTCTCAACTGTTGAGTCTGCAACTCGTGATTGGGAGGGAAAAGGCCAAAAAAAGTCCAAAAAGTGCCTTAGGAAGGCAAGGGAGGTGTCCTATCATCCTCCAAGGGTGTTCCTAAGTGGAAAGAAGGACCTAAAACCTTAGAAAATATTATAATAAATACAAAGAAAACTTAAACAGAAAAGGCTCTCCCCACGGGAGTCGCCAGTTCTATTGTAGAGGAAAGTGTTCCTATGGCTAGGGTTTAAGAGGCCATCAACATACTCGGGTTGACTCGAGAGATGCATATAGTTTCACAAGTAAATTTAACCAAGTTTCATATATTAGGATGGTCATTACCTTATCCAAATGAAGGTTGATCCAAGTAGCTCTTTAATTCTCTTCTTGCTCATCTTGGCCCAAAAGACCTGCAAAACAAATTATACCTTCCTCGAACCAATATGACTAAATGTAAAACAATGATAATCAAAGAAATATGGAAACCTAATCTGATTATTGTAAACATATGATCACAAAAAAAAGTATAACATACATTAGAAAATAATTTGGGAAGAATAAGGAAATCACATCTTTATTAAACATGGAAGAAGTACAAAGATGCTTTCTCCAAGTTAGGAACCTCACGAAACCTTGATCTGCTTCTGCTGCTTCTCTTCTCCAAGGAACTCAGCTTCCAAGCTCTGCTACACAAGGATATGATCACTAGGGAAAAGGTGGGGAGAAAGAGAGTCCCAATTCCCTTAGCATATCAATGCAAAGTCCAATTCCCCTCTCATGGACCTCTCTCCTTCTATTTATACATTTCTGAAGAGATACGGTTGAAGACAAAGTAGTTACAACCGAAGGAGACAGCTGCATAACCACCAAAACTACACAAAATTTGAGAAACATTCATTTTTGGACATGTACAGGAAAAATTCATGGGTTTTAGTGACAACAGTCACAAATGTAATTCGAAATCATGGGCTACAGTAACAAAAGTCATGAATACAAGAGTAACCATGGGTAGCATGAAGGCAAAGTCACAAGTAGAGGTGAAACTCACGAGTACCATGAAGGAAAAGTCACGAATAGGTCAATGATGCTCATTATTAGGGTAATTTTGGGAATTTCAGACTTTGTTGTCTTCTAGAACACTTTTTCGTACTTAGATACCTTTCCAACGGTCCAAAGAAGAGGTCAAATGGAGTCACAAAAATCCGGATATGGATCCTCCAAGTTAGGTTTTGTTTCAGTGACTTTTCTGAAGTGTTGTCATGGAAGTGTCGACATGCGATGAAAACATGGGAAAGTGGTCATAGGAAGATAGTGTGCCATTTTAGGCTATAACAACTATTGAAAATTGTTCAAATTAAAATCAAAGGATAGATGTGAGCCAAAATGTTTTGGAAGGAAATGTGTCTCAAAATCTTAACAAAAGTGTGCACAATAAAATTGATGATCAATCCATCAAAAGGATATGGATGAGAAATACATCTTAGGAACATGATGTAAACAACAATTGTGTGAAACTAGCGGCAAGCAATTGCTTCTCACATTAACCCAAGAGGATTACATAGAATTCTCGAGTCTAAAAGAAGGTGAAATCAAACACTCAAGGATTGATAAATTGGGAAATCATCCAATTTCTTTTATCTAAAGATTGGCTTGTTTATGTACTGTTGTATTGTAAAATTAGCCATGCATAAGAAAACACTGTACAAGTTTTACACCATGTTTGCAAAAAAAGAGTAAAGACTTTGTTTATATTCAAAATATGATTACAAAATTGTGGAGCTTCAAAGATCACATTACAACATGGCACTTTTGGGCATTAAGACAAAGATATGAAGCATCACAAAACTAAAGATGACAAAAAGTGGATCACAAATGAAGTTGGAGGTCAAATTATTCAACATGACTTGAAGACAGAGGAGAAAGATGTAGATCCAAGTCCATTGAAACTTCCTATGAAGGTTCGAGCAATTGTAACAGGGGAATAATATCCAGTGTCGAAGTTGATGAATTGGGATCAACTCCGAGATGAATCAGAAGATTAAATGTCTGTTGCTATCGTTGTTCCAAAATTTTCAAATGCCTACTCAAATTGGATAGTGTGTCAGAATTAGTTTGATTGTAGCATGACTATTGATAACACAACAATAAATTGGATTCAGTCACTTGATTCTACCAGATGCATATGCCCATTCACAATCGTCCAAGTATGCATGTTGATGTTGAATAATTGTGTGAAGATTGTCAAGAGAATTATCCAAATGCTGGAAACAGGCCATTATGATGAGAAATGTATGAAGAATGGATAAGCATTACATAAATGAAAAGAATAGACCGATAAGGTCTGAATTAAGGTGATGAACATAATTAAAATACTGCCAACTTATAGATCTACAAAAAAATTTATCACATGTGTGAACATAATTTAAAGGGACGTCAAAGATAGAGAATTTATGGTAGATCATGCTGAGTTAAAATTTAATGCATGGGACAAAAGGTGATTTAGAAGAATGATACTGGAGTAAAGGCTGTAGTACATACACATGACGCACTGGACAACATATTGGGCACATCAAAAATTTTAATGCATATGAAAGGTTGAAAATATGTGCAAATTTATTAAATCCATAGTTTAAGACAAGACTTTTTACTGGATGCATTTGATTGGACTCAGATAACATGAATAATGCAAAAAAGAAAACGGTTCACTACATCTAATGTAGAAACAAGAAGTATATGCACAATGGAATTTTTGAAACAATGAGCACAAAGCCAGAGGGAGTCGAAAATGCAGAAGGTTTCTTTACCATTGTGGTCAAAGGGGGAGAAAAGTTGAAAGAAGAAAAAAATGCCAATGTTAGGAAGAGAAATAAATACAGAAAGAGGAGCAATGACATGAAGAGAAATAAATATAGAGGTGTGAAAGTGGGAAATTAATCATAGGGAAGAAAATTCTCGACTGCACAACTTCAGGGGGAGTTTAGAGATGAGTATTGTCATTCAAGGTATGCCATTCAAGGTAGTGTTGACATCAATGGAAAAGGGGGAGAGAGTTTAATATATGTTGTCATTGATGTCAAAGGATTGAATATATGTTAAAGAATCAAATATGAAAAAGGATCAAAAGGGTCAAAGACATCAACATCAAGTGGACCAAAAGTCAAGAAAATCAGATGCAATTTCTAATAGACCTCTCCCACAATCAAATTGAAGGAATACACATGAAAGAATGAGCTCACATAAGAGAAATTGTACCATCATGACATTGGTCACAAATGTGCACATATGCATGCACATAGAAGAATACTGTAAACATCACAAATGCACAAATATTTCTTGTGAGACTCATGAATAAAGTTAAATAATATTGTGTAATGTTCCCACAAGAGAGTTGGTAAAAGGTGCAAAGTTTTGTAAAGAAAACCAAGTAACAAACCGATATGAGCAAAGGTACCACTAAGGCATTGGAATATGTGCGTCATAAACTATAATGATGATTTGTGAAAATTTGCATGTTGACGCATGCCCTAACTTGCATAAGATGCAATCCGATGGGATGCTATCTAAAATTAAGGGACTTCACCAAGTGGACATGTCTTTTGAGTTAAGATGATTATAAATAAGAAATAGATGGGTGAGGTGAATTAAGCTTGTGGAAATAAATATCTAAAATATATTCTTAACAAGATTAGAAAGTTTATGAAGGATCAATGGATCCTTTACCACAAATGAATATATTTTGGTAGAGGATTCGCAGTGCAAGATGAGCTACAATGGATAAAAAGATACCCAAAGATTGGATGTGTAAAAGGTTCTGGTCAGTGAGACGCAATCACAAAAAATCTAGTATAACTAAGCTCAAAGTCTTCTATAGATGCATAATGCAGACCAGTTGAGAAAATGCAGACCAAATTGCTTTTCATAGATCATATTTTGGGAAACTATCCATCACAGACATAGATGTAGATCAAGGATTATGACAATTGCAAATTGTATAAATCAGAAGATGCAAATCAAAGACATTTTGGGAAACTATGAGTCACAAATATAGACACAAATAAAGGATTACGATAGTTGTGCAATTAGAAAAGGAAGACACATATCAAAATTGCTTTCTGATATTTTAGGCAACTGTCTAACGCAGATACACAAACACAATTCAAACAATTTTAGCAGTTACATAATTTTAGGAGGTTGTAACTCCTTCAGAATATCTAGTTGCAAACAATATCTCATCCAAATTGTATGAGCAATGATAACTAGCAATTTCCCTAAAAGGTGCAATAAAAGGCCTAAGAAAAATTGAATATATAAATAAATTGAATTGAAAAGCAATATCTCACCTAGAATAAGTGCACAATGGACAAACCAACCTAAGAAAAACAATTCTATGTTGAAAAACAATAGTTCTTGATGTTTGAATATAGATGATTATTATACTTAAAGTCATAAATATTGTAAATTTATATTTACAATAATATTTGTATACAATGTTCTCTTAGTTTGTAAGAACATACAAAAATGAACCCAACCTAAGGAAATGAATAGATAATTGTTCTTGTATATTTATATTAGAGTTTTGAATATATCTGATTTACTCAACTGTAAACATCCAAACATTAGAATCCACCATACAAATTTATCATCACATGAAATGACATTCATGTTGTGGAAATCATACCACTGCACCGAAAACTGGAAATTCTCAATGCAAAGTTGGAAATCTGTCATATTTCCCCACCCAACATAAAGTTCCTTATGTACTTGATGCACATCAGCATTGAATCTCACAATGATTTTGCTGCAAATACATAGGTGTGAGTCCCATGTCCAACCCCAATGAGTATAGGAATCATCCAACCAACAAGGATGCCCAAACTTCTCACAATAAGATGATGCATCACAATCATCTCCAAAAATGCAAGCAAGAAAAACAAATAAGCATCTCCTCATCCCACCTGATAAGGGATTGACACTCCTAATAAAAGGTCCATGTGAACACTTCCAATTGATCAACTCTCTGCCATTGGTCAAATAATGCAAGCATCTATCCAACTGTGTGCAAGGTATTTTCCTGAACAACTTCTCTTGGCACTTCTCTTGCCTATTTGTCTTCCACTGATCATGTGCAGAAATTTTTCTACAAGAAGACTCCATGTGTGACATGTAATCTTCCACCCAATCCACATGTGTTTGAATGGCATCAAATAACAGCCATATGTGCCTATTTGTCTTACGGGAGGGTGATGGTGCATTCCACAAGTCATCATGAACACCTAGGAAAGCCTCCAGCTCTTCCTATTGCACCAACAAGGAAAATTCCTTCTCCCAATTTTCATTCTCACTTGATGAGGATGAAATAAAAGTGTGGGTAGAAATTTGTATCAGAACCCTACAATACTCATCCACCCAAATTATGGCTTCCCAATATTCATCCTCGTCTAACCCTCCCATTGGGAAGAGACTCTTTCCAGAAAACAATTCCATTTTTTTCTAGAAAAGGGTAAGTGCTTGGTTCTCATCAAAATTGTCTACACAGTCCTCAAGCACAAAAAAAATATAATTCACCTCATGTGCATGTGTATGGAAGGTATCCAATGGCTGTAAATTAAATCTTTGTTGATGTTCACATGTCAAGACAATGTCAATGACTACAAAAAATTTATTGCAGAAATAAAATTCTTTACCTCCCAAGGTCTTCATTCCAAAGATGTTTCTATCCACCCAATCAATGGATGAATATAGACTTTTATTTTCTGATCCATATGGAATTTTATCAGCCACCTCTTCTGGAGAAAAATACACCATCCATAGGGTTGTTTCATAAGGTGTCTCCTTCCAAGGATGCATGTCAAACAACCCTCTATTGATGCAAGAAATTCTAGTACATCCTTGATCCTCTATTTTAGTGATATATTTATCTATCCAATCCTTGAATAGATAATCATCCTTGATTTCTATTTCCATTGGAATGTCCTCAGGCATATTTCCCATTGCTAAGAACACTTCATCCTTCCTCTCAATCTCAATGAGTGCTTGGCCAAGATTTTCTTCCTCGTATCTTTTCACAAGCATCTGCAAATCTGCTCCTTCCTCGTGGTTGTCCTCCACATGAGGCTCCTTCAACACATCCAAAGTAGTTACTACCATGTGCACATGATTCTTTTCCATGCAATATGGGGGGTGTGGTACATTCAAATCCCTTTGAATTTGATCAATATACAACCTTGAATCTTGAAGAGCTTCTTGGGTTCTTTTCAAGGAATCATATGTAGCCTCTCATTTACTATGGAGTCTTTCAGACTCTTGTGTTTCCCTCTCGAATGCACAATGGTACATTTCAGCCACCATGAGGAGATGTTATCTATCAGATATTAAGTTCATATATCTCTCCTTCATATTTTCCATGCCTTCTTTCAGTGCTATGCACTCCTCTAGAAATATTTCTCCTTCCATGTCTCCACTAGAAGCTTTCCAACAACATCTTGCCACCAAGGCATTGATGTCAACAATTTTTTTCATGGCTTCCCTAAGTTTCTTTCTGTCCTCCTTTAGTGATCCAATAAAATGATGTGTCTCACCAAGAATATCCTCCACCAATATTTATTCTTCTAATAGCTGACATATATGACCATTTTTCTTGTAGCATGAATCCACCACATAAAACTCATCCTCAACATACAGGTCAGCCTTTGAATTTTCTGCACACTCACTTCCATGATGTGAAGTATTTCCATCCTCCCATGGATCAGATGGTTGTAGGTGTACATGGAAAAAATTAGAACTTTTATCATTCATTTTATTCACCTTATCCTTTTTTTGTACATATACTTTTGTGGCCTGTTCCTCCACCAAATATTCGGGTTCACACCTGAGCGGTGTGGCCTTGTTTTCTTCTGCATTCTGTGGCTTAGGAGGTGACTGTAAATCTGATATGTATAAATTTTTTGGATCTGATCCAAAAGATGTATCACCACCCATACATGAGCCAAAACCTTGAGCAGTGATCTGGAGATCACCCACCAAGAAACTTGAAGTGCATTCCTCTTCATTCTCTTCTTGGATTAATGGGAAACAAGCAAGAGCTTCTGGAGCATCTTCTTTCAAACAACTTGAGGTTTCTCCTTCTTGAATGGTACTATGATCATTAATTGCAGATAATCTTCTTGAAGAAAATCCAAAGAATCTCATAATGCTTGAGCATGCTGATGGATTTGATGACTCTTCACTTTTGCTTTCTTCTTCCTCCTCATTGCTTAGAGAGTTGGAACAACTTTGTTTCTCTATGGATGATTTGTTTCTATTGAAAGAGTAATCATCTACATTCTTAGGCTCAAATCCAAATCTGCAATAAAAATAATCTTTGAAAGGAATGGATTTACAAATCACTTCCCCCAAGGAAAGATACTCTTTGTAGTGGTGGGGCAAGTTTTTAGCTGCATCTATCATCTTTGCTAAATCCTTTTTAGGATTAGCCATGGGTAGTTCCAAATTTATTTCTTTATACTCCATATGGTCATAAAAGTAACCATCCTTGTCTCTTGACATTTTGAACCCATCACTAACATAGATCACCTCTTCTTCTTCAACAAACTGATCAAATTCATCATCTTCAACTATTGGCACAACCCTCATGGTTGCAACTTTAATTGTTGATTTGCAAAATTAATCAACGGAGAGCATTATTTCCACAGCAATGGAGGAAAGTGATTTGATACCACTGTGATGTCCCAATTCTGGTGTGCAGACCTGAACACTATCTAATTCTGTAATTTAAATTACAATTTATGAAGTTTGAATCAAACTACTCAGAGCCTCTTCGGACAGGGAATGTCAGGGGTTTTTTCTAGGAAATTTTGTAGGCAAGAGGAGTGAGCAGTGGGAAGCAACCAAAGATATTTCAGACATAGAATTTCCTCTTCCCTAACACATTTATATCTGGTGCTATTTAGGTTTCAGAATCCGCTATGCAGAAACTTACTTCCACGCTTCTAGGAAGCCAAACCGTGAAACTAGGAAAAGTAGTTCATCCTTTTTCAACCAGGTGCTTGGGTAAATTGATTATGGCTCTGATATAAATTTATATTACAGTATACACATTTTCATGCAAGTAAATAACAGATTTGGGAATTTTAGGAAACTAGTCCCTTGGATTGCACTCTAGGATCGGGTTCTGGGTCTTCCAAACATATGGATAAGGTTAATAAAACTAATAACCGGACATGGAAGGTGTTCAATGTGAATTTAATGAATGATTAGAAGTAAAATAAATAAAATCAGAAAGTTTTAAGTCCTTCAACTCATTCAAAATCTAAAACTAGTCATTTTTCAATGCATTTCTAGCTAGGGTGTGGAAATGCTTCTCCAGAGTAAATCAGATATATTCAAAAATATGTAATGACTGAATTCAATCTCACGAAAGTTTCATATCTTTACTCATTAATTTAGTCTTCATTACAAGGTTATAAAACTAGAATTGGAGGTAGACATTGTAATGGAAAACTATTAGAAAATTATAGAAACTTTGGAACTGTTAAGAGACTAATATTAGGGACTGATAATAACCTCAATTAATGGCATATATCCATCTATCTCTCTTCATCACTTCATATCATCAATCTCTCATAAAAGGAGGAAATCTTGAAGATAGCTCTGATATTTGAATGGAGGAGTGTCCCAATCACTCTAATGTGTTGCACTAAAATGGAAATGGCTTCAAAACCTGTAATATCATTCCATTAATGGATGAGAGTTGATCCATATCTCCAATATAACCTGCAATGAGAAGGGAAGAAGAGGAGAGAAGGAGAACAGGGGACTTGGGGCAAATCACCCAAGAGACTAAGGATCACCACTCAGAAATGAAGCTTAAGATTCAATAAATTACAAAAATACATTAACCAAATTGAATAATGGAGTTGGAAATTCCCTTAAGTAGACCTTGGGTGACTTGTTGAGCAAGTCCTTCACCCGTTGAACAAGTAACCCACTTGCTAATTTTGTTCCAAAGCCATGAGTGGCCCTCCTTGATGGGATTAACAATTTTGGTTTGCAAATGATGTTTCATTCTTTGTATAACTTAACCCAAAGTGAAAATCTGACCTTCTTGAGAAAAATAGCAAGTATGAAGCTTAGTAAATGTTTCCATGTTTGTATCCTTCAGTCCAAAATAGAAACTACTCCTTCCTTGAGTAATTAGCAAGTTTGTGCATAAGGTAATATTTCCTTGATTTTCATCCTTGCACCAAATTAGAAACTAATTTGGATAGTTTCTATCTTTACTATGACATGTTTTTGTTCGTTCTTTTTCATTGTTTCCATTTTTCCATCCAAGGCAAGTTTACTAGATTTCCCCAATGCGCCCTCGTGACATGGTAGCCTTAATTCCACATCATTATTGTGCATAATAAATAAAATTGCTCAAATAAAATTAAATACATGCCTTAGAACAATTATTAGCAATATTTTTCCTAGGAATAATAATTAATGTCAATTTGAGCCCCTAGGAATTTCATCATGGTCAACACTTTTAATGTCCCAAAATATGGGGACATGACAAACTCCAACACATATAAATCTTTACAAAAAGAGAACTATCTCTTTAAGACACATATTTAAATAATGATTAAGAATTATCCATAAAAATAACTCCACACACATAAATCATACAAAAAAGAGAACTATCTCTTTAACACACACATAAATATATAATGATTAAGAGTTATCGATTCAAATAACTCCAACCCATATAAATCATACACAAAAGAGAGAACTATCTCTTTAACACATATATTTAACTAATGATTAAGAGTTTCACATACTCATTGCAAATAAAGGTAAAACTCACTAATCTAGTTAAACTCTACATGGAAAGAGTTTTAAGTAATGGGATTAAATATAATTAATTCTAAATATAGAAGTAATATCCCATACGAGAGAGATCATTCTCAGAAGAAGTGCACCCAACTAAATGAACTAGAATTATTTTCAAATTCCAAAGAGAGATTACCCTCAACTATCCTTAAACAAAAAGCATTCACATATTAAAGCAAACATTTGCAATAACATATTTTAAGAGTTTAGACCATCTATCAACGCATACAGAAATGCATACCATGCATATTGTAATTCTGTAAGGATTTATCAAAACTTAGATATGAATACATAGAACTCACCATAGATCTATATTCGAACCCAATATAAAATGCATGTCATATTCAGATTTAAGAGATATTGCCGGTATATATTTATATGCAAGCAATAATATATACATATTCAGATTTAAAAGAGATTTCCGGTATATATTTACATACTCATATTGAGATCTACATTCGAATCCAATATACCATAATACAATATAATATGCAGGCAATAATATATTCATATTCAGATTTAAAAGAGATTGCCGATATATAATTATATGCAAGCAATAATATATACATATTCATATTTAAAAGAGACTGCCCATATATATTTATAGGAAAGCAATAATATATACATATTCATATTTAAAAGAGATCTCTTGTATATATTTATATGCAAGCAATAATATATACATATTTAGATCCATTATTTAACTTGCAAAAATTCAAGGTCAACGAATGCTTTTTTCATTCAGATCGCAGGAAAAAGAGATTAACTTCTAGATATGCAAACAAATAAACAATCCGCAAGAAACTATATACACATATTCATATCCATTATTTAACTTGCAAAATTCAAAGTCAATGAATGCTTTTTCAATCAGATTGCATGCAAGAGAGATTAACTTCCATATCTACAAACAAATAAACAATTCATAGGAAACTATATACACATATTGAGATCCATTATTTAACTTGAAAAATTCAAAGTCAACGAATGTTTTTTCGTTCAAATCGTAGGAAAGAGAGATTAACTTCCATATCTGTAAACAAATAAACAATTCGCAGGAAACTATATACACATATTCAGATCCATTATTTAATTTGCAAGAATTCAAGATCAACGAATGCATTTTTCATTGAGATCACAGACAAAAGAGATTAACTTCCAGATACTTGATTTTATGAAATAAATTGCAGTAGCTAAAACACTTTCCAGATCTTCACTTAAATGTAGGTCATAAATACATAATACACAGATCTATAACTCCAATTGTAAAATTGAATGCTAGGAAAAGTTTATCATTCAACTAGTAGGAAAAAAGAAAAAAAATGTTTACCCTCGTTCCGAACAAGGAAAATGGTTACCATTCCTCGACAGTCATACTTCAGATCATATTTAACGCTGGAAGCTTCACACTCCAGATCTACAGAACAAGAATGAACCCCCCCCCCGCCCCCCCACCTCATAGAGATCCTGTAACCTAAATAAATAACTCCAGAAAGAAATATTCCCCACACGATGTCTCAAAAATCCCTTAAAATCTTTCATTAAATATGCCATCGATATTGGTGAGGTAGCTTTCCCCAAGTTTTGCAGGCAAGTAACCATCTCCACGCATGCATCCAACCCAAAATGTCTTGTAGAGTAAATAAAATAATGGTAATAACTCCTCACTTGTGGTAGAAAATAACAATATTCTTATTTTCATTCACAAGTTTATATAAAGGATTCTCCCTATGTATTTATGATTCTTTTCAGTTGTTAGCTTTTATAAGGGATCCTCAAAATATAAAACCAATATCTTCACTATTTGTATGTTCAAGAACAATACTATAGTATTTCGAATTTCCTCTTCTAGGAAATTTATGGAATTTCTCTTTGTATCAAATCATTAGAACTTTCTATTGTTAATGGCTCAGCTTTCCATTGTACTAGAAATTATAATTAAAATGTAGTAATACTCAATAGTGTTTTCTACAATAATCTAGCAATGCTAAACATTTTTAGACTTGTAGAAATATAAATTGATTATCAATGTTTTCTAGCCGCTTTTTATTTTCTCCTTGGAAATACCATTTCATGTATCCATCTACTTAAAAGAGACCCTAAATCAGGATGACCATTAAGAGTTTTATCGATAATTCACTCTTCCTGTTGTGTTCAAAACACAAATTTTGTCATCACTAAGTAGATTACCATGTATTCATAGCCATTTAATCCATCCCCCCTAGTATATTTGTCCCAAAATCATAATTTTAGTTCGTGAAACTCTTTCAACCGCCTGACATTACCCATTACATCAAATTTTTATAAAGTTAGTTTTCATACGTACAGTTCCTTTTACTTACGCTTCACATTTTTGCAATTTTGTTTTGAGGGGATGTAACATACTTTCCCCCTTAGAATTAACATTGTCCTTAGTGTTACACATTTGGCCAAAGTTTTCGTGTTCATTTCCCTTTAGGTTCTTATGGCTTGATTCTGTATCCTTTGCAATTTTTTCCAACTTTGCTTTGTTCTTCTTCAATCTTTCGCGATTCCCACGAGATTTTATCCTTCATAACCTGCACTTTTGTGCAACAAAACTAGGTATTCCAAAATTTATTTAGTAAAGATATTATTTTAATCCATAATCCAACTCAGAGCATAAACAACAGTTCTTTATGCTCAACATCACTACAATTCACAGAGCATATTGTATCCTTTATTTGTGCTTTATCCTCATAAGAAGGCCTAATACAATATTACAATCAATAGAATTTCACAAGTAATTCAGATTTACTTATGTTTTTGAAGGAAGTATTTTACCTCCGGTACCTAGATGCATTATCTAGTCCTTGACATAGACATCTCTATCAATCACCAGTTAGCATCATTTAGTTCAGATAATTTCAAACAGTAACCTTGTAAATGTACCCGTCACCCTTGCCCTTAAGGGAATTTATCCTACTTGAATATTCATAACATTTACACATTAATACATTCAACAATCTACTTATTAGGAAAAATCATTAATATGTGTTTTATTGTTTCATCATGAAGCTGAACAACTTTCAACAATGATTTTGTTGTTAAATCAAACTCTCTCCCTAGAGTCTTTAATCGTTAACAACTCTCTGCTGATCATTGAACTCTCTGTCGAGTTGTTCACACCAATTGGACTTATAGGATAAAACTTTGAGGTTACTCTCCCTTTTGATTGCTAGTCAAATGTTTTCTCCCCAAAAACATCAAACAACGTCCTGTTTTCCAGATGTCAACTTAGTGCCTAGGTATTTCCATTGATATCACAGACTCTTTCATAATTCGCCTCAAGTCCTCCTCGCTTGAGTCTAGGAATTTCTTTTCCACCCAGCCTCCTGCTTGAGTCCAGGTAAAGTTACTTTAGCAAAGTAGAGTTGGATCCTCAAATTTTCCCCTTGGTGTTCCCTTAGAGAAGATATCAGTTTCCCCTCAAGCCTTCATGCTTGAGTCCAATAATTTCTTTTCCACCGAGCCTCCTTCTTGAGTCCACGAAAAGATATTTTAACCATCAATAATTTATTGGATTTTCATAATTTGATACTTCCAGCAATTTGTAAAACATATACAATCATTTCAATAATACTTCAATTTCCTTGGGTTTACACCTTTTATCTTTTGCGAATGACTACCTCATTAAGTCATTCATTTAGTGATTTTTAATGTCTATGACAATGCATAATTCTAACCAAAGATAAACTTAGTTATTCTTTACAATGAGGTCTTACAATAAAATTTGACATTGACTTCAAATTGGAGTATATAGCTTATTGTGGTTAATAAGATAACATATTAAAAACTATCATAAATGAATAAAAATCAAGAGATCCATAGACTAGGATCATAACCTAGTCATAGACTACGATATTTAACTAAATCTTTGGGGTTAAGTAAATCCCACCCAAGATCTATGGAGAGAAGGTTCCAGAAACCTTTTCATGGAGCTCTTACCATGCAACCGTATAGCAGAAATGGAATGCTTCAATTTCTTCAATATATTAATCATGCCTTAATAAATTCATACATGCATCTGGTGACAAATGGAATGCTTCAAAAGAAAATTAACAACTCGAATCTCTGATTTTCTCACTACGGGTTTTCTTAACATGGAGGTTTAAGGACCAACTTCATTAGCCATTATCCTTAAGTTCATTTGTACCAAATTAAGTTACAGTTTATACTACTTCACTTGCCATTGATGCATTTTAATTGGAGCAACCATGTATACTCTAGTCATCAAAGAATTTTAAGATCTCATTTAAAATTTAACTTTCTTTAGCTTACATGTTGCACAATAAACTCTTATGCAAACCATTTTCATAAACAGTAATTCAGAGAGCACACAACTTACTTGTGTATACACAGGTCCATTTGACCACAGTGTTTGAACCTGAGGCTCTGATACCATTTGTAATGAACTCAACTTCTAGCTTTCTATTTACATGAAAATAGGGTGGAAATTTTTTCTTTAATCATCTTCCAAGTACCCAAGAAAGTTAGTACCAATGATTATCAACCTTAATTTATAAATTACATCCCTACAATCACACGCATTGGAAATACTAATACATATATTTGAAGACTAACAACACACATTCTCATTATTTTATCTTAACTCTTTGACCATACTTCATCCTTCTCACATTGTAAACATTACTAGCACTTTACCCTAATATAATACCATGGTAGTAAGAGCTTACAATTTATTAATTACTTACCTTTAAATCAAATATTAGTTCTATATCTTGAAATCAAAATGTTAAACAAGAGATATTCAATATTTTAACTATCCAAGTAAATTTTCAATAGGAAATATACTTTAACTGTATGCTTGCGAATGTATTTCATAGCCCATTGAACCAATATAGAAAATGTATCATAAATCATTTATTGTGCATCATCCATACATTAAATACCATCATGAAAAGTGAGAATAAACACACATGAATCACAAAACAAAAGAGAGACACCAATATACGTGGTTCACCCCATCCATGAGGCTACATCCACCAAATTTGTTAGTCTTTATATTATTTTATCAAAGAGAAAGAATTACAATTTTATAGCACATCCACTGCAATTGGTATTTACCTCAAATCCCTTCCACAAGGAATACTCTCAAATCTCTAACTGCCCTCTTTGTCTAGGGTCTTTTAGCTAAATGGAAACCTTTTCACTTAAACTTAATCCAAAAGTAGAAGACTTACAAACATTCTCCTTAAAATAAAAGCATGTCTAGGGAACACATCCCTTCATGATCTCAATACAATGTTTACCACGATATTATGGTAACTCCAACGCATATAAATCTTTACAAAAAGAGAACTATCTCTTTAACACACATACTTAAATAATGATTAAGAGTTATCCATAAAAATAAATCCACGCACATGAATCATACAAAAAAGAGAACCGACACTTTCACACACATAAATATATAATGATTAAGAGTTATGCATTAAAATAACTCCAACCCATATAAATCATACACAAACAAGAGAACTATCTCTTTAACACACATATTTAATTAATGATTAAGAGTTTCACATACTCATTGCAAATAAAGGTAAAACTCACTAATCTACTTAAACTCTACATGGAAAGAGTTTTCAATAATGGGATTAAATATAATTAATTCTAAATATATAAGTAATTTCCCATATGAGACAGATCATTTTGAAAAGAAGCGCACCCAACTAAATGAACTAGAATTATTTTCAAATTCCAAAGAGAGATTACCCTCAACTATCCTTAAACACAAAGCATTCACATATTAAAGCAGACCTTTGGAATAACATATTTTAAGATTTCAGACCGTCTATCAACGCAGATAGAAATGCATACCATGCATAATGTAATTCCGTAAGGATTTATCAAAACAAAAATATGAATACATATAACTCACCATAGATCTATATTCGAACCGAATATAAAATGCAAGTCATAATCAAATTTAAAAGATCTTGTTGGTATATATTTATATGCAAGCAATAATATATACATATTCATATTTAAAAGAGATTGTCGATATATATTAACATACTCATATTTAGATCTACATTCGAATCCAATATACCATAATCCAATATAATATGCAGGCAATAATATATTCATATTCAAATTTAAAAGATATTGTCGGTATATATTTATATGCAAGCAATAATATATACATATTCAGATTTAAAATAAATTGTCGGTATACATTTATATACTTATATTTAGATCTACATTTGAATCCAATATACCATAATCCAATATAATATCTAGGTGTTACGAAGAGAAATTCCTATGGCTTGGGGTACCAAAATAGACAGCTAGACTCCAGAAATCAATCTTTCCCAATATGCAATAGAAATAAAAACATCTAACACTAAAGGATCGAACCTC
>LPNX010240780.1:80254-92964 GCA_001517045.1 Pseudotsuga menziesii
GCTTTTCAAATGGATACTAAAAGGTCGAATCCGTGCGATCTCAAGGCATATGGAAGGCAAGGAGTCATATGAGTCGGATCCAAGTCAAGGAACGCTCCAAAGGATTTTGGATTATGCACACATCTTGATGTATGCGACTATAGAGGGAATATCCACGTATGTACGCGGTTATCGGGGAAAAGGACGCGTATATCATTTTTCTTATGTTTTTAGGGATGGTCAATGATACATCAAAAGACAAAAAGTGGTCCATAGGGGCTAATGAGTCTGCAGCGGGACAGGGGAAGGCCATACAATGCGTGATTCACCTAGTGTGGTGAAATCTGCTATAACAGATGCCCCCTAATGTATGAGATCAGAGGGGTTATACGATGGCCGAAATACATTATAAGTCCATCCCAGAAGTGAAGTGATAAAGGTATTCAAATGGAAGACCAGCCACCCAATCAGCATAATACCATAATACAACTCTGCATATAACTGCAAATACATCTAGCAGTCCCGAATACATAAGAGTACAATGGCCATGAATAGGCATGAAACATGATAACACATATGTGGTCATCGCCACGTACAATATACATAGATTAGAATCTCCATGATGAAGATATACACAAGACCATGATCTCCACCAAGGCTGAAGATATATAACAGATCAAGATCTCTATAGTGGCTGGAAATGTCTGACATATACTGGAACAAGTCACGAGAGCTGAAATCTCATGAACACTGGCACGATCAAGGAGGTATCATATAGTGGATGCCACCAGTCTGGAAGGTCTTCTACATAAACCGCTATGAGTACATGTCCTACTATGCGAATAGAGGTTTCGAGGTCAAACATAGTAGTCCATCGTCTGATTATCGGTCATTGATGTATACCGTTAACAGACGCGAGATCACCCACCAATAATGAAAATGGGAATCAAGGTACTAGAGTGCAAACTAACAAGTGTGAATAAATGTGTTGAGGTCGAACACTTGAGAGAATCCATCGATCAGGGGACATTGATGTATTCCCAAAACTGTCGATGGCGAGAGAACCTGCCACTGATGACTGCAAGTCTCAAGGCACTCAAAATGACTCTAGACTCCAATCCCAGAATAAATGATCTGAATTCAATGGGATGAAATCCGCTGGAAGGAGGGCATTAGGGCATCCCCCATCATCCAACACGAGGTACTCAGCAAGGTTGTATAATATGGAAGAACTCGATCATAAGGTGCACGAACCGGTAACTGTATCGGGAATGGCCGACATGCAAAGTCAAGATAAATGAGGAATGGCCAACTCAGGTTTCAACTTCCTTCGAACAAGAGCATAACGACGTATGGTGACTGAATGAAGGAAGCATAGACTCGATATACAAACTGCGACATCTCTATGACACAGGAGGCATCAATAGAGGCTCCATAGGGACTGGAATCTTAACCGGCCGGTGGAGATAAAACTCAGATAAACGAGTACAGCTCCTAAAGTCAAACTATAACCCAACCAATGGATGTGATATACAGTGCTCTGTTCGAAGGCGACATGAATCGACAGTTGCCAAAGATATTATCTTTTCTTGTCCGGCTTTTTGGTTTTTTGATTTTTTTGGTCTTTTTCAGTTATTTGAAAAGCTTGAAAAAAGAATAAACTAGCTTTATAGTTACAAACTAGGAGGAGACGAGTGTCATGAGGGAAAACAAACTAGTTCCAAGCAGTGGAACATACCTATGCTCAATGCAAGGATACATGTGTAGGATATCGACACTTGGGGGAAAATCCCCTCCCGATAAAAAGGGAATCAAGCTGCGAAAGTTATAAAGAAAAGGCTCTGCATGGCTAGACATGAGACAAGATCGAGCTATGTGGCTGAAACGCAATGTTAGGGGAGCCGGCATAAAGCTCAATAAGATAGGCAAATCTCATGATAATGCATCCATAACTTGATACAAGGGAGTCCGGGGGGTCACGGCCAGCATAAGATCAAGAGGAGTATGGAGCTCTTGCTAAATGTCATGGCAATACTATACAACGGACTCCCACACCCTAAAGGGGGAAACATCGGCATGGTCACCAAATGCAAATAAGGCGCTAACTAGGGTACCCATGTAAGGTGAGGCTCTACCACTCATATCATGCCACTTCTATAGCAGCAAGAAGGTTCCGTGACATAATAGAGTGGGTTCGTACCTAAGGATATAGTGACATGGTCATAAGGTCATGCAAAATGAAAACGGTGGTGAACCTAACCTATATGCTAGTATAGACATTATACTTGAGATCAGTACGAACGGGTCAATCCAAAGGCTGAAACGGCACTGAAAACGGTCTTCTACATCACCAATTAGGTCAGAAACGGTCCAAAATGGTTAGAAACAGTCAAAACTATAGGAAACGGCGTAAAAAATTTCAAATATTTTGAAAATTTTTCTATAAATAGTAAAAAATAGAAATCATTTGAAACTTTTACCCATTGGAGCTCTGATATTCAACTGCAAATTCCAGGAGATCCAGCCGGCGGAATTCACAACCGTCTCTTCCAGGTATTTACTTATGTTCTCTGCTTGCATTTCAATACAATTTTTACAAGTTTTCATGGTCAAATGAATTTTTTAAGGCCAAACTTACATGAGCGCTACGACCCACACGGGTATCGAGGCTTTTTCCACGTATAGGGCTGGCTATACACGGAAAAGGGACCAGAAACTGCGTACATATGCGGTTGTTTTCAAAACAGTCGCGTATGACGCCGCGCATAAGGATTTATATGAATCTAATGGACATTTTGGTCAAATTCTCATGCAGGATGGTGCTAGAGTGGCGAGAACGCGAGCATGGTGATGTAGAGGAAGCAGTAAGGGCTGACAGAATGGCTCAAGAAGCTCTAAGAAGATGTGGAATCTACAAGTTTTGGTGCCTAGGTGGTTTGAGGGCCAAACCAGGGCTACTACAGATGCTGGTAGATTATTGGGATCCGGACTCAGAGTCCTTCCGGCTAGACGGTATGTCCCTCACCATTAAGGTGGAGGATATCTATTTTATCACAGGTCTATCACAACGAGGTGAGATGGTGAACCTTCGTGCCCGAGGAGGGCCAGGTCATGGGCTGACTATCGATGAGTACATAGCTGTGTACTGCTACCCAGAGATGGAGAAGGTGGGGAGCCAAGTTCCCACCAACGCTATACAGGTACTGGGCCTAAAGGCCATACTACTGATGCTGGGCAGGATAGCAGGCTTAGCATCACTCCATCAGGCCATTCGGCCACTGATGTTCTATGCGGTGGAGTGCATGACACTGACCATCTATAACTGGAGCACTTCCCTACTGAGCAACATGAAACATTACCTCAGTGAGTGCAAGGCAGGTAGGATAGAGAACTTCGGGTTCAGCAGTATCTTGAGCATGTTTTTCTTCGAGCGTGTTCCAGGATTGATCCCTAGAGTGGATGTTCCTCTCCACGGGGTTCGAGATCCGACCCAACGACGTTGGGCAGACGTGATGCGCAGACTGGGGGGTGGTAGGGTGGCCAACCCTTATCCAACATACTTTTTTCCATGGTGGCAACGACAGATTGTTTCCATAGAGGACTACCCTTATGTAGGGATCGACTTTCGGGGAGACCCGGACATGCCATTACCACCAGGATCAGCATATGGAGACATAGGTAACGAATCTCGACCCTTACTCTTTTTAAAATTTTTGAATTATTTAATTTTTTTGTGTTTTCTTGATTAATGGAATCAAAAAGACATGGTTTTTGGGTGACAATACATAATGACATCTACCATTCATGTGCAGATGTGGGACCACGGCAACCAGAGGGCTTCCCACGTCATAGACGGAGGGGAAGAGGAGATGATATCACCGGTGTGGATGCGGAGTGAACGCTCCAAAGCATCCATACCAACTTTGTGCGACTGACTCACAGGATTCCCATGGCGCAAGTCGAGGACTTACCTGAGGCTATGCAGAGACAGGTGGTGGGTTGACCACGCGCATGGGTGTGTTTATTCCGGCGGCTAGCTAGAGCCGTGGTGACATATCATGATCACAACCCTCATCCACCTCCACAGGACTAGACACCTGGGAGTGTAGCTATTTTTAACTACCGTGTATATGATGGTGGCTTCGAAAGCCCCAATTTTGTATCATGACATTATGTATTACCACATTTTTGATATATATATAAAAGATTTATGGTGATCAGTTTATTTATTTACATGTGTAAAAATTGTGTTTATGATTAATTTATGATGAATGAAACAAATGCCAATCTAACACATAGTTAGCATATGAGTCAGCAATTTGATTATAATTTCTTGGAATGTGTATATATGTTATATTCTCGAATTGTTGTTCTAGCAATCTCACACGTAAGAATCTCCTCAATAACTTTGGATCTCTAACATGGTACAAACCATTGAGCTGTGACACTACTAACTCTGAATCAAGACGTACCTCAAGAGAGAGAACACCATGCGAAATGGCATCCCATAAAAGCTCAATAATGGCACTATATTCAGCAACATTGTCGGAAGATGGCCGTAAACATACACCTCCTGAAGACAGTACATGACCCATAGGAGTATAAATCACCCAAGCAGTTGAGGCTGAGTGTTGAGTGTGACGGCTTGCACCATCCGCAAATCCTATGTAGGTGGAAGATTCCATTGACATCTGCCACAAGAAATGGAAACTAATCACAAATCCGATCATGATAAACAAGACCTAACTATGCAAAAAAGTTGTACAATAATATACAACAAATAGCCTTGGATAAAGATCATGCATAGTATTTTTTAAGATAGAGCCCATTTCTAGGCTCCGCCAAGACTGTCCCTTCGTAATCCACTAACTCGTAGGAACCCTTCTCTAATACACGCTTGACCACATAAGGACCACGCCACATAGGATTGAACTTCCCTGCCCCCAAGGGTTCTTTCGATTGATCCCACAAAAGGACCAAGTCTCCCTCACTAAACACTCTCGAATGGACAGACTTATTGTATTGGGCCTTTACGCGATGCTTATTAACCTCTAGAGTCACCAAGGCATCTCTACGCTGCTCATCGAGTTGCGCAAGGTGAACCAAACTCTCCTCCAAAGGTGAAGTGTCTGGTAAGAGTTCCACGGCTAACTTCAACAAATGAATCTCGCATTCAACTGGAAATATTGACTCCACTCCATGAACAAGATGATATGGAGAAAAACCAGTGGCAGTCTTTACCGCGGTTCGATATGCCCACAAAGCAGGGTACAACATAATATGCCAATTCGTCTTGCTTTGTGCGATGGTTCGTTGGAGAATGGACTTAAGTGATTTATTCACAGCTTCAACCTGTCCATTCGATTGAGGATAGTAAGAAGAGGAGTGCTTTTGCTTATATCCTAACTTGGATGCCAACTCTTCCATCATACGGTTCTGAAAGTGCGAGCCATGGTCAGTGACAAGCTCTCTCGGAATCCCGAACCTATAAATAATTTGGTTGAATACGAAGTGAGTGGCTGTCTCACCATAAAATTTTAGTGTAGGCATTGCCTCAGCCCATTTCATGAAGTAATCAACAGCCACTATGATATGATAGTGCCCCCCAGCCGAAGCTGGGTTGCAATCCATAAAATCGAGCCCCCATTTGGTGAAGGGACCGGCAGTGATAATGGGGTGTAATGGGGCAGGCTTCGAGCGTATGTTACATGCAAACACCTGGCAAGGGTGGCACCTCTTGACCGCTTCAATACAATCCTTGAAGATCGACGGCCAGAAATATCCTGCTCTCAAAATCTTTTGAGCTGTAGAAATCCCAGATAAATGACCACGACATGCCCCTTCGTGGCAATCATTAAGCACTACCTCAACCTCATCATGAGTTAAACAACATCGTAAAAGGGAATCTACTCCACGGCGGTACAAAGTATTGTCCACTATGAGGTAGTTCTTGGAAACGCGACGTAATCGACGTCGCTCATCTCGCGAGAGGTGAGTAGGGGTCCTCTGCGTTTGCAAATATACTATGATATCACCGTACCATGGGTCAGCCGTTGAGATCAAGAAAATGTGTGCATCAACGAACGTATCTTCACATACCGACTCCTCGGCCTCGCTCGAAAAATCCGATATGAGCTTTGCAAAGATTAAAGATTTCTTCGATTTTGCCGAAACAAATTCGAGATCAAACTCTTGCAGGATGACAATCCATTTATTATATTTTCCCCCAATCATCCTACATGTGAGGACGAACTAAAATGGATTGACATGGGCAACAACCAAGGTCTGGCGAAGGAGAATATAATGTCTCAAACGCTGCGCCGCATGTACGGTAGCTAAGGCAAGCTTGTCGACATGAGAATACCGAATATCTACATCAATAAGGTTTCGGCTCATATAATATATGACATGCTCCTGGAGCTCCTCATCCTCTTGAACCAAAACCATCCCAATCGTCTCTAAAGATGCGGCCACATATAATAGGAAATCATGGCTATAATCCGGAGGACTAATCACCGAGGCCGATGCTAGGGCTCGCTTAAGTGCATCGAAGGACTCCTGGGCTCGCTCATCCCATTCAAAGGGAGTATCCTTCTTCAGGAGACGCATGAAACCTCTAGTCAAATTGGTGAAATTGACAACAAATCTTCGTAGGAAGTTTGCCATGCCTTGCAAACACTGAAGATGACGAATATTTCGCAAGGGAGAAAACTGAAGTATTGCCTCAACCTTTAACGGGTCGACTCTTATACCCTCTTTCGAAACGATAAATCCTAACAAACGACCTGATTTCATGCAAAAGATGCACTTATGAGGGTTTAATCTAACAGCATAGTGCCGGCATCTTTCGAACACCAATCTCAAGTGATAAGAATGACGCATCCTCACACGAGAATGAGCAGCGAGGTCATCCAAAAATACTTCAATAATGGACTTGAGATCGTGGAAAATCAAGGTCATCACCCGCTGAAACGTAGCTCTGACATTTTTAAGGCCGAAAGGCATTTTTCAATACACAAATGTTCCCCAAGGACAAATAAATGCGGTCTTATGTTGGTCCTCGGGTTTAATTTGAATCTAATTATACCCGAAAAATCCGTCCATAAAGGAGAACACCTCGCTACCCGCACACTCATCCAAAATATGATCTATAAACGGTGTGGGGAAGTTATCCTTAGGATAGGCATGATTTAAATCATGGAAATCAGTGCATATACGGATCTCTCCCTGCTTCTTATCTACCAGAACGGGGTTTGAAACCCACTCCATCAAGGGAACAGGATAGATGAAACCAGCTTTCAATAGCTTCTCTATCTCTGCCTTTATGGCGGGTGCTTTCCTAGGATTTACCACGCGTAAACGTTGTCAAACAGGCTTAGCGTTGGGGTAAGTATTAATTTCGTGTTAAACAATCTGAGGGTCAATCCCCGGCATCTCATCGTAAGACCAAGCAAAAACATCACGGAATTCCTTGAACAGCTCGGTATACTCGCAAATCTCATATTGGGAACAATCCGCCCTAATGTAGACATTCTCAATTGTACCAGGGTTGCGAGAAATGTCGATAGGCATAGTTGACAATATGTTTGCCATGTTTCCATCAGCCATCTAACCAGGAGAGCTTAATGGAATCATGGGTCTACCGACTTTCTGTCTAAGAATCTCCCTATAATCCTCATGCTCCAAAAGGTCAAGCTCTGGAAGGAAATATGATCCATGATGAAGTTCCTCCCATGGTGGCTCAACTCCCGACATAGCCTCGATGATCGCTTCATCTGAAGGGAAAACTGTATCAAGGCAATCGTGGGCATGAGAAGACTATACTGCCCATGCCAGCAGCACATTGGGGTCTTCCTCCTCTATCCGTGAAGAAGAAGAACAAGGCTCTGCAGCAGACTGGAGATTAGCTTGGTAAGCTATCATGACTACAGGCAATGGCACACTCGTCTCAATGGCCTCACTCGAAGGACTCGGTGAAGGAAGAATCCAAGGATCTCCCATATGACTTGTGCGAAAAGGCATCGATATCGTAGACGTCAAAGCACCATCGAAACTAGATCCTATCATGAGGTCGGGTGTAGGACAACTAAAGGTTCCCATGAGGGACGGATACATACCTACACCCACACTCCCAGTTGCCGGCTAGGAATGTTCAACTTTCGGAACCGAAGCTTCCGAAGATGCACTAACAGGCAGATTCTTGAATGCCATCTGATCAATCGTTACGATCTTCCCATTATGAGGAAAGCATACAACGCAAAACACGGAAGACGCAACGGCTTGTATACTATACATCCAACTCCTTCCCAGTAAGAGATTGTAGTCAAGGGGCACATCAACCACCTCAACCTCTATCGCAACGGACTTTAAGAGAAGGGAGGATTCCGTGCTGCCTAAACGATCTTCCATCAAAATAAGTTAACATGGTCGTAGACTTTGACAACTCAGGAGAACCAAGACCCTTCCAACAAGACAAAGACATCACAGAAGCAGCAGCACCCTCGTCAATCACAGTGTGCTTGACGATCATATTAAGACATTATACATGCACCAAAAGGGACACATAGTAGGGCAAGCGAGGCTGATGTCCTGCGGTTTCAAATTTGATCACTGAGGAAGAATCATCACCATTCACACCAAGAGTGGAAAGCAAAGCCTTCCTTTGCGACAAAAAACTCTGAAGCACTTCCAATGTAGACATCGCACAAGGAGTATGACCCAAGTCCTTGACAACTGAATAATTCTGGGCGGCTCGGGCATTTGGGTTATGACCCAAACGCTTAAGTACCCCCTTAGGAATGCGAGGTGCAACCTCAAGTTTATCCGCAGGTTTCTCAATACGCAAAGGGGTTCCTGGTGGATCAGGATCTTTGCCTGGGTTGGGTTGTGACGAAGAATAGTCTTTCGCACGCGTCACAAATTTCGCAGCACGGACCATATTAATGCACCCACGACCACTAGTTTCAGGTGGATCTTCATCACTAGATTGATCATGGGACTTTGAGTTCATATTCTGGTTATGTGGTAAAGGGTTCGTTAACACAGCTGGGCCTTGTGCTATGAACTTCGAAGCTTCATCCATCTTAGGGCACAAGTAAGTGAGGTGATCGTCCTTACAAAGCTTGCAAGGAAACTTAACCTTACGTTTATTCTGCTTGTCCCCCCCAGCATTTTTATTGTTCTTGTCATTATTATTGGCATTCTCAATCTTATTCCCACCCTTCTTATTATTATTTTTTTACCCCTTTTTCTATTCCGTCCGGGTTGCTGGTTACCCTTCTGGTTGGACGACTGCACAGCAAGTACATTCACCGTTTGGGTAGGCTGAGACGAAGCCGTAGCTTGTCCCAAAGTAGATTGGTTGATAGACAACTGAGAAACTTGTTTCACAACCGAACCTGCAGGTTTCTTACTTGCACTACCCACAATTCCATCGGCATGTGGTCCAGGTTTGACCTTGGGATCGAAACTAGAACGAGGAGCGTTAGGTATAATCTCATATAACAAACCAGACTGAGCATAAATCAAGTCTAGTTCCTGCGCCCTAAAGATGGCTTGTTCCTCATTCTGCACTCCGGATGTGGAAACATCCTTCGCGATATATGGCAATAAATATTTGAGGAACCACTCAAGGAGGAACTCCGACGGTATAACGGCTTTAATTAATCTCTTCCGTCTACGCCACTCCTGAATATGATCAGAAATTTGGGTGGCTTTATCTTGCCGAAATGTCGACAAGAGTTCAATACCAACATCATAGTGCACGGGTAGCTAGAATTGATTAAGGAAAGTCATCGCAAGATCGTTGAACAAAGTAAAGGCACCCCTAGGTAACTCTATATACCATTTTGCCGCAGGCCCTGGGAGGGTGCGTTGAAATAGTCTCAAACGGACTGAGTCCTGATGCAATGAATTGGAAGAGCACCATAGGTGGAATGTTGTAACGTGTTCACTCAGATCCTCTCCTAGTTTGCCTTCGAACTTAGGTATATCCAAAGGAAGCTTGGTAGGGACAGCCGGCCAAGCCGGGTCATGAGCCACAGGATCGTTCGTAAGTCTTGATAAGTCAGGTAAATTGAGTGTCGTGAGGAAAGGGAGCCTAGGATGATGAGGTCTAGGGACCGCTCCCTGGTTCATATAGGATTGATTACCACCATGACCTTGGCCATAGTGACCTCCTCCTGTATGACCCGTATAGGGTGGCGTGGAAGTACCATAATGAGGTGGACCTTGACTAGTAGGAGCTACAAAGCCATAGTTAGGAGAATAAGCAGGTTGTGAATACCCGCCTCCGTAAGGTGAAGAGACTTGTCCATACTACGTCCCATAATAGGGTCCATAGGTCACCGCTTGCGATGTCCCATGAGACACTCTATAGGTAGGGATATACATTCCGGAAGTAGGAATATACATACCGGAAGTAGGGATATATGTCGTGGAAGTAGCAATATGACCTCTAGAAACATGAACATAACCTCCCGAAACCACGGGTGGTATGTAGGCTTGAGACACAACTGGTCTAGTAATCGAAGTACGAATCTGACTCGTAGCTATATGCCGACTCAAAGGACCGCGTGAGTAATGTGGAGGGTTTACATTTGAAGAACTCAGAAGCGAGGACGAAGGAATCTCTGTAAGAAGAAATGTACTAGTGCCTATCGTCACTCGTCTAGAACCTAGAATCCCTATCGGATCACTAACTCTAGGCCTAGGAGGTATATAAGATGGAGCTTCGACCACTAGGATGGAAGGTGCAATGTGACTAGTACTCCCAAACCTCTCCGCAAGGTAAGGCATGGGATTGCCCCCAGGCATAGTGCTAGGCTCAAAATCGGATTCAACATGAAATGTCAAATCGTGCATAGGAAAACCAGTTGTAGCATAACTACCATAGCTAGTACTAGGAGGGTCAAAGTGAGTCTCGGCATCTTCCGGCATTCCATACCGGTAACGTGTCAATGGGGAATCATCCCTAGGGTGAGTAGGTCTATCATGCAAAGATCCTATCTGGGAAATCACAGGACCGAACTCAGCTAGGTCGGGTGAATGATCGTACGTAGGAGTAAGTTCCCCGTCGTCAATATGAATGGGAGGAGGTGGCTCAGGAATAGTCTCTGAATGATCCTCCATGGTGTGTGAATCAGTGTGTGACATAGTCCGCCTGGACAGTTTAGGCCCCTCTCCCAAAGGAGGAGGAGAAGTGGAAGGCGGAAGTCCTGCTAACCAACGAGAACGACGTGGAACTGTACCCGAATCCACAATGACTCAACAAAAATCAAAGACTCTCTATTTACGTCAACCCTAGGTCAAGTAGCGTGCACAGAGAAATCACTATAAAATATAAAGCCAAAATCAAGCAAACAAGGGCTGGATAAGTGAGCTCCCGAATGTGGCTGGTATGTCTCGCCTAGGAGAGGCTTGAGAGGCCCTTGTCACCACAAGCGGAGGTTCGAAACCAATTATTGTGGCCCTCAGCTTCAATGCATAAAGTGACTATGTTGTCCGACCCCAACCTGGCCGGGACACATGCAGAATAACCTCTACACGTACCCCCTCGATATCCTAGGTAAGGTCACTAAGGTCACCTCAACATAATCAATGCTCAGGCGGACAGTCGCAGGAGGGATTGACCATATGGGCAGGGTAGCAAAGCCCCAAACTCCCGAAAGAGCCCCAAGATACGAATACAATCCTGGCTATATCGTCGGTGCTACACAGTTACCGACCAGGGGTTTATCCCAATCAACAACCGCTCACACTGCCTAGTGCTTGACTCCCTTTTGAGAGGAGCTTCCTGAGAACGCTGGTTATACCAAGGATTTCACACACTCCCTGGACAGACACCTAGTTGTTGTTGTTTAGTGATCTTGGAGAATTAACTTTCAATGAACTATTCCAAGATCCTAAAACCTAAGCTTTGGTGCATCCTAGAAAAGAAAAGAATGTAATTCATTTTATTTAGCGTTGATTTTAGTTGGCTTTATTACTCAAAAATAGGATATGGTCGTGCAACTAATGGTGTTATGACGCAACAAGAAGTAAAATGCACACCTAACAATCAATGCAAATGCATTGTGTCCATGAAAATAGGGTATGTGTACTACGTGAATGCACAACCTATTACTATTAATCCCTATATGAAGTCCTAACTATTACTCCAAAGCAAACCTAGATCTAATGCAAGTACAATGCAAAATGCATAATGCAATGCATGATGATAAGCAAATATTTTGGATTTTTTGAAAATAAAGAGATACAAAAAGCAAAAGAATGACTCTACCCACCCCAGACTCTGCAAGCACACATAAACAGCATTCCAGCAAAGCACTAAGGCAAAAGGACTCTAATGCACTAATCTCAAACAAAAAATCAAATATGTCATGACAAGAACTTTCCTAAAAGAAAAAATTTAGGCTAAAAAAAACGTTTCTGGTAAAAAACAGAGGTATTAATAGACTCAGGCAGTGCCAAAGGAGACTCAACAACTAACAGCATTCACCCAGCAATCCACTATCTTCCACAAAAAGGTAAAAACCAGGGTATATGCGACTGTGCGCAGTGAACCCGCGTGTATACACGGAAATCCTAGGGGAACCCGCGTGTATACGCGACTGTAAGTGACAAACCCACGTACAGGAAGAAAAAGATGCACAAATTCAAGGTAAATAGACAGGCTGAGACTAAATTCACACCAATCAGGCTCTACCAGGCATACATGCCCCCATACCCGA
>LPNX010240797.1:12003-49466 GCA_001517045.1 Pseudotsuga menziesii
TATTGGAAATTGTCAATTTTCTTCTAATGGAGAATTACTATGTATAATGATATTACTACTTTTGGATGGATGTTGTGAATTTCCCTTGAACTTCTTCACAAATGTTATGCTATAAATTTGAATTTTTAATGATATTTGAGAAACTTGATATATTTCAATATTTAATTGAAATTATTAAAATGGATGCAAAATATAAAAATTGATATATTTCACTATTAATAATTGAAATTAATATTTTTACAATGGATGCAAAATGAGACACAAAAGAAACACAAAATGTATGCCCAATTGGATGACAAATGGGACACAAAAGTGGAAGAAATATTAGATGCAAAACTAGACGCAAAAGTGGACGTCACACCAATGCAAAAGGGGACTCAACATTAGACACAAATATGGGTGCAAAAGTGGGTGCCAAACTAGACATAATACTAGGCCCAAAATCAGATGCAACACGTGACACAACAATAGACTCAAAACTGGATTTTTAATTTGATGTAAAATTGGGAACTAAATTTGGCATGCCAATGAGCACACAACTAGACGAAAAAAATAGGTGTAAAACCATATACAAACTGGATGCAAAAAAATAGTAAAATGAGATGTAAAATTGAATGTTAGATGAGACGAAACATTAGACATAAAATAAGAAGTAAAACTGGGTGCAAAACTAGGCTCAACATTAAGAATAGCATTGAGCGCAACACTAGGCAGAAACATGGATGTAAAAAAATATGTAAAACATGATGCAACAATATGCACAAACATAGACACAAAATTACATAAAAGAGAACAAAAAATTGGATGTAATATGGGATGCAACATTATACATAAAATTAGACACAAAATTAGAAATACAATTAGTTGCAATACTCGACCCAAAATTGTATGCAAATCTGGACGCAACACTAGACACAAAATTAGACACATAATTGGATGCAAACTGGTTTAAAAATTAAGTGCAAAACTTGATGTAAAACTAGGTGCAAAATCAAATGCAACATTGGAGGAAAAACTAAGTACAACATTTGGCGCAAACAAATATGTAACAAAATACATAGAAAAGGATGCAATGTTAGATGTAAAATTGGGTGAAAAGAAGGGTGTAAAACAAGACGCAAAAACTTGGTTGCAAAATTGGACACCAAAATGGATGTAAAAAAGGACACCAAAAAGGAAACAAAATTTGGTGCTTTACGAAATTGTACAACATCACCAAGCTTAGCTCCATTTTGTACTTCACCACAATTGGGAAAAAAATTACACTAAAATTTGACGCTAAATTCGGCGCTAAATCCAGTTTTTGTTTTAGTGCATAGAGTATTTGTAACTGGATGCTCGAATAGAGTTGACAAAAGACATTTTTTTAGAAGAAGGGAAAAAATACAAAAGAGGGTAGCAAGACCTTTGGAAGATTAGGGTGAAAGGACAACTTCGAGGAAAAGTGAAATGGTACTCCAAGGAGAAGGTAAACAAAAATTTCTTCATCTCATTAATTAATCTTTTGGTGACCAAAGGCCTCCCTAAATGGTGAGGTATGATCCAATTAGGATCATAATATAATTTTCCATCTATTTCAATACTTTATGTGTGGAAATTGGGGTCAGAAAATGTTTGAAACATTTTGGACCCATTTAGAAGCATAACATAACCTATTTTTTGGTCCAAAACATTTACAGGAAGTACATTACATGTTCTACACATAGATACCTTTCTAATGAAACTGAGAATTACCTCATTCATAGCTCATATGTGAAAGTTATGCTTCCCATAGGTTTATAAAAAAATTTGAATACCCTGGTACAAGTGGATGCTATGCCAACCCCATTATTATAACAAGTGGGGATATCCATGTGTGGACCATAATGAATTATTTATATGTTTCAAACCTTATGAATAATTGTAGTTTGAGGAAGTAATAAAACACTAACCCTATATGGCTATTGGGATATGTTAAATATCAGGTCATTAGGAGGAGAAAGGGTTCCATTCTTGATCATTACACTTGTTCCCTAGCGAAGAAAAACGTCTAGGAGTTCTATTATGAGTGCATAATAGAGGAGGGGATAGATTTTGTAGCGGTTTTTTCAGGCCATGGTGTCTAAAGGTAGCTACATAGTGAGTACCCATTCCTTTATATGTGGATTTTTATAACTGCAACAAAGAGAGAGAAAATCATAGGCCTCACCTTCTAGCTATGTTTTTATCATGTATTGGGTTTCTTAAGATAAACCTCATGTTCATTGTGTGTATGGTGTGTTTATGTGCATTTTCTTTCATTTAAATTAGTTTTACTAATATAATATTTATTCTTCAAATGTTATAATATTTGGTGTGACAAGTTGTCCCAGTGGAATCCATGATAGTTTATAGATCACTAGTTATATCGATGAATGGATAATTAGGTGGCATATGATCAAATCTCAAATATTTAATACTTCCCTGGTAGTCTAGTTTGTTAAGTATCTTTCATTGTATATATACAAATATTTGTACCTATCTGGGGCCATGAAGAAAGGACAAACCATTGTTATTTCCCAATAGTTAGACCTAGTTTATTCTCATTCTAGAGTTCAATATGAAATTTCGTTGAATGTGCTAAGGACACACATAAATACAACCAAGACAAAAATAGGACCACATGCCAATGGTGTGATTGGTTCTATAGATAATGTTGCAGCTATCCAAGTGTCTAGTTAAATGGAACATATGTCCTTATCTATTTAGTATTCTAATAAGAAAAGGAAAAAGAAATCCAAAAGAAAAAAGGAAAGGAAAGAACAAAATACAAGGGTCTAGTAACAATAACAATACTAGTAATAATTTTGGTGGGGGTTAAAAAGAGAAGAAGGTGAAATTCTTGTGCAGGTTATGCTTGGAAGATCACCTCACTTGCCAATGCCCCAAAATAGAGGGATCACAATTCTTGCTGTCACATCAATTAATCACTCAATAACCTAATGTAAGAACAAATCCTTTTCCTAAACCTCTACAAATCATTATTAGGGTCCCCAATAACACTACACTTCCACAAGAGGTAAATCAAGGTACCCCTCCATAAAGGAAAAACACATCGAATTCTAATGTTTATATGTGTGAGTGTGAGATAAACATTCATACAAGTGCATGTAACTATAATTCTCCAAACTCTAGGTATAACAATGTTTTAAGAAGATCCATACATAATCCTAATTCTGTGGTTGCCCACAATTATATTATTATTGAGGATTTATCCCGGGCGTCATGTGCCATGTATTCCTTATAGGTTCTTCAAAGTTTCTTTACAAAACAAAAGGAATTATTTTTAGCTATGGGTGGTTTGGATGAATATATAAATATTGATTTCATTTCAAATGGACAATCACAATCTTTGCCTCTCTCAATGTATTGCGTTTCAGTTCTAGGTATTTTCTTGTATCATGAACATCTTCTATATTATACTTGATGAAGGAGATTCAACATGTGTTATGTGTCTTTCATGTTGGAAAGATTTAGGGTCTCTAAAGACAATCCCATATCCAACCTTGTTGACAACTTTCAATGGTCGATCCTTTATACATCACAAAAATCATCCTCATTTCTTGTTGGATTTGGGGATAAAATGATCTTGGTAGAGGTTGAGGTTAAATTAGAGGAAATTTGGGGTCTAAAATGGGACTTATAAGAAAATGATCCATGGGTGCATTGGAATTCAAGTACCAATAACATTTAAATAAAATGAGTCAACCATAATGGTTGATTTGTCTTATTTGTGTCACGTCCCCATGCCTCCGACCGACGAAGAGGACACGACTACAAGCTTCAATCACAGCGGGCTGAGAGCCCCATGAACATGTGCATTCACAAAATTGCTAAAACAGAATGCTTAAACTTACACACATGAACATTTGCCATGCATAGATGCAAACACCTATCAGGAACAGTGGAAACATCATACATTTAATCAAGCATTCATTTAACATGTTCATCATTTTCATTAACAGAATTTACAGTTGCAGAAGTAAAATGGACAAAATCACTTATCTTATGATGAACTCGATCTGCAACCAGCTACGTCACTGCAACGTTCCACCCAACCATAGGCCAGCGTGCTCCTTAATATCTCAGTAGCACTGCCACCCCCGAGCTGGGCATGATTCTCCAAGGAATAAGGGAACTAGCAGGCTTACACATAGCCAGGGATATACAAAACACATCCAAGCCAACACAGTTGGGTTTATCAGGCCATCAAGGAGTGGGAAAGGCTAAATGCTAAGCTGGTGAGCTCATTACAGAGCCAAGAACACCTACACCAGAACTAGCCTGACCTCTAAGACACCCAAACACACCCAACATAAGGAATCAGTCCCTTCTCTGCTACATAGTCCCTCAGGCCCTGCATTCCCTTCCAGTGCTATTCAGGGGTGATGGAGAAGAAGGCCAGCCCTCTAGCTCTGTCTGTGTGGTTTCCAGCCACCAGGTTTATCAAGCAAAAATAAGCCCCCATCCCTGCTCCCATTACAGTCCAAAGACCAACCATTGCACTCAGGCAATTAATTTAGCTGTCACAGCTTAAATAGGGAAAATGAGTTCAAACCGTCTGCAGCAGCCTCAGGGCATAAAAAAAAACACGGTTCACAACATGGGGAAAATGATGGTCCATTCCTGAATAGATAATCAAACGGATAAGAATTACGTAGACTGCACACAGTTCTTGAGCGTGAAAATTGCCTCCTACAGGAAATCGTGGGTGACAAAGACCAAACAGCTCCCAGTTTCCCGCGTGAAATACAACCACCCAAATCCCAGTGCGTGAGAGGAAATCCACACTGAAACCCAGATACGGGTCAATACCACCCGATTCCACGCTATGGGAAAAACGTGAATGACAGTAGAGGTGCCCCCAATCCTTTTCCGGGCTGCATGAGACCAAACCGCAAGGAGCCTGTGCGTGAGAATGAATCAGACAATGGAGGCGATGCGTGAGGATGAGCAGGCTATAGGGAGAACATGAATTGGAAGTGCGTGAGCCTTCAGCACGGTTGTGGAGAGAAGAAGATCTGCATGAGAGGATGAACAACAAAATCATGGGTAGAGTGCGTGTGTGGGTGAGGACTGATAGTCCTGCCACCCCACTCCCCAAAACAATTAACTACCCCAACCACCAGCAGTCTTTCTTAATGAAAGTGGTTGGAATGAAACAAGGAAAGAAGACACATGGATTTTCACCCTATTGGCCAAAGTTGGACAAATTCCCCCACATCCTCATCCTTGGGAAAATCATGCCCCTTTTCTCATTTTAGTTGCTTCGATCATAGCTGGTTGGATTCATTTAATTAATTATAGATGCGTATTTACATGATGACCAACATAATATATGCCGCATGCCCCGATATGCCATCGGTGACAATTTAAATCCAAGACATAGCATAACCGACCAATGGTGGGGCCTTGGCCTTTAGCTCCACACCATGATCATTTACAATATATACATCATCATATACATCTAATGCAATGGGGTCAAAACGAGGGTGTTACAATTTGTCATAAAAAACACTACTTATTTTTTGTTTGTATTTTCAACTTATCTCCCTATGGGTTTGTTCAAATTTTGAGCGAGAGGGCTTGTTGGATGCATAATTAAATTCCACATAAAACGAGTACCCACATTGCATAATTTTGACGGACCCTACCCCATAAAATGTCATAAATACAATAAAAAATGTGTTACTATTAGTAACACATGTTACTTTCTTGTGGTGGGGTCCATCAAAAGTAGGCAGTGTGGGTACTCATTGGATGCGGAATTTAATTACACATCCAATGAATTCCCCCACTTGAAATTTGGGTAAAACACGAGGAGATAAGTTGAAAAAAAGTAGTTTTGTGTATTTTCCTTCAAATTTTATAATATTATTTTATTATTTTCCTTAGGAGGCCCATTTTAGACCTCAAATTTCCTCTAATGGTTGTTACATAGTTAGATTACAACCTATTATTGGGTAGTAGTTGGACATATTCCATGAGTTCAATAGTATTATTATTCTTTTGATTGACTTGTTTCCTTCAGCTGAGACAAATTGTTGCCATTAATAATCAATTGTCACTATATTGACATGATCTAGTTGCCCCATCAAAATCAAGCATCTTGATGGTGGATAATTCCATGAGAGAATCGAATAATATTGGTGTAGGATTGTATTACACATTAATTGGAACTTTTTATCTTTCCTCGTCCATCGCTTTGTTGACTATAAACCAATATATGTGACCTCATTATATGCAAAGGAACCCAGTGCCTCAATTTCAAGTAGGAGCTTTGAGACATAGCGTTCAACATAATATAGAACGACCCATCTAAAAAATGATTCATGAATATTACCTCGGATGTATTATTCTATATATAGAAATGGACATGTCAAAATGGGAATGCCCTTGTCTACAACATAAATTTCTTATTTTCCTATTAAAGTGGCCTCCGCATAGCCCAACTAGACTTGATCAACAATGGAGTAGTATGATAAAATTACCTCACGTGTCTAGGCATTCATCCCTCTACCTTCTTAGGACCCTTTGAATATGGTATTACCTTCCGATGAAGATATTATTGAATCCATATCTAGCTCTTAAAATCCATGGGATTATGTGCATCACCGATGATATTTCCTCCCTCAGCTAAATACATAAAATGTTGAGAAAAGTAATTTAACCATATCTATATATTTGGGTGGGTATCAAGATTCCATTTCATTTAAGAGAGTATATGCGGAAGGAAATATGACCAATATTTTGAATATTATTCCCATCGATATCTCTAGAACCCCTGATGTCATAGAAAACATTATGATAGGAGCATAATTTTATCCAAAATAAGTGTAAATATATATTGCTCCATTCAATAATTTTATGATGCTTTTCTTTGAAGTTACAAATAAATGTCAAGAATTGGCCCCGGGATATTCAAGGACGAGATCAAAAGTTAAGAATGCTAAACTTGTACATCAGAAACTAAGATCGGTCAATCCCTAAAAGGTGGCCACAATCAAGGAAGAGGCAAGGAAATTGTTTAAAGAAGGTTTCACTACCTTGTTCCACTATCCAAATGGGTATCCAATCCCATTCATATTCCTAAGAAACAAGGATCATTTGTGTGAATATGTTTTTGGGATATCAATAAGAATTTTCCAAAGGACAACCTCCCCACCCCTTTCATCACTCATATTATTGATGAGTGTGCTAAAAGTGATTTTTTTTACTTTTTCTAGTTAAAATCATACTTAGATCCACCCAGAAGATCAACATCAAACAACATTTATCTATCCTTGGGGCACGTTTGCCACTCAAAAAATGTTGTTTGTCCTAAAATATACATGAACTATGTTCCATATATCTAATTCCTAGTTCTTTCTATGACATCAAACATATAGTGGGAGTGTATCTAGATGGCTCAACAACTCAATCCAAAAGAAGATTCGATCATATATAAAACCTCTTAGTAGTTTTTTATCAATGTTGTTTGTATAACATTCAACTTAATAAGTGTTTTTTTTTCATCAATTATGGATGATTACTTAGCTTCATTGTATCCAAGTAGGTGATCTGGTGGATCCACTAAAGTTTGAGGAAATAGTTTAATTACCTCCATTGAGGAATATTTTCCAACTCTAAAGTTTGTAAGGAAAGGAAAATTCTGTGCACATGTTTATTGACAATTATGTCAATATTACGAAATGATCCATTCAAAATTAAAAAAAATGGACACCCTTTCCTATGGGATTTCAGTGCTCAATAGTCATTTGAATCCTTGAAAAAGGTCCTGGTGTCAACCACAATACTGAGTCGACTGAACTACAATAAGGATTTCATTTTATATCTTGCAACCTCTAAGTCTACCATTAGTATGGTAGTTTCTCAATAGAATCATCATTTCTAAGATAATGTCATTTACTACTTGACTAAGAGCATAACTAGACCCAAAGTGTGATATTTACATGTTGAGATGTTGGGCTTGGCAACAGTTCATGTTCTCCAACAAAATTTACACTATGTTTTTCTTCAAAAGACTATAATGATCAAAAATTCTAATATATTTCACCATATATTGACTCAATAAGTAATTGAGGGAAAGCATAATAAGAGAATTTTTATCTTGCAAGAATTTGATTTATAGTTTGCATCATCCAAATTGAATATGCCATTGGCTATTGTAGAACTTATGTCAAAGTTACCTAGAGAAAATTAGAATCAAATTTAAACTGAATCGTTACATAATGAGAATATATTCCTCATTGCCTATAGTTACCCTTGGCATGGATACATCTTGGTGTATCTCCAAATCCAAACGTTCCCCTCTCACTTCTCTAATGGCGACTGGTGGCAAATTCATCATCACATCAATAGATACCTTATCATCAACAACACTCTGTATTACCAATGGGTTGATCTCATCTTACATCAATAATTGACTTGTAAATAAACTTAGAAAGTGTTTCCATGTGGAAAAAATCTCAATTGAAAATATTATGGGAAAGAAATTACTATAATCAATCGATATGAAGCCCATATGAGCATTAATGACTCAGTAGTGTCAAATGATGCCATAACAAAATGATAATACAAATTCTTATAGGTTACGGATGTAGCTTTTATTAACCTCTTATTTTCCCATAATTTTGGTTGAAGTTAATAGTTTAACATGAGTAACAATTAATTTACTTTAATTATTCGTTTTAAATCATTCTTTATGTAAAAAAACATTTTATTTTCATGAATGAACGATGTTCTAGGCAAGCTAATATATGTTTCTATTTGTTTAACTTTGAATGTATACTACTTTATGGAGAGGGTTTTTTTCCTTTATGTTTGGTGATTATTGTGTTAGTTCCAAAAACATAACTCTTTGTTACACATTTATAACCTAGAACACAATCTAGTATACTCCAGTTCCAATTTTCTCCGTGGTACAAATTTGATTGCAATTAGTTTAATTTTTTATATTTGGAATGGTGAAAACTCATCTACCCAATTCTCCTTCCTCTCCAACATATCACAAAAATTTAAATTTATAAGTGAAACTTATTCATTTCCTATTGTACTTAGAGACAAAGTAGATTGTATAACATAATATTTTCAGGTGAATGTATCTTTGTTGATATTTGAAGACCCTGTAATGGGGATTGAATATTAACCCTTGCTACTAGTCTTGGTTCTCACACAAGAATACAGAAAATGGTATGGTGATATCTTGAGGAACAAGTTATGTGAATGGAGTCACATCCCATAGGAAGTGGAGACAGACATAAAAGTAGTAATGGAAAGTATTGTGGTTTCTCGAAAGAGAAGTTCCGAGAAATACTAGTTGAAAACTGAAGGTAGTGATCCATTTGAAAGTTGTAAAAGAATGTATGTATTGTACATTGAGGACGATGCATGGTTTAAGGGGGGGTTGTAATGCCCCATGTGTTAAGCCTCAGACATATGTAATTTGTAATTTTTTATTATTGTGGCACAGGGTGCCATAAAAGGGTCTTTAAGGACCTAGAAACATTATTACTATTTTGTAAATAATTAAATAATGAAAACAACTGGCACATCAGGGACCACTAAAATAGTATGGGAGGCCTAGATCCAAAATGTGAGGGGGAATGGGGACATTCCTAGAACTTTATAACTTTTTTGGTTGATCTTGATCCACATTTATGTTTTTTTTTCTTTATTAGTTGATGATCACCCAAACATTGTACAACAGACCCAAATTTTGATTATTTTAGCCTATGTTCGTATTATTGAGCCTAATTCATGATTTAGTGGGCCTTCTTGGTGTTTGAGTGGGTGCCACTTGTTGATTGATCCCCTTTGGTGGGTTTGTAACTCATTTGTGGAGGCTACACTTGGTTTTGTAACTCCCATTTGCATAAGTGTTCCCTCACTCGCTATTTTTTTTCCTTAACACCTCAAAAGTTGTATAAATACTTATGTAATTCCTTGTGTAAATCCTTGTGTAAATCTTGTGTAAATCCTTGCGTAAATCTTGTGTAAATCCTTGTGTAAATCCTTGTGTAAATCCTTGTGTAACCCCCCTTTCCTAGTTTGGGAAGATTCCTTGGCTTGTGTGACACATCACCTCACTAATTTTGATTCCTCTTCATGGATGATGTGTCCAAACATGAATTTGAGTTCGGTGGAGTGGATTGGAGTCATTCTCCTTGAAATTCAAATTGGTTGGGTTGAATTAGAGTTAACCTATTGTGGTTGAAATAACCCCATTGGATTGAATCAAGTTGGCTTACCTTGGTTTGATTTGATCCCATTGAGTTAGAATTACCTTCTTTCTTCTATAAATACATGCTTGATATCCTTGGTTTGGGGTTGTTTTTCATGGTTCTTTTGGATGGTTGTTAATTATGGTTGTTCATACCTTTGTTGGTGAGAGATTGGGAAACCATGAATGATTTATATGTGAATGCACTTTGTACTAGAAGCACTGTGATCTTCTATTCTGTTTGTGGTAATCCTGGAAAAATCTGGTATAGTTCCTATGTTTCCACTACTTAGCTTTGTCCTAGACTTGTACATAAATCCTGATGGTGAATGGAAATATCTTGATGGGCTAGGGGGTTTGGATTACCATTTCACCTAGTAGTGGGGTGGAAGAGGAAGTATCTGGTGAGGGATATAGTTTTGTATTCTCAAGTTGATACTTGAGTTATTCTTCTATTCACCTCTATTGTGGATCTATGGACTCAACTCAGGGGTGTCCTGTCAAAGTGATATTTGGCTTGGCAGCGCCAAAGGATGGGTGGAATGTGGTCCGGATGATGCCAGTTACACAATGCTAAGATAAGTGATTGATCTCATGTTTATTTAATTTACTAAAATATGATATGATTTATTTATGGATGCACATGAAATGTTTGATGAAATATATGAGTTATTTTTGGAATCAATTTCTCATAGAATTCAATCTATTTATGCAAGTAAATTTTATGAAGTAATTGGAAACTAGTTTTTTGGATTTTGTGCAAAAATTGTTTGAGAAAATAATTATTTGGTACCTATGCTATAGAAATGATATTTATTCTATTTTTCATTATATATTTTGTATTTTTATGGTACAATATCCCCATGATGTCTTACAACACTTCTATTCGATGCTTCTACCTTTTATTCAAAAACTAGTTCTTCGATCAGACTGTTTGGAATAGTTTGGAGAATTATCACATGAAGTGTTTGTAAAAATGCCTGAGTGTTAATTTTATGCTTATGTATGATAAATAATATTTAAATTTGTGTGAGTATGTGATTATAAATATTCTCTATAGTGTTGGGGAAAGGTCTACTGAAATTCTAGATCAATTTCCAATTTCTAGCTCCTTCAATGGAATTGTTTTGAGTAGATTTGTGACTTTGCACATGAATTGTTTGAAAAAATGTTAGAATGTTATATAAATATGTTATGAATGATAAAAAATGTTATTTATAGGTGGAATTGCAATTGAATTATTTTATGATCCATTGATTTAATTATTCTAGTGATTCGTAGAATTACTAGTCAATTCAGATGAGTAGAATTAACTTGTTTTGTGTATTTTTTAATGGAATGTATATGGGTGGGAAGATACAAACCATATTAATTTAATTGATCCCTGATATGTTTTCCATGAGCTAAATTAGTCATATATTTCTGTTTATTTGGAATTTGGAAAGTTCAATTGGAAACTAGTTACATTGCAGTGAAATTGACAAATAGTTTTTGAATTCGAATCTTTGTTTTTGGTAAAAGATGAATGTACAACCATATGCTCTGTTATTGGTGCTGAACCTGTTCTATATAATTCTATTTTCCATATCTGTACCTTCACCTCTATGTGCCTTTGAACTCGGTACGATTGGTTTTATTTAATTCCTGGTAGTGTTTATTAACCAGTTATACTGTTTGAACTTTAAATGTCCTTTGTTTATGTACTCGGATCAGATCTGAAAACTACTTTATTTTTTTTGTACATGGATGCTTAAATATGTTTATAATGGCCATAGGTTCAATTTTCGGTTCATTGGTATGGTTGGGTGTTGAATTTGCGCAAGACTAGTTGTTAGTATTGAACAACTAGTTAACTAGTTCTTATGGAATCATTTTCATAATTACTATGTTTAATTAATTGGAAAATGGTAATTAGCCATGATTTAAATGTTATTAGGTTTTAATTAGCCATTGGTATCGATAAAAATTGGTTAAGTGATAAACATATGAAATTATATCAAGTACCGTCAATTGTGTGCTAATTGTCATTAAGTATCGTAATTGGAACACTAATTAATAGTTAATCACGATTAAGAGTAAATGGCCTTTAGAGGTGGAATTTATGTCTGAATTGGATTGGAATGGATATGTGATGGTTCTAGAAGGTGTCATTAATCCTTCCCATCCCTTTGATCATACGTTTGAATAATTATTGAATTTATTTTAATTTATTTGTAATTAAAGGGACTTTGTCGTGAAACAAATATTGAAAATTGAATTTTAATATTTGTTTAACTAATCCATTGTGCTAAAGCTATCGAATTATTCTTAGATAGATAATGATTTTCCCTTAGACCTATTGATATTGTTCATGCAAGTGTGATTTATGGAAGTATGCATGATACTATTCATACATTTGAATTTAATTTGCGGGAAAGATCATGTGCCGAAGACTCACAAATAAATATTGAAGAAGACTTCAAAATTTGCTACAACGTTGAAGACAAGAAATCCAATTATCCTACCTTTAACATGATTATAATTTTTCTCATTTAAGATGAGAAACATATTGCAAAAAATGTTCCAGTTGCAGAAAATTGTCAGATGGAACTGACAACAGGGTGACCTTTGTGACGAAGCAAGAAATATATTCTAGGAGCTGAAAGACATTCCCCAAGAGTTCCATGATGACTTGGAGAGGTACGAGTGATGTTCCAATTGCAGAAAATTATCAGATGGACTTGACATCAGGATATTCTTCGTGTTAGAGGGAGCAATGTGTTCTAGGAGATGAAGAGGGATGATGCACATCAGGAAAACATTCTCGAGAGTTCCATGATGACTTAGATAGGGGTAAATTTCATATGGAAATAACCATGTTGACTTGGTTCTTGTATGATGTAATTTACCTGACCCTTAAGAAAAGGAAAAAGGTTCTAAACTTCGGTCTAAGAACAACAAAATAAGGTTAGGACAACTAATCGTTAAATGGTTAGTTAAAGTTCTAACTTTAATAAACATTGCTAAGGTTGTGTTACATTATTAAATTAATTTATTAAATAATTTGTCTCCCTTAATTAAATAATCACAACACTTAATAAACAAAAATGAACAAAGATTGGTGAACCAAAACATATGGTTGCGCCCTCCTAGTACCGTAGATTCATAGTTACAGTTTTTGAAGAAGAGAAAGAAGATCAGAATGAATATCATTTTAGATTCGAATCCTACAGAGTCCATTCTTCTTGTAACAAAATTATGACATAAAATAATCAAGCATATAGATAATTCAATTCAGCCACCTTTACACATAATCATCATAATAATATGTTAAAACATAAATAAAATCATATGAGAAATACTTATATCAAGATATGGGCAATTGACTGTTGCAGAACGACTTTCTTTCTAGCTGTAGACATCGTCAATCCTTCCTCGCTTGAATAGGGAACATGTAACCCACCTAGAACTGAAAAAATAAATATTTTTATTTATTTAAGAAAACATTATGTTAAAATTATTGTAAATTTTTTATGACCAATTTGGTCAAGGATGATTGTAATTGAATATTTATTTTATTTGAATAATTAAATTGAGAGACACCTATCCAAAGGAGACTGTTGAAAGGGTGTTCACTAACCCACTAGGAGGAATGAGCAAGAAGGCTAATTTACAAGTGGAAAAACTAGAATTTCACTTTCTAGTTGTTGTAAGAAGAGAGATCCCTAAAAATGTGGTCATTTTCCCTGAGAGGAGGAACTGAGCAGGTGGATCATTTAATTTCAAAACTTACCCAAATACCTAGTGTTAAGTCATGAATTTGTTTTCTTCAGTCTTATATTTTTCTTGTGATTTTTTGTTTTAAGCTTGCTCATTTGCTTAATTTTATGAAATTTTGATTTTTTCCTTTAGGTTTTCATTTTTGTTTTTCTTATGATTCTGAAGGGTTCTATAGGACATATGTTGATTAAAAGTTTCACAAATAAAAACTAAGATCAAGGTTTACCATATAAACCTCATTTAAAATTGAAGTAAGGATCAAAAAGCACCAAATTTGAGCTTAAAACATTCTTGTAGCGCAACGGCCAAAAAGTTACACTACGACGCTACAAAAAAATCGTTTTTGCTAAAATAGTCATTTTTAGGTCCGATTTTTTTGTGGGTTTTGTCCCTAAGGTATTACCTACATCATTTATCACATTTAATACGTGTTTTTCCAAGTTTATCAGTGAAACAGGCGTCTGGTCTCATGTGAGGGAGATTCTGGCAACTGTATGCAAATTTATGGCAAATGATGATAGTGAGAGAAATAAGGCAATATTTTCGGGAAAGAGGTTCTAAATTAAATATTATGAAGCTGGTGGAGACGCTGGAATGAAGACACATTGCTAAAAATCGGAAATCGGCAGTTGAAGAAAATCAATGTTTCGCAGCATGACAGTTAAAGGTGAGCTGAAGACTTGAAGACACCTGCAACAAGATGGGAGCGAGTTGGCAGCACTGCTTGAGGATTACACAATTTGTTTTTTCAAGACCAGAAGAGAACAGGCATTGGGATACAAATAAGTTAAATATATGGCCTTTTTTTTTTAAAACTTATTGAGTATAAAAAAATAAACATATGGTCATTGCTCAACTATATCCTCTATCAGATTTTATTCCAAGGTCAGGCCTTTGCAAAACTCAGGTTACTCTCTAAATGGGCATGCATTCTGATAACAGAGTAATCTAAAGCAGCATGTGCTACTGATGCTGGGGGAATGGCATGTTCCTGGATTTCACATCAGTACCTTTGTCATTTGTGGAGATCATTGCCAAACCTGGGGGGTTCTTCTCTTCAGATAGTTGGTAGGAAAAAGTCAACCACTGCTTGTCATTTTCCTCTACGTGTTCAGGGCCGGTTTTTCTCAGCTAGTGTGAACCTCAAGGAAATCTGTGAACAACCAAATGATCAGGAATCTCTGGAAAGATGTGAATCATCTAGTGATGGGGAGTCTACAGGAGTTCCTTTATTTGTTAAAACAAACAAGACTGAGGACATTCCAGACACTTTGGATAAAAATTTAAATAGTACAGGGTTAATGCTTGCAAATGGTAGGTTGTTGCTAATAGATGGCACAACTGCAATGTACAGAGCATACTACCAGCTGATCGGTCCCCAAATCACATATACCCAAGCTATCAACACCTAGGAAGCTTGAATTATAATTGCTAGCATCTGGTCTTTGAGTTGGTTTAAACTTTATCCTATTCCTAGAGTGTCATGCCTTCAAATTCATTCAATTGTGCTTCTTCCCAATAATTCCACATATGTGTTCATGGACAGGGATATAAAGGATCAGGTCTGCTTATTACCTTAGGGAAATCATGCTGGGAACAAGGGCATGTGCCAAATGGACCTTGCTAGTTTTGTGAAGGAGTGGGTGTCTTGCCAGTCGTTGGTCTCAAGGGCTTCATATTGTCTAGGGCATCCTCCCATATTAACACACATGACTTTATGGTGCAACCACTTTCACCATTGTCCTTGGAGACGTCTCTTGTCAAATATATAGGAACAAGGTGTAAAATTAGAACTTATAAACCTGTTGAACAAGAATGTATGGCTTTTTCCTTTGTTGCTAAAAACCTTCCCTGGCTTGCTGATTTTGAAAGGGAAGCTGAGTTAAATAATGCAGATTTACTACCAAATTATGTACGGTGTGGCACACAGGATAGCTTGTCTAGTTCAGCACAGGTGAAAAATGAAATATCATTCCCCACTGAATGGCCTTTTGTTATTGATAGCTCTGAGTTGCCTTACAAGTCACATAATGCAAATTTGAACTTTATTACACAAGAAGCATTGGATATTTCAAAACCTTACACAGATAATGAACCACAGTCATTCACTACATCTATACAAGAAATAAAATGCAGCGTCAAACATCCCGTGATGGTTGTATTCTTGCTCTCAACGTCTTCTTGATTGTATCTGCTTTAAAGCTTGCTATACAGGGAAAGGGATTATTTCAACCAAGAACTTGTCCTTCTAATAATGCTATCTTCAGTGAATCTGGAATAAGAGCATCAAACGAATTTGATGTGGAATTTCCTGCTATTAGACATGCTAAAATACATAAAAAAGCAAGAAGAGGTGTATTTAGCAGTAACATCACATAGGGCAGAGATAGAAAGTCTTATGCAACAAAATAGAATAATGGCTGAAGAGTTAGAAACAGTGAAAAAGAAAAAGGATGCTTTACAGGTACATCTTGAGGAGGCAGAAGAGAGATCATCAATTATAAGGGAGAAGCTGACTATGGCAGTGAAAAAGGGAAAGTTGTCAAGTGAGCTGAAGCACTTTGAAAGTCTAGAAACAGATGTCATTTCCTTAAAAAAATCATTGTGCCGATCTTGAGAAAGAGTTACTTGAAAGAAACGGTACAACACAGAGTATAATAGAGATTTTAAATGCTATTGACTTTACAGGTGAAGTTTTATCACAGGACCCAATCAAGAAAGTTGATTGGCTTGGTAAATTAGTCAATGAACTACATCAAAAGATAGTTTTTTCTGAACAAGAAGCCATGAAATTCAAAGGAGAGGATAATATACTAGCCACTAAGTTGGATGAGGTTTTTGAAAGGTTGAATTCCCTTCAGAGTGAGCTAGCAGATGCAGAAAACAAAGTCTCGGCACGTATGAATGAAAAAAGAGGCAGTAGAAACATAATTCTGCTCTATTTTTCCTGATTTGGGTTACTGAAATTGAATGCAGACCACGAGCTGAAGGAGAGGAATTTTAGAAGAAAAAAAATAGGTTTTTGTTCATAAGATACCCATTTACAAAAACCTCTCTCATTTTTGCAACATCTGTCAAGGTTTGAAATATTCAGTTTAATCTTTGCAGCCTATTTTTCAGGGATTTTAAATATTTAATATTTTCATGTTTTAGTGTTCATCGTGCGGGGAATATTATGATTTATTGGAGATGAATTTTTAAAAAAAAAGAGAGGTTTGTTTCCATAATGGATTCATTCACAAAAACCTCTCTCATTTTTTACACAGGTGTCACGAATTGAGAGATATGAAAGCTTCTTTGACACCTATTTTTCCGAAATTCGCCATATTTGCCAGGAATCCGATTTTGCTATTTTTAGTTAATTAGTTGAAGTTAGTTAATGTAACTGCTGGGTATTTACAATTTCGACCTAATGAAGGGAATATAGAACTACTTATTTGTAATTATAAAAGAGGGACAAAGGGACAGAAGAGGGGTTCTACTTTTTGGCTGGCTTAAGGAGGTATGTGACTTGTTTATGAGCTAAGTACCTAAACTCTCATGTGTATTTGATGAATAGAATTATGAAATATATGACCCTTTCCACCCTTCAGTCTGTGTTTTGGCTTCATTTTTAACTTGTTTAGTTACATGATTGATAAATTCATTGCTGGTTTATGGTTTGTATGTTGGTAGTGCTTGTCAGTTGTGAATGAACTTCAATGTCATGTTCTGTTGGATATTGGTAATTATATTATGCATCTCTATTATTCTTTGCTGATGATTCAATTCCCATTTGGCTCATGAATGTATTCCCTCCAGTCACCAAACTTTACAACCAGATAAACCTTTCAGAAACCCTAAAACCTAGTTTTGCTTGATTGAATATTTGAGATTGTGTTGGCTTGTTTCTTTGTAGCCTGGAAACAATTTCTGGCACAAACACCTAGGAAATATTATAAATACCTCAAATTGAGAAGGAGGCTCGCTACATTCTATTCCAAGTGAATGAACCTTGTGGCTGCTGCAAACTAAGAAGTCAGGCACACAAGGAATTCGATGAGGGATAGATAAAGTGAATTTTCTTAGTTAAGTCTGCTATTGAGTGCTAAGTTTCAGGAATTCTTATGTGTGTTGTTACACAGCCTCTTTGTCCTAGTGGCTCAGTGAACAGGCTCGGGAGTCCTAAGCAAGTAATCTTGGCTGCTTCAGGAAACGATTGGGAGGAACGATCTCCTTTGAGTGGTTTCCCCCTTCTGCATTTTATTCAGGTTCTAAAACTGTTTTATTTATTATCTATGATTTTATTCTAAATCTGTATCTGAAAGTATAGGAATGTTGATGGATTTGTAAGTTAGAACAAATTAAAAGGGATCCTAGTTATGTATTATTGTTTCATGAAGTATGCTTTAGTTTTACATGAATTATTATTTTCATAAAACTGTTTTATCAGTAGATATTTTCTTATGAAATTATAATCAACTTTTTCTAAATTCATTACTCTAGCTGCTTTAAGTTCAATCATTACGGTCAACAAAGATAGTTCTATATAGAAGAAAAACTATGAAATTCATGCAATTGTATCAAGGAATAAGTCTTACACTATAAAGAATATATATGTATATACCATAGTAATTATATACTTATTAATTATTCTTTCCCCAAGTTTAGTTAATAAGAACATAAAAAAATAAATTACACCTTTCAACCATTTTTAGTTAAGAAGGAATCACTTATAACTAAATAATATATAAGTTACAAAGCACATTTGGTCAAGGTTTCAAACCCTTTATCTTTCACTAGCCCAACGATTTTATACTATGACTAGGGTTTACAAAAAGATCAACGATGAACTTAAAACAAAACAAAATCAATATATATATATATAGAGAGAGAGAGAGAGAGAGAGATAGATATATAGATATAGATATAGATATAGATATAGATATACATCTACATATAGATATACATCTACATATATATACATATATACATATATACATATATATATATATATATACATACATACATACATACATACATACATACATATATATATATATATATATATATATACATATATGTATATGTATATGTATATGTGTATATATATATGTGTGTGTGTGTGTGTGTGTGTGTGTGTGTGTGTGTGTGTGTGTGCGCGCGCGCGCGCGCTAATGGCCTTACGGTTCAATCTGTATTATATATATAGTATATATAACAATTGATTTTTCAAAACCTAACGGAGCTAACAATACTTTGGCCTCACAACCCAAAATCTCAGTTACAACTTACTATAAATTGAGAATTAAAAATAAGTAATAATCAACTAGGTTATCAGATCGAATCGTGCTGAAGGTAATCATCTAAATCAAATAGAGTTACATAAACAAACAAACTACTCTTTTCTTTAAAACTTCCAAACCCCTTTAATTTTGTCTAAACCCAAGTTCGAATCCCATAGGGATGGTTATGTCCACAAGTAGTAAACCAATTTAAAAAAAACTATGAAATTTTTAGTCCATCTACGATTAACGCCTTGCGACACAAAAGGAGAACATCCCACTAGTTACCATGATAGAGAATTACTCTATATTTTTAAAAATAAATGAAAAAAAAGAGAAATGGACTCTCGACCTTAACATTACAATTTAACTACTGCATTATCCATGAATGGCCTCACAGCCTTAAAAATATTACTAGAAAAACAAAACTATGGAGTTATAACCCAAACAACTAAATCAACTATGTATTTACAATATAAAAGACCTTACGAAAGTTCTTTTAAAGGTAAACATTTATAAGTTTTGGAGCGATAGTTCACACGACTATTCAAACACTCCAGAAATTAAGGACTCTTTCATCTAAGTCCATAGAAATATAAGTATTTACAGTACATGGTCATGAAATTCCTTTTTACAAAACCGTTACCAAATGCCACAAGGCAGAACCAAGACGGTTACCATTTTTTGAGTAACAACAAGGAATCACAGGGATAAAATCCATGCCATGAGAACGCAAGACAATCCATGAAGCCACAAGCCACATATCCATGGGAAATCAAGGTGACATGTCTTACCAGGATTGTAACTCCATCAACACGACATCCAACCAAAAACCAAGTGCAGTGAACCATTCTCGAAAACATTCTGCACATGAAACCCACAGAGGTAAAACATTGAATCGTAAACTATATTCATCATAGTGAAAACAATAAAGTAAACAAAGGAAGAAACTTACCCTATATTGTAATAGGTTGAGTAGGAAGTGAGGGTTTCGTCACCACTTTTGTTGAAACCACAGCACTGGAGAAAACAACTTAGGGCCGACAGACCACTGAGCTTTGTAGAGAGGAAACGAAGGTTGTAGGACACGAGACAACTTCTTCACAACAAGTTTTGTTGTGATAATACATGATAGAGGGTGAGGCCGATATCCTGGAGGCTGAAGTTCGAGGCCAAGAGCTAAGCTCTCTTCCTCTCTGCTTAACCACGATGCATAACAAAAAATGCAACATTATACTGATAACGAAAGTCAAGGAAATAGTAAAACCCGTAGGGTTTTTTGATGGGATTGGCATGCTTTCGATATGGAAAATTTAAGCCATCACGTGGCCTATACATTTCCACATTTAATTCAAGAACCTAAACATCAAATCCTTTTAGTTACATACCATTTTGTTATCGTCGATGCCATAACCTTTACATTGCATCCTTATATTATCATATGGTAATGATAGATTTGATTTTCTTTTTGTCTTTTGCTTAAGCCTTTGCTTAGGATTTGCGTATATCATGGATTAGTACCTTGTTATAGCTAGGAGGTTGTAAGCCCTTCATTGTCGCTACCTACAAGAAGTTACATAAGGGTTTCTTTAGCCATATGAGATAAGTAAGACACATAACCCACTTTCCCATTATCCAAATAGGGAAAAATAGCATTGAAAGGAAAAAATAACCAACAATAACAACAACTCTAATTGATAGAAAAAAACATGACATTCTTTCATAACTTCACGTCAAGAAAATTAGTGTCAACATGACGATAATTCACATAACAATATTGTCGGAATATGTCATTTATGTGCATTAGATAAATGATTACAAACACAAGCTAAATATTTTACGGATTAATGGATTTAAGACTAAAAATTCTTGGAAGTTTTTTGTAGCTGTGTTAAAGTGCAAATTTAAAACATGATATGGATTTAATTATTCTTTTACAATTGCAGTTAAAACTCTATTTATTTATTTTTTATGAAAATTTGGAGATGTTGCAGCACCCCCAAGCTGAGACCATGGATCCACATGTAGAGGCACACTTATTCTAACAAATCTTTTAACTACCTCATCCAAGAACCACAATGCTTCCCACTACTACTTTCCTATCTGTCTCCACTACCCACTAGTAGAAAATGAGAAATTAATGACTAAAAAAATGACTAAAATCAGGCTATAAACGACTATTTTTTAGTCGGTGACTAATAGTAGCAAATTACCACTATCTTATAGCTAGTCGTATTTCACTAGTCATTAATAGCTTAACTTAGTAGTCATTGATTTAGTCACTGATTTAGTCATTGATAGTCAATGATTTAGTCATTGATTTATTCATTGTTTTAGTCATTGATAGTTAATGATTTAGTCATTGATTTAGTCATGGATTTAATCATTGATTTAGTCACTGAGTGAGTCATTGTTTTAGTCGTTGATTTAGTCACTGATTGCAACCATTAATGACCAAATATACGACTAAATAAACTACTAGATTTAACATATTAATGACTAATCTAAATATGACTAAGATACGGGATTTTAGCTACTAATAGTCGTATATATGCGAATTTAGTCGTTTTTGTAGTCACAAATTTATGATAGGGCACGGAGGAATCGAAACACCAACCTCCTGCCTATAATTAGGCAGGCGCTCTACCATTGAGCTAGCACCCTTTCAAAAGTTGTTATTGCTTGACAATGATGATATTCAAACAAATTTATGATAGATATCAATCTACAAACTACATAATTATTACTATTACAACTTACCAGTAACTAGTATTTATGATAAACTAATTCCTGAAAGCTATGTACAATTTTCCCTGTAACTAAAGCTAATAAAAATACTACAAATACTCTTACCAAAGAGATTTAGTGATGAGTACCTCTTCCCATTCTTCATCACTATCATTCTCATAGTCCAAAGAAGAATCCTTCCTGAAAGGATTTCAAAGCCCAATGGCATCACTGTATCAAAAACAATAAAAGAGTACACTCAAACAATAAGCAACAGCAGGAGTGTCTAGAGCTACTCCAAAAGCATAAAAGTAAGTTAAACTGACTGATAAGGTAAATCCTCTTATATGCTTGATCATGAAAGAGCATGATCAAGCATATAATTTCCTTATTCAGATAGAAAGTATCAGTTCTTGAACTATACAGTAAAAGTAACATTTGAAAAACTTAAAAAGGTGGAGCCAAGCAAGCTAAGAATGAGAGAAACCTAGCAGAAGAAAAGCCAGCTCAAAAATGAAGATATATTTCTGTAGTTTGTCCCACAGGCCAATATCCTAACAGTGAAAAACCTTAGAATGAGATTACTCCAGAGACTCATATGAATGTATCTACTGTAAACCATATTAAAGAGGCATTGACTTACCTATATTAGTCAACTACCATGTCACCAAATATGATCATGAAAGAGAGCAGTCTACTTAAACAGTTTAAGCTCCTCCACCTATGGCAGATTGGTTAAGAGCCAGCATCCTACTCTAAAGGACTAGAAAAGAGATAAACAATTAAAGTAACTTAGAATCTATATCCATGGATAGTTTGTTGGAAAGCATGGCGAAAAAGAGACTGAAGAAGGGAACAAAATCTGGGCACTGGGGCAGGTATTAAGGGAAAAACCACTATGTACAGAATCAGTTAAATACGGTGATAAGAAGAAGGAATTTGTCTCTTTGACAGACAAAAAATAAGGATTAAAAATTGGTGTCTAAAATACTAAATCGAACTTCCAATACCTTCAACAACTTTATACTTGAAAGTACCATTTACTTGGTATAAACAATTTCTTCGGTGCCTTAAAGGAGGCACTTCAGGCATTCTGAACACATGTTATCATTGGGGCATTAAAAAATGACTTGCACATGGAAGTGGTTTGGGAACTAGTTTATAGCAAATATAATCAATGTGCAAGATGGCTAAGTTTGACCATGTTGAAGATGAGGAAAGTCAACATTTTAGGGAAGACAAAATAATTTATATATTTAGTAGGAAAGCAAAATAGTAAAATAATTTTAAGATGAGTTGAATTATTAGAACTTTGGAAGAGAACAACCAAATCCTTCGTAAATGTACAGATTCCAATTTACTTCATGTACACAGGTCATACAAACCAGGAAGCAGAAATATGACCAAAGAAAGCACAGTGCAGAAGGACAGTACATAAAACAGCATGCCATCAGTATGAGATTTATAGTAGAAATACCAAGCAAGGCCGAGTCATTTGAGGGATAACAAAGGGTAACTGCCAGCATCTTAGTCAGGACTCAGAACTCCATGGCAACTACAAACTCAGTCATATGTATGTAATGTATTATGCATAATTAAATACTTGAGGATTGAAGGTGGTAGCACTGCAGCGCAAATCATATCAGGATAGAAAGATCTGTAGCCTTTTTTTGGAGTCATCACATTGAGCCAAGGATAATTATTACTCCTGATGATCTAAGCATATGAAGAGGATCCTTGCCATTACGCTCTGTATAAAGAGCTAGAGTAGAAAGACCAGAAGGCAACAATGCTTGCTACACAGCTAAAGATACATGCATAGGCATTGAAGCAGGACACTATTATGAGAGGGAAAGGATTGAAACATATGGAAAGAAGTGAACAACACTGCATGGGAATGGATGGCTTGAAGCAAGAGGTTCTAAATGCTAGGAAAGAAATGAATGCATGAATCAGGGAATGGCTTCCCAGAATGGCTTCCCAGACTACGCACAAAATTCAAAGTAGGAAATATGCAAAAAACTGAGATTAAGCTTGCACTAGATAGTCTTTGGCAGAAAACCCAGTCAAAGAGAATCATGAATACCAATTTAACCCTGCTTAGTGCCTTGCTATGTAATTGAGATTTTTATTTATAGATAGAGTTTAATATATATTGGTCCCCGGACAGTGGAACCCAGTTTTAGTTTTAGTTTTCAGTTTAATAGAAACAAATTTTTAGCTAGTTTGCCAAAAAGAAAATCAATTAACATTTCCACTCACAATATCAAAAAATTTTGTCATTATTCTTCCAACAATTCATAATGCAATATTCCTTGGTCCCCGGACAGTGGAACCCAGTTTTAGTTTTAGTTTTCAGTTTAATAGAAGCAAATTCTCAGCTTGTTTTCCAAAAAGAAAATCAATTAACATTTCCACTCACAATATCAAAAAAGTTTGTCATTATTCTTCCAACAATTCATAATGCAATATTCCTGTAGGATTTCATTTGGCGTATATAAAGATGAAAGCTACATATGATACTACTACCAACTACAAAAAATACAACAAGCAATGTATAATCACTATCAATCCTCTTCTAACTTCGCAACATCGAAGGCAAAATTTCCAATCAGTAATCTAGTTGGGAGATTATAATTATCATAAACTAGCCACCAGATAATCTTACCATTTCTTGCTGCCAAGGACCATCCAGCATTGAATGTTTTGCAGTTCCCAAAATACTATCTGTACAATGATCTGCTTTTGATCGAACACGATCTATTCAGAACAACAAAAAGATACAATATCCAATCATGACTATCAGCTTGTAACTGATTCTAAGTATTATTCAGAACAACAAAAAGATACAATATCCAATCATGACTATCAGCTTGTAACTGATTCTAAGTATCTCAGCTCTCCGCTTCTTTGCAAACTTACAAAAAAGTTGTAACAAAGTTGACTAATTCATCCACATAGTATGAGAAAGGGTCGGAGAAAATTACCTTGTTCTTGGGTAGAGACTTTAAATCTCACGACGTACTCTGGATGAATATGAGTATTCATGTGTGTACTCCAAATAATAAAATGTTTTGGATTTGTTATATCATCTACACCGCTGTCATAATGTTCACTGCTAGGATGAAATTGTTTGCTCCCAGGTTGAACCTGCTCCATGTTTCCCATTATTACTCGGCATAATACCATGTGTTGTAACCCATTTTCGTCGACATCTTAATTACTGGCACTGCAGATCACCAAAAAGATAATGCCACTATTACACTTTTTTTGCAAACCACAAAGAACTCATCAAATGAAGATCCAGGAAACATAACACAGTTTCTAACATGCTGAACCATATTCCCCAAATTGAAGGCAAACACACTAATGTAGATAACTGGATAGACTTTAACACACCTGACATGTGAACAATCATCTAGAGAAAGATAGACTCCATTGCCATAAGCTGCCTTGGATGTACTGGTTTGGCCAAAACCATGTAATACAATACCAGCTAAACCCTTCCGAGAAGTACCATGCCAGGCATACCTGACATTAGCCTTGCCACGGTATTTTCTAGTAATATCAACGTGATTTTGAAATGTTTGGAAACGAGCCTGTGCCGAAGAACTTGATGGCACACATCGATAAATACAGTGTAGTTATAAATAATACTGATAAGTAAGGAGGTTCTTTTAATTTTGTGCTCTAAGTAAATCTACAAATACAAATTGAATTAAACTAACACTAATATTACAGACCGCTTTCAATCGTAGTCACTATACAAATAAGAACCAACATAAACTTAAGAGTATAATTTATACTTAAATAACAGTATTATAAATATAAATAATGTTATTATTATCCTTAAAACTGTGACATTTATAGATAATTAATTTATAAAAACAAATTAAAGAAAAACTGTACCATTCACTGCTGCATCAAAAAGTTGCTCAGAGTTCAAACCAGAAATAGCCATAAGGACCAATGGATGAGAAACAAGGGTGGAATCTGGGATCCTGACCAAACGAAAGTATGTCTCTTAGCCACCTTCACCAATATAAATTAATGACATTTTAAAGCCTTGATTTACTAAACAAATTTAAAACAACATCTCGAAAACCCGGTAGTCAATCACTCACCCATGGCTCAATCTTAGCCAGGATGCAAAAGCATCCAAAACCTGTCAACCAAGACAGACATGATGTGCTTAGAAATAATGAGTAACATGAGCACAGCTGGATATGTCCAAAAAGCACATCAGCTATGTACTTTCCTAAAATCTTGAATTTCATTATATAAGACCATTATAGAAGAGTAAAAGAACTCATCAGAAAACATACAGTAAATAATAATGAAAGAACTGAAAACAGCATGGCACACTGCATGTTAATTAATTACAATTCAACCAAAAGGCAACAGTGGGATTTTAAAATATTATATGACAGGGAATACATCCAGCTTTTAGGTCTAATAGATTATTATCACCAAACAGAGTTTACTATTTGGGAAGAACTCAAACATAGAAATTTGAATCTCTCACCATGTGCTTTGAACGTGCACAAATCCCTCTGTTACCCCTCACATTGCATGAGGCTTGCACTTGTGATTTTCATCACAAGATATTTTTTTCTCACAAAAATCGACCTTGTAGGATCACATTACTAGATTTTTAATGAACAAGGGATGCATTTGGGTTTTGGCTGAAAGATGATGCTAACCTATGATTGATTTGATGCTGTCATGTGTGGGATGAGATGTTCTAATGGTGGTCTAGTGGATGAGATTGTTGATGTTTGGGGTAGCTGCGAGAAGACATCCTCCTAGATGTAGTCATGGTGATTGGCTTGACAGGTCATGGTGGTTTGACTTTGACCTATGGAGGATGATGATGGTTCACTCACCAGTGTATGTGAGGCCCCTGGAGGTAGCCTTTCTTGGCCATGGTGCTTGATCAAGTGGTAGAAGGCTTGGATGCATGTAGATCTACTCCCTGGTTCTGGGAGGCCCTGGTATAGTCCTTCTTGATCATGAAACTTGATGAAGTGGTACATGACATATGGACTCTTTGTTGAAATATTTCAATAACTTGAGTTCTCTTACTAAGTTGTCCACGTCTTCCACCTTTCTCCCTGTCAGGGTTATTCTATGAACTGAATTCCTCCTCTGGCTTGATGGGTACAAGCAACCCTGATACTCAAAGGTTTCAGCAGCAGCAATAGTGTATTCCCTACAGACTCAGAGCTCTTCCAAAAACAGTTACCTTTCACAATGGTAAGATGAAAAGTTGGACTCCAAACAATTGCCATTAAAACCCCTCTAGATCTCCTTTTTTGTTTCTTTGTTTTACTTAGGGATTTCGATAAATGATACAAAATAGTACAAAATCTCTCCTAAGGGAGGACTGTTTGGGTACTTGACCTGGACTGTGGGCCTTTCAGTGTGCAAAAACATGTATTATTGAGATGGATTTGAAGCAGCATCAAACTAAAGCTGATGATAGCATGAGTTCCAACCATTGAAAAGAAATAGATAGACACATCAGAGTTGTAACTATTGTCTAACAACATAAACATGGTTGACATAAATGCCAAATGTTCCCCTCAAGGGGTGTCTCCTTGTGCTCAATTGGATTCTTTTTGTCTCCACCTTCTTGAGCATTTTGATGAAACATGCCCATAGAGCTGAAGCAAGGAAGAAGTTTGTCTTGAGGTATTGAGCTCTTTGTCAATGTAATTCATCTTGTTTTCTAGCCTTTGGTGATATTCCCCCAAATTCTCAGAGTGGAGGGCTTTCCTTTCCATGGTAGCAGCAATATACTCTTTGTTGTCCCAGAATAACTCCGATAGGTGCTGGGCCTTTGTGTCCCTACCCCGGCTTTGACTAGGATCCTTCACAAAGGTGCTAACATACTCTTGGAGAGCTTCATCCATCACTGAATCCCTCTTAGCATTGACAATATTCTCTAGGTCCTTCAGTTCCTTTAGGGTGTTCCTAGAATGCCTTTCTTTATGCTTAGAAATAAAACCAGAGAGCTCTCTACAAAATTTTGCATGGGAAGAGCTGTCTGAAGCTAGATTCATACCTTTTTCCTTTGCTGTTTGTGTTTTCATGTTTCTCCTTTCACAGCATAATGAAGAGTATTTTGTTGAGTTCTCTTACTAAGTTGTCCACGTCTTCCACCTTTCTCCCTGTCAGGGTTATTCTCTGAACTGAATTCCTCCTCTGGCTTGATGGGTACAACCAACCCCGATACTCAAAGGTTTCAGCAGCAGCAACAGTGTATTCCCTACAAAATCAGAGCTCTTCCAAAAACAGTTACCTTTCACAATGGTAAGATGAAAAGTTGGACTCCAAACAATTGCCATTAAAACCCCTCTAGATCTCCTTTTTTGTTTCTTTGTTCTACTTAGGGATTTCGATTAATGATACAAAATAGTACAAAATCTCTCCTAAGGGAGGACTGTTTGGGCACTTGACCTGGACTATGGGCCTTTTAGTGTGCAAAAACATGTATTATTGAGATGGATTTGAAGCAGCATCAAACTAAAGCTGATGATAGCATGAGTTCCAACCATTGAAAAGACACAGATAGACACATCAGAGTTGTAACTACATTCTAACAACATGAACATGGTTAACATAAATGCCAAATGTTCCCCTCAAGGGGTGTCTCCTTGTGCTCAATTGGATTCTTTTTGTCTCCACCTTCTTGAGCATTTTGATGAAACATGCCCATAGAGCTGAAGCAAGGAAGAAGTATGTCTTGAGGTATTGAGCTCTTTGTCATTGTAATTCATCTTGTTTTCTAGCCTTTGGTGATATTCCCCCAAATTCTCAGAGTGGGGGGCTTTCCTTTCCATGGTAGCAGCAATATACTCTTTGTTGTCCCAGAATAACTCCAATAGGTGCTGGGCCTTTGTGTCCCTACCCCGGATTTGACTAGGATCCTTCACAAAGGTGCTAACATACTCTTGGAGAGCTTCGTCCATCACTGAATCCCTCTTAGCATTGACAATATTCTCTAGGTCCTTCAGTTCCTTCAGGGTGTTCCTAGAATGCCTTTCTTTATGCTTAGAAATAAAACCAGAGAGCTATCTACAAAATTTTGCATGGGAAGAGCTTTCTGAAGCTAGATTCATACATTTTTCCTTTGCTATTGGTGTTTTCATGTTTCTCCTTTCACAGCATAATGAAGAGTAGTTTGTTGAGTTCTCTTACTAAGTTGTCCATGTCTTCCACCTTTCTCCCTGTCAGGGTTATTCTCTGAACTGAATTCCTCCTCTGGCTTGATGGGTACAACCAACCCTGATACTCAAATATTTCAACAGCAGCAACAGTGTATTCCCTACAGACTCAGAGCTCTTCCAAAAACAGTTACCTTTCACAATGGTAAGATGAAAATTTGGACTCCAAACAATTGCCATTAAAACCCCTCTAGATCTCCTTTTTTGTTTCTTTGCCATTAGGGACAGCTAAATTAAATTTTAGGAGGATTAGTTTGGAATGTCAGATAGGTATTATGTTCTATGAGGAGTCCGGTAGCACCCAGGGTCCTCTATTTTTGGTACTGAAGACAAAGAAAACTTATAGGACAAAGCATGTCTTTACTGATGCTTTACCTGATGTTTATAAGATCATAATAAAATGGTCATTTCCAGGGAGCAATAGTCTTATTGCAGAGCACCACTGGGAAAGGTTGTGGACATGACAAGTCACAAAACTTATTACCCTACTCATTACCCTACAAGAATTGGGGGTAGTACCAGAGTGACTGCTCTCAAAGATAACTGAATTGAAGATAAGGAACCAGGGGAATCCTCCAAAATTGTTGGATGTCCCTCAAGCAGCAAGTCACTATTTCCAAAGTCAGTATCAAAAATTCCTAAACTGGGTACTTCCAGCTCATCAAAATTGAAGAAGACATGTAAGGTGCAGCCAAATTCTGCTGCATCAGGGCAGTCAAGTTCAACTCGCAATCTCTCTGCTGGATTGGGTCAGATTGGGCAAGTTAGAGCGACTTTGCATAAGGGAGAACCGAGCAATAACAGTAGACTTGGTCTATCAGAAATATCAAATTTGACAAGCTATGAAGGATCAACCTCTGATGTGGACTTTCTTTAGGAAACACCAACTTCTTCTATGAGCAGCAGAGGCCTCTTTCATGGTGGTTCTAGTGTGGGAAGGAGAGATAAAAGACTTGTTCCTAGCAGGTTTCTAAATAGACAGGGAAGTTGGAATGACAGGGAGTTATTGAATGTAAACAATGGTTTGTCAGATTTGATGTATAGGGAACAAAAACATAATTGGACTGGCATAGAGGATCCCCAATAATTTCTATTATTAAAACCCCTGGATCTCAGCTTCTAGATATTACTCAACTGAAATGTACATTAAGAACTCCATTGACAGACATATTTAGAATGAACAACCCAGTGAGGAGTTCATGATAATGTAACCAAACCTCACTGGTATAATACCTGAGATTGGCTTCCAAACATTGACATATGATCATTTAAAGGGGGCTAAATTCCAAAACTATACATCCTCTCACCACTATAACCTACCCAAAGTAGCCTTGATCTCTAAAGAAAGCCCATACAATCCAAAATATTCAAATTCACAAGTTCACTCAATCTTGGATCTAGGAATGAAAACACTGGCCAGAATTTTTGCTAAAAATGCATTTCCAGATGAGAGGACAATAAATCTAAGGTGTCTGGTTTGGCTTTACACCCCTCCAATGCTTGGGAAATATACGGGATATAATAGTGTTAAGTCTTTTTGTTCAAAAATAAAAGAAACATTTTCAAGTCTTATAATTAAATTTGATTAGAAGGAATGCCTCCCTACTCCGATAAACAGTGATAGACGTGGATCATCATTAATGTTAATATAATTACAAGTGAATTAGTGCATCTTGTAACTCTTCATTACATAGTTAAGTACAAGGCAGTGGTGACCATGTTTTTATGATGCAGCTACAATTTAAGAAAATGGTATCCTAGTTACTAGGAAGTCAGGAGGGACACATGCTGTGTGTGCCAAGAAATACACTTCTTTCACTTTGATGTGTTTATCAATTCTCCAAAGCACTTAAGCATACATAAGGAACTTACATGTGATTTGAGCAGGCTGACATAGGAGACTATCCTGTCTGGAATAGGTGCAAGTATTTATGGAATTCTCATCCCTACCAAAACACGATTAAATTGATAGTATGTGGAGGTCTAGGATGTTATGCATAAAAAGATAACTTCAAAGCTCTGTATTTGTGATCTCCTCATCCTTTGGTAGGAGAAATTGCTATCACGCAGACTAGAAGAAGAGGAAAAGACATAAATAGGCGGACTTCCTAACATTTTGGAGCTCTCTAATTTTACAAAAACATTTCCCAATGAGGATATTATCTGGGAAAATATTCCACTCGAAAATCATGGTTTACATTGAAATTTACAACTCAAAACTTAGGGGGGGTCTCTTGTCAAAATTATTTGCCATAATCACAGCCTCAACACATATTTGAACCCAGAGTACCCACAAAATATCATTGATTATTTTGCTACTCATTCAACTTACTGTCCCCAATAATCGCTACAGGAACAAACCCCATCCTTGAAATGATGGAAACGATTTGTATCCCTAACCACAATTTCTCTCTTGACAACCTTGGATATGAACTTAATGGCATTGTGGCAATCACCACACATTTGTAGATTCTTCATGATCCTTATAATTTTCTCCATGGGCGGACTGATAAGCCCAAAGGAAACTGCCAGCTTCTCACTATGAAAGCAAAGAAGGGCTCCCTTCTGTTCTTCTTGCACATCATGAAGCACAAATTTTGTTTCAGGCACATATCCTGCTGCCTTCATCTGCTCATTCAATGTCAACTTACACAGTCAAATTGAATAGTAGAGATGAATTACAGACTAGTACCACACGACTTGGACTCAAGAATGTGTTGTATGCGATCCGAAAGGATAGTTCTAATCAAGAATTCTGTAAGACTCTCATTAGCCATCCTTCTAAAGTAAATTTCAAGGTCCGGCAAATATGCTTCACATACGTATAGAAAGGGAGTAAGGAAATGGGTGACATCCGACTCCTCTATTTGGAAACATTATCTAGACTGAAATAATTTGGGGGATGGGGCATCAAACACATTTGAAAATTTTCCACTGCTCTAGCTGCAAAGAGAGCTTGGTCATGATAACAAACGGATATGGAAAAATATCTCTGTCAAAAAGTGCATGGCTCTAGAAACCCTAGAAGACTAGAATGCTCAGAGAAAGCATCCTGAGGATGCTCTAATTACCATAAGTACATCACATCCTCCTTCCACATCATAAGCAAACACCTTCATTGGCAGATCAGAGATAAGAATTGGATTGGATGAATGCATTTGCAAGGACGGCTTACAAAATGTCTCTCCAACTTCTTGGTGCTCTAAGGAACAGGGATATATTCACTCTCAACCATGCTGCTGCCCCATTAGCCCACCCAGACCTAGATCAACCTTGGTTGGCCTCTTAAGATATAGGTTTTCAGGGAATTGAAGGAAACCGATGACAATATTTCTTTGTCAGGTTATCGTAGGTAGGGATTAATCTAAGAATGGAGAAAGATGATGTTTTATAGGGTGCCAATCATACTCAAGGCTCAATACACAGTCAAGCTTGGATATTCATCACAACATACAATACAACAATCGAGCATGGTGGTGGACAAGCTTCAGAATATCCATGCTCCCTCAAATGTCAGACTATTTACATGGTTGGACCTTAAAATATTTGTGCTGACATGGGACACACTTCAAAGAGAAGTATGGCAAGGGCCTAGCAAATTCCCTATTGTGTGAGAATTGCCCAGAATCCATCCATCACCTCTTCCTCCATTTCCACTTCTCAAAAGAGGTATGGGCAGTTTCCACCATACTCTTAGCACATAGAAGATCTTGGGAAGGAGAAGATTTAATCAATAACCTCCACACTCAAATTGAAAAACAATTGTAGGCAATCAAGCATTGGTACTGGAAATAATATGGTCCATTTGGATAGAATGCAACGAATCCAATTTTGAAGATAAAAATACAAACCCCTATTGGGTATTCTACATATTGAATGCAAGAAAGAAGGAAATCACTCCATGCATCCTCTTATTCCCCCATGGACCCTAATCCAGAACACACCAGATCCAAACATAACCCATGGATTCTTTGATGGTGCATCCATAGATAATCCAGGAATCAATGGCACTGGTAGGTGGCTCCTTTTCCCAAACGTCACAAAATCATTCTTCAAACTAGGCATCGAGAACACAACCAACAACAGGGAAGAACTATTAGCAGCAAGCACACTACTAGACATTGCATAGGAGAAAGGCACACAAGATCTGGATATGTATAGTGACTCAAAAATTATAGTAGGATGGCTCAATGGGACCTTGAGTACATCCATCATTAGTCAAGCATGAGAAGTATCAAGCAAAGGATTCAATGCTTGAACATCATAACAATCTCCCATGTCTACAGAGAACTAGACACAAGTGAAATTATGCCTGCACCTTTCCTTGAAACAAGTTCAGAACTAATTTTCATTTATTAGCTAGAATTTTTAACTAAAAAGGGCATACCCAATGATGAGATAATTTGCCTTGTCTGTATAGGTTTCCATCCACACAACAACCAATTTAGATAATCCTCTTATCCAATAAAAATCACTTTTGTCTTCTTGTTTTTTACGACATTAACTACATTAACAAAAGGATTAGTCCACTAGAATGTTGCCCCTATTAGTTCTTGCGAGAGCTAGGGTTAGAGCTAAATCATCTGTAAAATGCAATTATGGGTTAGTATATGCCTCACCATCCTTAGCCCAACTAATTTTGTCTATGGTATGGGCGTCCCTAGCTCAATAGGGAAGCTCCAACAAGGAAATTGGAACTCAAGGTCCCTAGTGTACTTAATTGTATTAAATAGATGCACCTCTACTGAAGCAAAAAAATTTACTGAAGACAAATGTTCTTGGTAAGGATTTGGACGAGTGGACGTGCATTTAAAGATGCTTCTTAGATTGGCTAGTTGCTTCCTATTTTAAAACTTTTTTAATTGATTTTGGAAAGGATTCTATCCTATTAGCTTTTATCCAATTTGTGAAGATAGAGAGAACTGTATGGGAAAGAGAGACATCAACAAACGCTATGGTAGCAGATAAATCATCAGATCCAAAAGTAGATGTTGATTAAGCAGTTGCTGAACCAGAGGTCGATGTAGCTGGTGATCCAATAACCCCTGTTTTGGGTCAATGGAGCTATTTTGGGTGATCTCCTTAGACTCAAAAATGTTTAACCTAATAATGATCAAATTAATATACAAATTGAATACTGAAACCAGAAATAGTGCATGTCAAATGAAACAAATAGATCATTCAAAGGAAAATGAAGAGAAATGAACTGGAGCATGTTTGGCTTTCATGTGAGAAATATCAGAGATGTCAATGAACCTATTCATTTATGGAGAAAATAGGAAAAACACCATAATCCCTCGTGTGGCTTGACTACTATAAGATTTGGAAGACATCATTTCCAATTACTTGCTTGCAATGTAAACCTTCGCCATGTTTAGTTGCTTATTGGTCGCTTAGCACCCTAGTGTTAAATATACCAATGATCACATTAATATACAATTCTAAGACTAAAACCCTAAACAATGTATGTTGAAGGAAGCAAATAAAGCATTTGAACGAAAATTAAGTGAAATAAACCAGGAGATTGTTGGCTTTGAAGTATTTTGATATATTTCTAATGGATTCCATGTAGGGAATCTAAGAGGCGGTGAGGACCTCTTCATTTTATGTTGTGAACCATATCCCCTTTTCCACATTCATAGTAATTTTTTTCCCCATCAACTTTGTCTCTATGGCCATGGTAGCTCGACTGTTAAGCTTTGGAATCCTCCATTTCCAATCTGCTTGCTCTGTAAGCCATTACATAATTGCATGAGACCCCACAAAGTTAAATCTACCAATAATCAAATTAATATACAAACATAACACTAAAACCCTAAACATTGTGTGTCAAATGAATCAAATAGAGCGTTCAAAGGAAAATTAAGTGGAATTAACCTGCAAATGGTTAGCTTTCTTGTGTTCCCAAATCTTTATAATGGCTGAATTCTGTGAGGGAAATTTCATGAACACGAGCGAATCTCTTCACTTCAGGAGAAATGGCGATAGCTTCCATAAGCTCTCTACCCTTTACGACCTTCATAATTTTTTCTTCCACTATCGACTATTTTCCTGCAACCAGGGAAATGCCACTTTGATCCCATGATTTAGAAGCCACCATTTCCAACCTCCCTGCTTTATAATCCACCGCCATTAGTTTTTGGATGGTCTCCTAAAACCCCATATAAGACATCACCATTATTTTTTGGATGGTCTACTAAAACCCCACAATATTATTCCACTTTTATTTGGGATTTTCATCCTTGGAACTCTTCCCTACCGGTAAACACTGCATATCGAATTTATGAAATTATTCCCTTCTACCTGTGCATTTTATTCTACAACCCACCTGTAGCTGGCCACCTGCAACACAACAGCCCTAAAACTGAAAACATTAGACTTTATAATGGTGTTTCTAGTGTAACCCCACTGGGCACTTAATAGCTAGGCATTCCTGCAAACTTGGTGGTGACAGTCATAGATGCCTTGCCATGTTCAATGAGATGAGAAAAGATTAAGTCACCCAAACAAGCATAAAATTGGTGTCTGCAACAATGTTCTCTACTCTCATTCTTTGAGCAATGCCGAATACTGTGTTGTTGAAGAAAGTAACCCGAATAATGTTCTCTGCTCTCATTCTTTGAGCAATGCCGTGTCGTTGAAGAAAGTAACCCGAAAACTAAACAATCATATTTGCAAGCCTTTTTACAATAAATTAAATCCATTTAGAAACCTTGTTTTTGTCTCGTTTAAGACAAAAACTCAAAGAGTCAAATTAGAACAAAAAAAGGTTGGGTAAGTAATGAGTAAAAAGGATATTGTGTAGTAGTGCAAAGAGTTACTTTATGGCAACTCTCCTTGCATGCATTTTTTTTTATGGGGTAGAGTGCATGATAAAAGTAAGTCTCAACATTTGAATGGATTGTGACATTTGATCCTATGTAAGATACACTTAGCATGGCTACATTGTGGGTTAGCCTTCCAGCCTGTTATCTCCTAAAATAACCAGTCGATTTTTCATTATTTTAGGTGATAGGTTTGAGTCCAAAAAATTTATTTTAAAATTTTTTAGAGTCAACAAAGAGGTCCTCGTTCTTAGTACTAAGTCAAAAATTTGATTCATTTGAGTCTTGGCTTCAAAATTTGGAAAAGACAGGTTTCAGTAGCTAACTCTGTTTTGTAGAGGCCAGTTAACTGACGAAAAGGTTCAGTTTCGGCAGCTAAGAGGGTTAACTAGAATGATGTTAGCTGCCGAAAACAATCTCATCAGCAAATTAAAAAGTTCATGTCCGTACTTGACTTCACATCAAGCGAGCCTGTTTTTTGCTGCCGAAAAGAAGATTGGAGCGCATCTCATATGACCATCATGAGGTTTAGTGTTTGATAAGCTACCGAAAGCAAGTCATGAAGCGCCCACATCATTTCATCTATGACTACAGAGGGTTACACAGAAGCTCATAATGCATACTTCCATCTGAGGGTTATCCGCAAGCTGATTGATTCATAATTTCACACGAGCTGGACGATATCATAAGTGATCACTTGCTAGGCTCATTCGAATGGGTATCCTATTTCTTAAACGTTGTGAGCAGACCCAAGGTCCCTGGTTTTGTCATGTTATCACGCAGTTGAAGTTCCTGTTCCTTTCAGGGGTTTTCCATCAAACTAGAGCATCGATCCAGGGGCGTTCTCATCAGGACGAGATTCCAGCACGGTGTCTCTCTATCATCTGCTACAAAAACAGAGGCTCAGCTCATGGCAAAAACAAATCTGCCACTCAGGACAGAGCTCGACGGGGTCTGGTATCTCGAGTCCCACCCACAAGTGGCCGAGTTCTTTAAGTCTGCAAACGTTTTTGACTACTGTGAGAAACTCACCAGCTTCAACCAGCCACTTGCTGAAGCATTTGCTCAAAGCTACAATGGGAGAACAGTGAAGTTTGGCAGAGAAGAGTTTCATGTAGATGAGGCAGCTATATCAGAATGTACAAGTCTCCCCAGGACAGGGCAGAGTTGGTTTAAGACCACTAAAGCCTCAGATATCGAATTCAGGTCATATCTCCTACCAGCCCATAAGGAAATCATTTGGAGAAAGGACATTCCCATCACCTTTCTTGAACCTCAATGGCAGGCTCTGTTAAAAGCCATTTTCGTTTACATAACTTGCGAAGGCCGATATCACAGGGTGTTGCACTACCACTTCAAGCTGTTGAATCATTTCACAGGGAGGGAAAAAATAAATTTGCCATACTTCTTCCATAAGACC
>LPNX010240830.1:0-44786 GCA_001517045.1 Pseudotsuga menziesii
CGTGCCACGTACTCAGTTTTGCAACCGACAAAGGCCAGTCAAGTCAGCATCTGACAGGTAGTTAATGAGGTAATGACCGGTATATCTTACCGTAGATTTGACAGCAGTATAATCAATTTTTCCAGATTTAGCAAATCTCCGACGAGACCGGCGCCTGTACACACACATTTCGAGGGAAATTCGATCGGATTTCCGCATTTATTAGGGATCGGATGGCAGGTGTGGTCTTTTCCAGGCATTAATGACGACCGATGGGTTCAGTCTAGATGACCATTGCGTCCGGGATTATCGTATTGGGCATAAAAGTAGAAAGTATTCAAGTGGGACGGTTACATTTGCAGAAAAACCGAGACCTATAGAGTAAGTTGTTAAGAGTTCTGTGTCCAAAGCTAAGTGGTTACAGAGTGCTGCGATTTTTAGAAGTTGTAGCCAGTGCACGTCTGCCATTTTGTACTGAGTGGGTTATGTCCGAGGACGAACCGATAGCAAACATTTTGAGAAGATTTCAACGTCATGGCCTTGCAGGAGCTATGACGACGCCACCAAAGAATGCTCCGCCAAGTTCGTCACAGTCCAGGAAGCAACCACAAACGAGGAGCCAATCTCAGGTCAATGATGAATCCGGTTCAGAGCATGAGGAAGAAGTTCAGAGAAAAACAGACTACATGATACCACGAGTTGAAAGCGCACCAGAACCAAGAATTTCTAAGAACGCTAAGTATACTATTCCCATACCACCCATTGATTCTCGAGTAAAGGAAAATGGAGATCTAGTAGGATATGCTGCTGTTGTTAAATTTGTAGATTATAACCTGGGAGATGGTAAGACATATCCTCAGTTCAAGCCGGACAGCTATCTGAAGATTGAGAAGAACATAAGGAGAGGGAGAGATGAATGTGTTCCCCTACCGCATGTCCAGATTCTTGAGTGATCAGGACTGCTCAATTTGCTGAGATTACCTCATTTTTGACGGGGTGCAGAGGTTAATGCCGTGGTGCGCATTCTACTCTCTTGCGTACACAGAGGGTACCTCTGGCTAGGAAACAAGGTAGACCTGAACATCGATTTGATACATCGTATCACCGGCCTGTCCAAGACGGGTAAACACCCTGATATACAGACAGCAGGAAAAACCAAGGACTCCAAGTTACAGCAAGCCCTAGTAACTAAGTATCGGCTACAGAGAGGAGGACGGGCTTATGACATTTCAAGCATACCAAATGAGACACTTAGATTCACTTCTAGTCTAATCGCGGGCAGACTGCTAACCAAGGTTCGGCCAAAGGAAGTTACAGGATCCGTAATTCACCTGGCCATACAGGTCACAGAGGGGGAACAGTTCAATTGGTCTCTATTCTTATTAAATATGCTGCAAGCAAATTTCTTGGCAGCTCAGGATGAAGCCAACCACCCTTTCCATTTCTCGTGGTTGCTTATACTTTGTGCATTTGTCGGATGGAAGGAGCCGCCCCATACCCAGTTTCCACAGATAGCAGGTGGCGCGCCTAGAGGAGTGCGCTATGCCAGCTTATGGGAGACCAACCGCCCAGCCAAGAAAATGATCAATACGATGGTATTCCATGACTACTATAAGCTGTTGATGAAGGTCATTCAAGAGACACCATGGCTCAGCACGGAGACTGTGGACATATATGATAGTCAGCTTAATTTTATGGCAGACAGCCATTTAATCTATCTGTGACCGAAAAGGACTAAGCGGGATTATTGGGCTACTGGCTCATTTAGGATGACATCCCGGGATGTCGAAGGAGTCATAAGAGACTTCGACGACTAATGGAAGCAGGAATATGAAGACACCGCACCACTATCATCAGACTCTGCAGAGACAGAACACCGAAACAAGGACAAAGATAACGCAGACACCCAGACGCAATCTTCAACAGAAGAACCACTACCAGGGGAAAAGAGGAAACCTTCACAGCAAGGGCCACCAGGGACACAGCAGAAGAAAAAACAGAAAACCTCAAAGCCAACTCTGAAGACCGCATTGACAGACGACGACTATGAACTCATCGCAACAAGGACATGTGACACATTGAAGGACTCACTTGACGCGATGAAGGAGTCGCAGGAAAAGAGCCAGAGCGCAGTCAAAAAACAACTTCTAGACTTAAAAATGATTACAGAGAAGACTTCCATGAGGTACATTCCACCTGTAAATCCGACCACCGGAGAAACCTCGACACCGCCGATGTCCCGCCAAGAAAGCTTAGCCAAATATCGCCTCAATACTGTGTTAATTCCACCAAGGAGTATCTGATTCCCTGCCACAATGAAGGACCCACCAGCTTAGTTTAGACAACCCATCGAGGTTAATCTTGCAGAGTTTCATATTGAGCAGTTGCAGATGATCCAGCAGCAGCTAGGCGTAGAGCTCAAGAGTAGAGAGCTCGAGACTTACAAACAGAATACGCAGCTGCAGCAAAAGAATGCAGCACTTGCTATCAGTGTTCAGAAAAAGGCAGACGAAGTACGAACATATGAGGAAAGAGAGCAAGATCTTTCTCAATTTTTGCAGAGCATTGCATTGGAACTGCCCCAATGTAACATTGAGTTCACCTTACCAGTTCCGCAGAAGATAAGAAGAGTAGCAGACAGAGCAAAGGCTCTGGAAGAAACCATGACTAGGATGGACGTAGAAGTGGCCAAGATGAAGGCAAACCACGAGGTGCAGATCACTGAGCTTGAGGATCGCATACGAGACACCTCCCAGGCAGACCAGAAAGTGCAAGAAGAAGCCCTTCGACTCACTTCTGCGCAGATGCAATCTCGCATCGACGAAGCACGGTTAGTACTAACCGATGCGACGAACACATGGGCCGAGTTAGATGAGCTGCCAGAGAAAGTAGAAATCTAGCAAAGTATTTGGCAGATAGAGAATACTACTGCGGCAATGAAAGAAGAAATTAAGGGCTTGGCAGCTCTTCAAAAGATGAGGAAGACAAAGGAGATGAACTGTTTGCAGCAGGAAGCGCAACAATTAAGAACCAAGGAGATGTACATTAATGACCTGCTTCAACCGTATCAAGAGCAAATCGCAGAGATAGTTGATACGGTTGAACGGAAAATGAAGTAGTTCACTACCACCAGAGAGAAAACTGATGCCACAAAAGACGCCAGTATTAGTCAATATTTGCTTGAATCAGCACAAGAGCGTGTCGAAGTGATGCAGAAGGAAGTCACAGAACTTCGTGACAGGTTGCAGAGGGCTTCACAGGAAGCCAAGGAAAAGCTACAGCAGGAGAATCCCGTTGGACGTGGCTCCAGGGAGAGCCACAAGTAAGTGTTAGGGGACTGTTGGAGTAGGGTCCCGCAGCTACAGAAGAAGCTGCTAGTTTTGGCGGAAAGATAAGTTTTGGCGGAAAGAAGTTAAGACAGAGCTACGACACCGTAGCACGTTTCCAGCTGGAGAGTAGAGCCGGAAACCATGACTTTTAAGATAGAAAAGTCATGAAGGGAAACGGTACCTGAGCAGCTGAGAAGAGAGAGCTCAATCACTGCATTGAAGGCAGCGGCGGAAGACAGGAGGGCTCAGCGACCCTCATAAAGGAGAAGGAGCAACGAGGCTGAAGCATTGAAGGAGAAGGACAGAAAAGCGAAGCGGTGCATAGTACCCATGATCAGTGCCGGGAAGCATGGAAGACTACAGAGAGCTGTGGTGTGACGGAAAGCGGCTACCTCAAGTACAGATATGGCCGGCTGTCACTAGTTAGGGTTTTGGGTTACTGTTGGGATAGGCCCACAGTGTTGTAATGGCAAGACCTTCGGGCTGCCTATAAAAGGATATATTTTGTATTGTAAAGGGGTTAGCTAGTCATTTTTGTTGGGTAGTTAGTTGGTTCATTCAGTTGTTAGTAGTGTTTTGCAGATTGTTAGACTGTTGTAAAAGCCTAGCTCTGATTCTGTTATTAGCGGTAGCAATCTTACGGTAACCAGTAGCTGGCTTATAGAATATGTATGTAACGATCCGCAGGGATCGACAGAGAGGGAAGAGTATATTGTAGGAGAGCAATATAGAAGAGAAAAGAGATCTAAGAGAGAATATCTTAAGCTGCATATGCGGTGCAGCAGAATTGTGTTTTACCTTCCCTTGAGCTATAATAAAAACACAATTCTGTGGACGTAACTTCCATCCTGAAGGTGAACCATGTTAAAATCAAGTGTTATGCGATTGGTTTGAGTGTTATGTTTACTTATGCATTTCTCAGTCAGTTCATGGACTTTGGTTATAGTTTAATGAATGAATGTGTTAATCAATTCACAGCAATATAGAAGGGTAACCATAAGTTAAAGTCTTTGGCATGCTGTATATGGTTCATTTATGCTTTGCGTAAAACAGTCTCTATTGCAGTATCGAATAGCCTTGTATGTTAAGTCTTGCACGTCGACACGAGCAATGCTAAGTGCGCTAAACAACGGAGGTAGGGTATCACAGAGAGGTGATACCGCACCAGCAGAGGCGCTGCGGTGCGCGATACCGCAGGTTAAGGACTTAGCGTTGGGCAGGAACTGCGTGTCGCACAGTGTGCGGCGATGCAATAAGGTCAGAGATATCGCGAGTCTGGGAAAGTGGGCGCCGTAGGAAAGGACCGCGCGACAGTATAAAGGAATATCTCGCGGCTAGAAGAGCTGCGAGGAGAGGAGATCGCGCGGCATGAGCAGGAGATCGCGCGACGCGCAGAAAGAGACCTCGCGGCTAGGAGAGCTGCGAGCCACTAGTAGGATTGCCACAGAACCTGGTCCAAGACGCTTGAGTCCTTGGCCAACCCATTAGAGTCACCTTGGGTGAGACTTCAGGCCGCTTTGCGGTCTGTCGCCGAAAGGGCCAGTGATCTAGGGGTGTTGTTGGTTGATTATAGTTAACCCGGGTCTGCCCATAGCAGCCAACAGTGCTTGGCCCGATGGCTTTGACAATATGAGCATTTAGTTGTAACTATCCAAAAATTTCCTCGCATATCCTCTGAATCTCTACTTGAACATCCAAAATCTGCTTAATCCTCTCTTCATTTTGTTGCCAAAGTTGTTCCAAATTTAGTGTAATAGAAACAAGTTGTTCCTTTAGGGTGCTTGTAGGATTTTCAGGATGAAAATATAGTGAATATTTTTACTGACATAAGAAGTGGCTAAACAAATACTAGAGTTCAAAGCTAAGAAGAGCATGGCCACACTATAATTGTCCGTTGAAATCATCATGATTTTGGTGATGGCTAGAAAAAATTATATTGATATGCTAGCCACAAAGTCACATTTCCAAAGTTGTTGAAATAAGATCGGACAACGAGTACCCAATATGGAAATATGAGGCTTAGTCATAGTGGGATATTAGCCTGATATAGTGTATTCTATGGAAAACAATACTTACAAGGCCATGGAAAGAGTACCCATCAAGTGTAGAGAGAAGATTGGTGAGTTCAACTCTAGAATCATCCAGGGTTTGAAGTAATCGATCTCTTGACAGGGTGGATTCACCAACTTTTTGTTTGTATGCATTTAAACTTTCTTTCTCCAATTGAAGCAACATCCTATCTCATTCCACATCACTTTCTACAACTTCATTCCATATTTGTTGCATGCATCACCATTTATTTTTGGACCATTACAGAAATGCTTAAGCATAAATTTTAGGAAATTTAGAGAGATGATTTTAATCACAATAAAGGGGGATCTGCAACAAAATGCCAAAACCTCGGTCAACAACAAAGAAGTCGACACAAGCCCTATTTTTACAGTCCCAAAAAAAGTAACAAAAGAAACATGGGTGAAAGAAGAAAGGTAACCCAAGCTTTGCATTGTCAAGGGGTATCTTGAGAGATAACGAAGGAAAAGTTATCTAGTGTTGGTTCGGGTTCACAAGGTTTTCCACTAACAACAAAGTTAATCAAACTCAAAGTTAAATAACTAATTATTGAAGGAAATTCGATGATTTTGACAGACTTTTTAGTTAATCAAATTCAAAGCAAAATATTGATTATGGAAGGGAATTCGATGATCTTTCCATTAGTGCACCCAAGAAGGTGAAATGAGATGTCGAATGGAAACAAAAATTAAAATAGATTTGATAAAGTTAAAAAGAGAGTAGTAGTTTTTGGAATTAAGGATGCAACTACATATTTTACATAATTGAATCCTAATAAATTAGCAAATAATTTCAATCATCCACTTTAATTCAAGTAAGTGTAACTCGTCATCCTTTCTAATTTTTTTAGTTGTAATGTTTTGTCTTATTAAAATTATAAGAAATTACAAAATGAATTAAAGCAATATTGAGAGGCCCTTTCATAGTTTATTTAAATTTTCTATTTCTTATTTTATGAACATTATATAAAGCTAATATTCAAGACAATGTAAGCTTTAAAGTGTTTTTACAATTGTGGGATGAAATGATTTGTTTTGAAAAAATGTCCGTAAAGTAAATTATTTTACCATAAATTGACATTGAATACTAAGGTCATTTTTTAAATTTATGTTGTTCAAAGTGGTCGTTGTAGCTTATAATTTCCTGCAAAATATACTAAAGCAAGTTAAACAATAGATATTGTAGCACACATTTTTTTAATGTGTACTTTGTGACATAGAAAATAGTTAAAGCAATGGTTTGTACCTCCAGAGATTTGATCCCTCTCTGTGCTTGGTAGATCCCCTTTTAAGATGGATCTACGCTGGTTTGTAGCATGTATTTCTCGACAATAGATATAAACACTATATTATGAACACTTGATATTATGTTACATAAATTCAAAGACATTTTATTGGACAACAATTGCAAGTGAAGGCAATTTGACTACACTTTTGTAGTGGTATGCAAATTTTATAATTCAATAAAATCTTATTCCTTTAGAAATTAAGATTATTTTTAGAACATATGTGCATATCCATGGTCTCCCTATTTACCATATTGGAGAAAGCAAAAGATAGGAAAATTCAAATAGAGGCAAGGTTCAAGTCTGAGTATGCCTCTTAACACTTGAAGAGAAAGAAAAAATAACCAAATTAGATAGGTATAGAAGATATAATCACTTCCAACAATTAAAATCAGATGGAAATAAGTATCAACAACACTAACAACGAAGAAAATGAAAATATCATCATCACGACATACAAAAAGTTGGTAAGTACACAAGGCCAATGAATTTGTACAAATGTTCATTACTCAACAATATACTGAGTTGCAAAATTGACCTATTGTTTTATGATGTCAAAGCTAAAGTTAGCTTGAAAATTACCTTAGTATAAAGTATAAACTTTGATAAGTTGTTGTACGTGTGAATAAAATAACAACAAATTGCAATAAAAGAATCCAATAAAATGTTTAACGTGCAAGAAAATGTTCCAAAGAACCAAATCTCAAGTGATACTTTGTGCTAGTTCCTTGGCCATGAATTTTTCCTTAGGCTTTGTTTTTTCCTAGGATTTTGTTCTCAGATTGGCACCTCCCCATTGCTTCTAGTAAGTTAGCCTGCAAGAAGAGTACTAATTTATTAATAAGCTATGTAATTTTGATCTATGTAACAATGATTTTTGAATAAAACATATCAACTCAAAAAAACTCAATTGCACACCTTAATTGGTAAATTCCATCCTTTCCTCATTTTTCATAGAAACAAAGCACAAAGCAGTTGTTGTCTTGTGTGCAAAAGCTGCAATAAATAATTACACAATACAAAAGTTATGCATATTAGTTTCGTATGAAAAAAAAATCACACATTACTTAAAAATTGAACTCATGTAAACTTTTCCATGTTTAGGAACAATTAATGGAGATAACAAAGATGCTTACTGCTCCAAGGCGTGTTTTCCCCTTGGAAATTGCATACGGGATGCTCATTTTTCTAAATAGTGCAGAACGCTACACTACCAACTCTATTGGACCAACATCACATGTAATAACTACCAATTTAGCTTTACTTTGAAAGCAAATCTACAATAAATAGTTACATAATACAAAACTTCTGCATATTAGTTTGATATGAAAAGCAATCATACATTACTAAAAAATTGAACTATTGTGAGCTTTTCCATGTTCAAGAAGAATCAATGGAGATATAAAGATGCATATTGTTCAAAGGCGTGGGTTCCCCTTAACAATTGCATATGGGATTTTCATTTTTCTACAAAGTGCAGGAAGCCCCACTACTGACTCTATGGATCAACAACATGTTCGATAACTACCAATTGAGCTTTAATTTGAAATCACATAAACAATCATTATCGAAACTAAGGACAAATAAACTCTCCATATTTGCTACAGGAATACACAGCAGTATAAAATGATTAAATTCGAGACCATTAAAAAAATTAATTTCAAATATACGTGAACAATTACAATTTCAAAACCTGCTCGATGAGGTAAGTTACATTAGTGATACCATATTTCACAACAATAGGCTTATTTACTTCAATAGTCTTCCCTTGTGATTTAGCTTGAGATTCCTTCCTAATCCTTGTAAACTAACAAAAATGAGAATAGTAATTAGAGTTTACAAGGTTGTTTGACCGAGTTAGTTTTATCTGGAGGGATGATTAACTCTATTTCATTCTTGTGCCAATACTTTTTCAAGTGGTTGCACCATATTTTATTGTTATCTTAGATTCCATGCATACTTTGTTTGGTTTTACATTTAAACCCTACACATATTTGTTCCACACCAGTGAATTGAGAAAATTGATCGAGGTGGTTTGGACAAAATGACTCTCGTCGAGGTTGGTTTAGTTATTCACTATCCTTCAAGAAAACGTTTGCTTCTAATTTTTTATTTGCATACCATTCTCCTAACTTCTTATGTACTTGAGGAGTAGCAAATATATCAAAGCTTTCTGAAGTGTAAAATGTTTCTTTCTTTTTTGTTTTTGGGTTGTTGAAATGCAAATTCCAGATGCATCAAATGAAGTGACTTTTATTTGAAGGTTGGTCCATTGGTATTAGAACCAATAGTTGCCACATAGAACTATATACTTGAGTTTTTGCATCAACGAAATATATGATACCCAATGTTCTCAATGTCACAATCAAATCCTCTAACAATATTATTGCCAACCTTCCAACATAACCAATTCCCTACATTAGGAAAGGTTAAATTATTTAGTTACATAAGTATTAGTGGTAGGTTTGATGGGCACTTTTTTCCAATCCTCCACATAAAAAGGAGCAATGTATTTGGATTGCATTACCTACTTCCAAACGCCTTCTAGTTTGATCATCTTTCATAAGCACGTCATTGCAAGGGATTTCCCAGATTGATGTATATTTTATAGTCCCCAACATCGAAGAGCCTTGGGTTTGTAAGTCTTTCCCATTTGACTAAAGATATTGCTTCCATTTCCCATTCCAAGTAATGCTAAAATAATTTCTCATGAATTTCTCTGATATCCTTACCAACATATAGGCCAAGGAATGATAATACACGAGAGTGACCTATAACATTATATTCCACCTGATGAGAGCTAGAGGGTGCATCAATTTCAAATACAGCAAATCTACTTTATCAAATACCTCACATAAATAAGCTTGATTACCGTAACATGAAGGTATTTTTGAGCTATAACCAATATAGATCCATCTTAAAATCCAAGAAGGATCAAACTTTGACATACAAACTTATCCCCAAATTTTGGACTTGAGTTTGCACTTCAACGGATTTGATCCCTTTTAGCACTTGGTATATTTAGAGTTATGATGGATTTACATTAATTTAATCTATAAATATGGTATGTGGCCTTAAAATTTAGGTTAAGATCGACATCGTAAAAGATTTAGAAAAATTATTTACTTAATATTTTATTAAAGTACTATATACAAAATTACACTTCACCCTCCTACTATACCTTTATAAAATGAAATACTTAATATATATATATTAATTATTGGAGATTATTTTCTTTGGAATAGTATCGAGAGCACGTGATATGTTTCTATATATATAATGTTGAGGGTCTTGGAAATCCATGTGTTGAAAAATACAAAGAGCCCACCTTTGATCATGAAATGAACGAGTTGGGAAAATCAAGGCTTCCAGTTCAAAGATAAAAAAATGGAACTGAATTGTGCAGTCTTTGCACATTCTTGGTGAAAAAGCCACCGCTGTGTGGCCCAGGACGACTCATCAACGATAAATATTTCCAGAGAGATCCAGATGCCTGAGTCTCGAGAGCTCGGATATGAAGACTAGAAAACCGTCGACGATGAGATTCAGCGGTAAAATATGCAAACGATTTCTTCTGCAAACGACAATGGGAAACAATCCTATGATACTCATGTTGGAAAGATTAGTTTCTTCCATGAATTTTATGTCGGCATCGCATGTAATTACCATCCAATTACACCGAGAATTATCATTCCCATTCCAGTTTCTAAACGCTTAGGAAGGATCATTGAATCCACATTGAAGGATTCAGTGGGTGAAAACTTACGTCTTGAGCTCCATACAAAGATGGAGATGGACCTTTCGTGTCTAATTAAGTTGGATTTGATGTTGGAGAGCTCAATCCTTGTGCCGAAGACAGTGTTGATAACACTGGTGCTAACGAGGGCGAGATCTCTAAAGGGGATAACGAAGTTATAGGTGCAAAAATGGGAGAATATGTTGGTTCCATGTTCGGAGAGAGGCTGTAGATAGGAGCTGAGCTCAAAAAAAATCTTGAACTTAATGGAGGAGTAGCTGATACAAGTCCTACTAATGTACATGAAAGAGCCAGAGCCATAGATGTTGTAATGGAGGGTTTTTTGGAGATAGGAGCCGAAGCCAGAAACACATGGCATCATCTTATACGCAGGAGGGATGATGAGATGAACGATGTTTCAGAACCCGACTCCAGGGAAAAAATGCCTAACGACGTAAACATAAAGTAATCCTTTAGGCCCAGGTCCTCCCAAAATTAATGCAATAAGGGCATGTGTGTGCTTCCTTGGTTTGAGGAAGGAAGGTATGAAAGTAGCTGGAGGCGAATACGGTGCAGATTGTAAATAATACCCAAAAAAATATTCATAAGGTAATCTAGAAAAGAAGTCTCTGGGCCTTTAATTTAAGTTCACTTAATCTCTCTATGAAGGGTAAGGCATGATTCATTTGGTAGGAAAAATAACAATATACAAACTTACCGAATCAATACTTTCTAAGCCACCACTTCGGTTAGTGACATAGTATGTTGGATTCACCTACTTCCTTTAGTTCTTTGGAGAATTTGTACTTTTTTAAAAGGAGACCATATCTCATCCAAGATAATAAGAAAATAAATTAATTGAATTTTTTTTATAAATTTCTTTATTAAAATAAATTGATTGAAATTTTTTTATAATTTTTTTTATTTGTGAAAGATAAATTGATTTAAAATTTTATTAATAAACTTTTGAGAAATTGTAAATGTCCATTGAATCTTAGGTGAGAGGGATTTGTAAGGAATCCCTTTGAAGCATGGAAACAATGTAATTAAGTAATGAAAATGAACAAGTGTCATGCATGATTGCAAATTTCTCATTGAATTCTTGTGTATGCTTCCTTAGATAATTAAAAGAGAGAGGAAATTTCTAAGTGTTATGCGTGAATGCAAATGTGTCATTGAATTCTTCTGTATATTTCCTTTGTTGTATAATTTCCATTTGCAGCTTTGCAACCTTGTTGGTGTGTTTCCTTTTCGTACATCCAGGTCTGCATCAGAACTATGGAATTGTCTCTATGAAACCAAAGGAAGTGATTAGTTTTTTGTAATTGCAAGCATCTAAGTAACTAATTGGGTCTTCGATTATTCTTACAATAGCACGGATGGCTCCAATACTCTCATTACACATAGTACTAAACAACTTGGATAGATTATGAAGCCAATCATTGAATTCTGAGCATTCAACATAATGAATTTCATTGAAGCAAAGAAGGAGAAATTGTATGTCGCGAGACCCAAAAGACAGGTTTGGGTTTACTAAGTTGTGTTTTGTGGAATATTTATAGCTAACTCAGTCACTAAAATGGATTCTGTTCTGCTTGGTGGGATTTCTTCTGTTATTCAAGTGTTGAAATATATGGAGAGCCAACATTTGTGTTTTCCTCTACGTTGAGCACATGTTCATGATTCCAAAAGGAGAATCTTGCACTAAGTAACAACATACTAGTGCTCACGGGACTCGTTCCATGAGCAAAAGGGTTAGTTGTGAAAGTGGGGGTAGAGCATCAGGTATTGCTCGTGATATGTGATGTTCTTTCAGGGCTGGAAACTGAGGTGGATTTCTCTTTTGAGTCGACATACTTCAAGAACATTTTCATTTTCGTCGACGTGGACTTATAATATCCCGCCGATTGATCACCCATCTCACCATGGCGCTCAACATTAGGATCTCTCTTGAAATCGTAGAGAAGATAATTAGAGCTATCAATTATGCCCCTTCCGTGATTGCATAGAGACCCTAGAAAGTCCCAAAGCTCAACCTATTGGAACCAACCTTTTCTCCAGAATCAGTGCGAGCAGTGCTACTAAACCACTCCCTGCGTACTTGAGCAAGACGGCAAACCAAAAAAAGCATAAATAAATGTGGCGTTTTTTAATTGCATAGATGAAACGGTGGCCACGTGGTAGTAAACGTTTGGTCAGAGGGACGACGAAGGCAAATAGTGTTTTTCAAAAGAACTTCGGAGAAAGACGTCTAACGACGTAATTAATTTATCAAATAAAATGATGGAAAACAAAACCTAAATTTAAATATAAAATTTAAAATATTTCTATTTTTTGTTTTATTTATTTTTTATAATATATAAAAATGATTTTATATAATAAAAATAAATTTATGTTTTTCATAAAATAATACACATAAATAACAATAATAATAAAGAAATTTAAATCATATAAAAAATGAACCCATTCTAAAAAACTATATAATAAAATTAAACTTGAAACTTAATATATTTACCATATATAAACTATATCTCAAAACATTTGTTTTATTCATTAAAAAGACTAACATTTGTTTTATTAGTTAAAAAAACTAACATTTGATGGGCTAATTTAAATTTAAATTTTATACAAAGTTGAGTTAATTTAGTGAAAGAATTTCATTATAAATTGCGTGAACCTCATAGGTCATGTCACATAAAAGCTAACCAGAAACATTTTCACATATTATCATAAAGGCCATAAGGAATTTTCTAAAACGAGCCAATGTCGTATATTAGTGTCAACATATAATACATCTCATCGAAACCCAGTGGGGCGCTTTCATTTTTCAACGTACATACATGTTCATCAAAATGAATAAACTTAGATGAGTTGCCTCTGCTTTAATAGAGTTTGTTGACAATTCACTGACTTGGCCACAAAGTACATGAGAGAGACTAGCTTTGACACACAACAAAAAATATTTAATTCATATGCAAAAATTAATCTTCTCTCTTATCACCGGAATTTTTGGATCATAATCTACTAAAAGATATATTAGTTTGTTTTTACAAACAACCTGCAAGTGCATTAAATATGTTGTTGCTTCATACAAGAATAATTTAGTCTTGTTGATAATCTTTAGAGCTTCCAGTTTGAAGTACATGCCAATGGTAGTATTGTTGATTCTATCATACAGTTTGGACTCTACATGCCTCCATTTTTGCCATGAACTTTCAATACAGGTCGACATATTGACTAAACTAGTAAGAACTATAATCCATAGACCTTCAATGGATGGTTAAGTGCTGATAGTGCAAATTGTCCCAAAAACATGTCAAAATGGTTGAAAATGAGTACAACCATCATTGTTGAGAAGAGGTGATTCAGCCTTTGTGGAGAGGCTAGAGGAATAACTCCAATCGTGGGAAGTGAAGACCATTGATTGCATTTGTAACCTTACCTGCTACCAGATGTACATTAACCAAACGATGTAAGGGTGCCCTGGGTTTTGCAATTAAATCCTTTAAATATATATATATTCAATGTAAAGTATAACTTTAGGGGATATAAAAATTAAAAATTTACATAAGTGGGATTAATGCATTGAAGCGATTATCTAACATAATATTAAAAATGTGAACAGTTCAGTGTAATTTTTTTTAAGAAGTAACAGTAGATCGAAATTCGAACTTATCCAAAATAAACTACTTCACTGTTCATTTCTTGCAATAAAATATCAAAATTCAGTTCTATAGAAGGTTGCTACACTATAAAATATTAAAATTCATTTAAATTTGCTACAAATATTAATTTGTATTGACATTTAAACAAAACAAGTTCAATATTCATTTGTAGTGTTTGCATAAGCATAAGATGACAATAAATAGTTGATGAATTAACTACTCAAAATTGTTGGAGCATTCAAAAGCACATTTCCTAGATTCCATCCCACAGTATTGATAATTCTTGAAACCAAATCATTCAAATGCATCCTACTTCATCAACGCCCAATGGCTGATATGGGTTCCCCTCAAATTTACAATTGTAGCTTCCACTCCTCGTACAAATTTCATGGTTCGAACTGAAGCTTGTGTAGAATTATTTAGGCTATATAGCTGCCAACACTAGTATGTATATATGAAAAAATGCTAGTTTTTTAGCATATGAATAAATACAACCTGATATGGGTTCCCCTCAAATTCACAATTGCGGCTTTCTTTACACGCACAAATTTCATGGTTAGGGAAGAGTGTCGCACCCTTCCTTCTTCTTTGGGTTAGGGAGGAACAATCATTCACAGGGGATCGATCCATCTGTTGTCAGTTAATCTTTATTCATGACCTGTATAAGTCTTATTCCAATTTCAAATTCCCTAATATTACTCTTTGGTTCCTTCTCAATTAATTCTGTAATTGTTACGAGTTGATAACTCTTAAAATGTGGTACCCGACAATATTAAAATACAACAAGAAAATAATGATTCCAAAACCACTGAGGAGAATGATTAGTGCATAAATGAATTGAATCGGGAATGTAGACTTCTCCAGGATTCATGCACGCACTAGGTTTTTGAGATCTTTGTGGGTTTTATAACCACTTTGAAAATAAGTTGATGTGTTGAGAAATGTTAGTTTTGCATAATACAACTATCTGAATAAAACCTCGGATAAATGTTTCAGCATTAGTCAAAGGATTTAGGTGGTGTTAATAGTGACTCTAATGGAGTGGGTAAGGGAAGAGGTAATGGCTTCCTTCACTTTCCCTCTTTTGGGGATGTTCCTCACATAATGAGTGGTAGTAGTAGGCATATTCAATCTTGATGTTTATGGAATGAATTCAATGAACTAATCAGTAAAGGATGGAAGCTACAGACAGTGAAGGCATCAGGGAAAGAATGTAGTGCAAAAAAGACTAGAGTTTGGCTACATATAGGAGAGGACAATGAGTTTTTAAGATTTCAAGGTCTAACTGTGGGATCTCTACAAGGCAAAATCAAATTCAACACATGCAACAATCAAATTGTGTTGTGTGATAGGGAAGAGGAGCGTCTCATTGTTGGGTCCAACCAATAATTTGAATAATAATAGATTTTAAGTGGAAGATAGTTGGCATGGAATTCTATGATAACAAGAAGAAATTATTTAAGGAAAATAAAAGTTATTGCCCCTTCTCAAATGATGGGAAGTTGCATTATTTCTCAGCACACGATAAATTTGCAAGTTGCATTATTTTTCAGCATATGATCAGTTTACTGTATTATACATTGAATTTGGGCAAAAGTTATCCATTTCTCAAAAATATGGTTTAAATATGCATAGTGACACATTAAAGAAATTGGAATTATATAAAACTTCAATACACATAGGAGATGGAACAAGCCTAGAACCCACATTTATCCATAGTAATATAATCGTCGTATTTTGTTTGCATTGAGTATAGATGAATTGTGAAGGCGATTGATTGCTATATATCAAAAACATTGAACTTCAATCATGTTGAAAATTAATATAAGTGTCAGACGTGATCAGATCTCTTCATTTGATCACATATTTTTCTTGATAAAATTGCATGTCAACCCACTTATTATTCATAACATAGTTCACATTTGGCACGAAACTTTGAAACCCAGATTTGTTAGTGCAAGTGGAGAATCTAGGTCATAGACATCGAATTCTAATTCCAAGGAGATGGGATTTTGAAATACGAATGAAAAATAGTTGGCTGATGAATGAATTAATTCCCTACAAACACCATGTAGCATCCCAAGATACCAAGGAGACACAATCCCTCCGCCGTGTCTTGGGACACAAATATCGACACCAACGTCACCTGTCTGGGGCCAATGGAATGTCAATTAATTACAATTTTGAAAAATTACACAAAAATAAATAATACTCGAGCTATGGTATAACTTTAGCAAAATTAAAAAATTAAATTAAAAGATGGATTAATATCCCTAGATTTAAATATATCCCATATCAGGGACATAATAATGGTTCGTTTTGGTAAACATTGAAATTAATAACATTGTTTATGGATTTTTTTAAATACTGGTTTTTTTGTAAACATTCAAATTAGTAATCGGTTAGAAAATGTGTATAATTACAATCTATTTTTCACATAATAAATAATTTATGTTGATAATATTGGAAATATTAATTATTTGGATATCTACATCAAGTATAAGTGGACTCATTCAGAGATTGTAGAAGTACACTCTCTAATAGTTAGTTTGTCATGTTGAAGAGTTTATGTATCTTCGTATTTAAGTAGAAGAAATTTAGTGCAGTCGTTAATGTTAGTCGATAGCTATTCTATATATGAAGAAGAAGAAGAATGAAAAAAATAATAAGAAGAGAAGAGAGTGCAAGTGGAGAGGGGAAAAGAACAGAGTAAGAAGAAAAGGAGAAGAAGAAAAACTATGAAAATAGTTTGAGAGCTCAAGCTCAGGAGTTCTAAAATGTGCTGATAGCCCAAAATTTGTAAAAGGTGAAACATCCTTGTAAGTTTCCAAGTTTGTAATTGTGGTTGTAGTTCTTTTGTTATGTCGAGATAATATATAAACCCATGGTTTATGATTAAATGCATGCCTTAATTGTGTGGCACATCTTCTCGGAATTACTTCTGTGAATGTTATTTACATTTACGTTTATGAACTTACATAAAAAATCCACAAATATTTCAGAGTGTAAAAGTTTGAGTTTGAACTTCAGAGTGCTCGACACAAGTCTTACATAATATTTTGGTTATATGATATTGTGAGCTTGTGGAAATATAGTTGTGTTGGGATTTATCCGAGTTACGGGTTGGTGAAAAATTGTTTTTCATATTATAAATCAATAGACAAAGAAATCTCTTGTATAAAATTGGGCTTAAAGTGGTCCTGTGGAAGTGGGAGTTGATGGCCGATAAATCATGTCGTTGTAAAAACCGGTAGAAGTCAAGTGGGTGTCCGTGGAGGTAAAAGTGTCTCGATGGAAAGTGGAAAGTTGAGTGTCGGAAGCACTAAAATTTTGTGGCATTAAAATTTCATTGCAATAAATCCCATTAGAAGTAAAACCTATAGCAATAAATTTAAGTCAAAAGTATTTTGGTCAAAGTTAACTAGTTGAAGTAAAAGGTGGGGCTTCCAAAGGCATTGTGTCACAGATCCAAAAGAAAAGAAAATAAAATTCTTACTACATAGTAACTCAAGCTTACTGTCTTAGGAACCCAAGATCTGATATCAAAGTAGGTTTATGAAAGAAACCTTGTTTTTAAATATATGGCTTCCACTTCTGGTACACACATGTCCAGTTTACAAACTCCAATTTTTTCATGAAATAATTATGAGTATTGGTCTCTAACAATGAAGGATTTGATTAGAGGTTAAGATGCATGGGATATAGTCCAAAATAGCTATACAAAACCAGCAAATCAAGAGACATATAATAATCTCATGCAAGCTGAGAAGGATTCCCTAAGAGAACAAAGCAATAAATATGGAAAGGATTTGTTCTGCATACACCGGGCAATGCATGAAAGCATACTCCCAAGAGTAGCAACAACACAAAACGCTAAGCAGACATGGGATACATTGGAAAATGCATATCAAGGCTTGGACAAGGTAAAGACTTATAGATTGAAAATTCTTAGAAGAGGATTTGAATATCTGTCAATGAAAGATACAAAGTTAGTGGAATTATTTTACACTAAAGTCACGGGTCTAATAAATCAATTGAAATCTCATGGAGAAAATATAGAAAATGAAAGGATTGTTGAAAAAATTCTTAGAAGTCTTCCCCCAAGATTTGAATCCTTGGTCGTGACCTTGGAAGAAAACAAATATATGTCTAAACTTATCATTGATGAGTTACAAGCCTCACTCATCAATCATTAACATAGAATCAGTAGGTCAAATACATCATTAGAAGGTGCATTTACAACACAGTCATCTATAATCTGTAGAAGAGGCGGGGGAATATATAATTCTAGATGAAGAGGAAGAATTTTTTCCAAAGGAAGACGCAGCAGTAGTCCTACAAATGTCATTGGTAGAGATAGAATCAGAACCCCAGTAATCCAAGTGGTCACAAGTTTTATAAGTCAAAAATGCAGTGTCATTACTGCAAGAAATTTGTTCATTGCGCATATAAATGAAGGAAGAAGTAGTATGACCAAGGAAATCAAATCCAAAACCAGCTGAGAAAAACCGCCACTTCGTCTAGCATAATGTTAATGACATTGTTAATGTATTTGTACCTTTGGAATGTATTCACTTGTATATCTTATGTTTTATTTCATTATACCCCGATGTTCCTATTGGGATAATCATTAATATAATAAATGCATGTAAATTAATAGAGGTTAACCCTCCATTGTAAGTCGAGGCAATAGTCCCCACAGTTGAGGGGTACTAGGGTTATTAGACACTCCTAGTGAGGTCGACCCTAGTAAGTAATTCTCAAGTGGAAAACTAGTATAAATAGAGAGTGAGACTCTCTATTTGAAACACACACTCACTCAACTATAGCACATGAGTGAGAGAAGAGGAGCTTGCACAAGTGAGAGAGAGAACAGCTATCGGAGATCATCTTTGTGTCTTGGGGTTTTACTTTTGCTATTGGTGCTTATTCTATCTCTAAGGAAGTTGCGGGGTTTTCTCCTTTATTGTTTCCCTGAGGAAAAATATTTGTGTCTCTGTCTCTTGTGATTACTGTTGTGCATGTTATTCTCTCAGATAAGATCCTAGATCATATTAATTAAATGATAAAAATCTAACATGGTATCAGAGCTAACCTCAGAAGAAGAAACTATGCAGCTACAGAAGCTATGGATTCTTGCATTTTGGATCTCTCTCCACAGATCATCAGCAAAAGGATGCTAGGATAACTCTCCATTGAAGGGCGCATCTTTCTATCGAAGCAGAATTTGATTCCAGACATTTTTCAATTTTTGATCTGTCACTACTACGGGAAATTAGGGATTTTCACAGAAGAGGAATTTTTGAGTGAGCCCAGAATAGGATTGATCTCCTCCTAAAAATCGAAATTTAGAGACCAAGATCAAAAATTTTGGTTGGGTGAAACTCTGGGAAAGTCAAACCCTAATTTGACCCCGGACCAGAAAACCCTAAAAGACTAAAACTAGTAATTTTGGCGCATTTGATATATATCAATATTGGAGAAGGCTCAGGAGCCGAAACCTTTATAGGCCAAAGATAAATTCCTGATGTACCCTATGTAAAAGTTCCAGCCTCATATTCTCTATATTATGGGAGATATGATTCCTTCAAATTAGGGTTCTAGCCTCTCCCTGGATTCATCCCTAAACATGAAACCTAGAAAAAAATGTTATATCTCAGGCTCTGAAGGTCCAAATAATATTTTTCAAGATGTTACAAGTAGGGAACGAACTGTAATTTCTATGGTAAATTTTTCAGACCCAGAAGGTGAAACAATGACATGTGGCAATCTATACAAGTTTGATTTGTTTAACAGCCTTGAAACAAGTCACCTTGGGAAACCTCTCATAAGTCCCAATTGGTGAAACCAATTTTTCTCAAACTTATGGTGTTGGAAATCAGACTGACAAGGCTACCTCAGTATGAAATTTTAGACATAGGGGAGTATCACTTTAGGAGATACTACAGAAACAATATCAGACATTTCTGTAGAAGAAATTGGAAAACTAGGGCTTATGTTCCAGGAGATTCCCTCCATTGTTTTCAGAAAATGAGTACATTGGAAAGCTCACCTTGAAGAGGGCCATATTTCTATTCAATTAGATATGAAATACTCTAGGTTTTGAAAATTAGGGTTTCTCTGACAAACCTTAGATCAGCCAGCTCCGAAACCAAGATGGACACCTCAAATCGGTAAGATATAAATTTTTGCTATTTACATTTGAGGTTCTCATTTCAAAATGACTAATCACACTAGCTTGATGACAAGCTTGGTGAAGCCGACAACTTCCAAGCATGGAAGTATGGAATCTCGTCGGTTCTTGAATAAAATGAATTGGACACCTACATAAGTGGAGAGGTTCCAGTTCCAGAGGGAGAGGAGGCTAAATCCTTACACAAGAAGAACTTGGTCAAGGCCAAGAGGATTATTGCTGATCACCTTATACCACAAGTTTTTCCCTAAAGACACCAAAAGGAAGTGTTCGATGCTGTGATAAAGCAATCGAAGAAGAATGAGATATTGTTATAACCACCTTGAATGGCCTCCCAGGATCATGGGATTCATCCATTCGAGGAATGTGTGCCAGAAGGAAGTGATTACTTTCAACAGACTCTGGGAAGAGTGCACACAAGAAAAATATCGACTCATAATAAGAGAAGAGAAGATGGGAGCAACTAAATATCAAGCTCTCACAATTCAAAGAAGATCCCTCAAGTGATGAGGAATATGAATTCTTGAAGAAGCTCTTGTCCATCTTAGCATTTGGATAAGAAATGATGTTGTTATGAATGAAGAAGATGATGAGCTGAAAGAAGAAGTCTACCCACAAAACAAATAAAGATAAGTGTTCAATTATCATTTCATGATATTATTTGGTTATGCATTTGTTCATATCCAGTTGATGTGGTATGCATGATAGAGTGTTTGTATTAATGACAGTATACTACTAATATGCATGTGACGGGTAAGTAGTCCATAGTGCTATACAACTCTCCATTGCTACTTATCTAGAATGGAACCTCTTTGTTGACATATTGGATCAGTGCACAATATCAATGATGTCATGGTAGAGATGGAAGGCATCTAGAAAGTTTCCATGAGATATGGATGAATGTTGTATTGGCTAAAATAGTTGCATGATCATATCTTTATGCATAAGAATTTTCCATTATGAATATGCCTTATGAAATGTTTCTAACCATAAAACTGGTGCATTTGACTTGTAGGAAAGATCGCGTACAATAGCCTACAAGAAAATAAGGATGAAACTTGTTCCGAAAAACAAGTGACGACAGTTCAAGATTCACTCCAATAAGCATACATGAAGATGAACCTGAAGCTTCCATAGAGGAAGAAAAAGATATTCAGAAGAATATAATGAGAACGGTGGATGAAGACCACCTTGGGCACGAGAAATAATCCAAGAAGAAAATAGTATGACGATACTTCCAAAGAAAGAAAGAAGGCCATGTATGAGCTCAGAAGGCACCCATGGGATAGAACATACAGTTACATAAGGAGCTTGAATATCACCTAGAGTGATGAAGATCTTAACCTTTTCTACAAGGTTGAAGATGAAAGCCTATAGAGGATGACAAGCTCATAGATGGGCGCGAGAACAAATTTTGAAAAGGTTCAAGATAGAGGATATTGGTATCCAGTGACCCTAGATGGATACATAGAATATTAGTAGAAGAGGAATCTACTTGTCACTCCAGTATAGAATACATAGAGTATGAAAGGGAGAGGGAGAATGATGCTCTGCTTCAGAGGGAGTGACTGCAAAAGATCCTGAGGTTCGACATGGTGCAATAGGATGGACAGATTACTGATGGCTCTAGGATTTACTAAGAGTAAAGCAGTTTCCAACCTTTGCTTCAAGGTTGAAGGCAGAAGTCCAGTGATGCTCCTATTATATGTCGATGACCTGTTCCTGACAGGAAAAGAGGAACTCTTTAAAGTTGCAAGAAGAAAACTTGTTGCCGAATTCGAGATGAAAGACTTGGGTATGATGCATTACTTTATAGGCATGGAGGTGTGGCAGAATGTGGATGGAATGTCCCTAGGACAAGGGAAGTATGCAGTAGAGACCCTGAAGAAGTTCGGGATGATGGAATGCAAGGCCATAACCACACCTATGGCATCGAACCTGAAGCTATTAAGTGATGCTTCATCAAAGTCGGTTGATGCTACGATGTATCGTTAGATGATTGGGTCCTTGATGTACTTGACGAATATGAGACTACACATTTGCTTTGCTATGAACACATTGAGCCAGTTCCTGACGGATCCGAGACATGTTCACCTGATTGTTGCAAAGCATATTCTGAGGTACCTGAAGGGTACAGTTGATTATGGGCTCAAGTATGAGGCGAATCAGAATATTAACTTGGAAGGTTATGTGGATTCGGATTGGGAAAGAAGTGCCATTGATAGGAAGAGCACTTCGGTGTGCTGCTTCAGTATGGGATCAAGTGTGATCTCTTGGTTTATCAGGAAGCAGTCCTGCGTGGCAATAAGTACAGTCGAAGCAGAGTACGTCGCAGCTTGTTTGACTATTTGTGAGGCAGTGTGGTTGAGGAAGCTACTATCTAATTTGTTTGATCTCTAGTTGGCTGCTACTTGTATATATTGCAACAACTAGAGTTGTGTGAATTTGTCGGAGAACCCGATGTTTCATGATAAGTTGAATCATATCGAGATCAAATATCACTATATTAGGGATATGGTGCAGAGAGGAGCAGTGAAGCTCCAGTATATTGCAATGGACGAACAGATAGGTGATGTGTTGACCAAGCCATTAGCCAGAGTGAAGTTTGAGTACTTCAGGAAGAAGATTGGTGTTCTCTAGATCAAGGTTATTTCCAAGGGGAAGTGATGACTCTATGTGCCTTTCTGACATGGTGGTAGGATTGGTTCCTCCCATGGTCAGATGTAAGTGTGGTGCCTTTCTGACATGGTGATAGGATTGGTTGCTCCCATGGTCAGATATAAGTGTTGTGCCTTTCTGACATTGTGGTAGGATTGGTTCCTCCCATGATCTGTAAGTGTTCAGCCTTTCCCTAGATGGTAGTAGGTTTTTCCTACCATGTCAGCGGATGTAAGTGCAAAGCCTTTCCCTGGATAGTAGTAGGTGTGTCCTACCATGCCAGTGGATGTAAGTGCTGGGGCCTTTCCCTAGATGGTAGTAGGTGTGTCCTACCATGCCAATGGATGTAAGTGTTGGGGCCTTTACCTGGATGGTAGCGGGTGTGTCCTACCATGCCAGTGGATGTAAGTGTTGGGGCCTTTCTCTAGATGGTAGTAGGTGTGTCCTACCATTCTGATGGATGTAAGTTTTGGGGCCTTCCCCTGGATGGTAGTAGGTGTGTCCTACCATGCCGGTGGATGTAAGTGCTTCACCCTTTTTCGGATGGTAGTAGGTGTCTCCTACCATGTGATGGATGTAAGTGCTGGAGCCTTTCTCAGATGGTAGTAGGTGTTTCCTACCATGCCGATGATATAAGTGTTGAAGAAGAAGACCTACATGGAGACTAGGCCTACAACCAACATGAAATAGGGCTAGCTCTATAGAACTTCCTATGACAAGTAGAATTGAGATATAGCACGATTTGCTCGAGATAGTGGGATATCGGGAGTAGTGATGATGATGATCCAGAATTGATGATGATCCTATGATGAAGAATTGTGTTGATGAACTGTGTCAAGAGAATAAATTCCTAGTTAAAAAGGAGTCTTTGTGTATTTGTAACTTTGGAATGTATTCACTTGTATATCTTATGTTGTATTTCATTGTACCCCAATGTTCCTATTGGGAGAATCATTAATATAATAAATTCATACAAATTCATAGAGGTTAACCCTCCATTGTAAGTCGGGGCAATAGTCCCCACAGTTGAGGGGTACTAGGGTTATTAGACTCTCCTAGTGAGGTCGGCCCTGGTAATTAATTGTCAAGTGGAAAACTAGTATAAATAGAGAGTGGGACTCTCTATTTGAAACACACACTCACTCAACTGTAGCGCATGAGTGAGAGAAGAGGAGCTTGCACAAGTGAGAGAGAACAACTGTCGAAGATCATCTTTGTGTTTTTTGGTTTTACTTTTTCTATTGGTGCTCATTCTATCTCTGAGGAAGTTGGAGCGTTTTCTCCTTTATGTTTTCCCCGAGGAAAACTCTTTGTGTCTCTTATCTCTTGTGATTATTGTTGTGCATGTTATTCTCTCAAATAAGATCCTAGATCATATTGATTAAATGATAAAAATATAACACGCATGTGCATCCCCAATTGAATGCAATGCTTTCCAATAAAGTCCATGTGGCATATGGTATTTAGATTCAGCCTTTAGCAATCATATGATTGGTAATTTAAATTTTGTTTTCCAGTCTAGATAAATCAGTTCAAACTAATGTCACACTTGGAAATAAAATCCAAGTCGTTGTTTTGGGAATAGGTACTGTTGGTATACTAACCAAATAGGGGGAGCGAAATATTATGCCTAATGTTTATTATGTCGAAGGTCTGAAACAAAATTTGTTGAGCATTTGAAAACTGATACAAAAAGCTTACAGATTTTACATGGAAGACAATCATTGTGTGATTAAAGACATGCTTCCAAGCAACCAAGTGATAGAAAAAGTAGCAATGAAAAGGAATCGCTTGTTTCCTTTGAGGATAATGCTAGACATCAAAGGAAAGACAAATACATGAGTTGCATTCAAGGTAGAAAGCAAAGAAGAATACAAGCACTGCAACAAGGAAGAAAAGGATAGCATTGCAATTCAAGAAACATTTCAATCAGAGGTTCAAGATGAGTCCTGGCTGTGGCATTTGTGAAGGATGCATCTTTTTAAGCAACATAGAGATACTTTTCTAGTTAGACGGTCATACAAAGAACACACTACACTTGAGATTGTGCACTTTTACATTTGTGTCCCAATGCAAAAACTATCCATGGGAAGCTACAGTTATTTCCTTAATTTTATTGATGATTTCACAAGAAAAACATGGGTATATTTTCTAAAACATAAATCTGATGAATTTAGATGTTTTCAGCAGTTCAAGGCACTCGTGGAGAGCCAAAGTGGATACACCATCAGAATATTAAGAAAAGACAAATGTGGTGAATATATCTTGAATGACTTCTTAAATTTTTGCAAGACCCATGGCATACATAAGAAATTCATTGTGCGGTATACACCTCAGCAAAATGGTGTCGCATAGAGAAAGAACATAACCATTATGGAGATCAAACGAATCATGATGACAACCAAGCATTTGTTAAATGAATACTGAGTTGAAGCAGTCATAACTGTTGTATATATTATGAACTAGTGCCCAACAAAGGGCATGAAGAACAAAGTCCCTAAAAAATCATGGACATGTATGAATCACAGTGTTTCTCATTTTAAAAAAAATTGGTTGTGTCCCATATGCTCATGTACCAGATGAGATGAGAAAGAAACTAGACAAGAAGGGACAAAAATGTATTTTTGTTGGTTACTCTAAAGACACAAAAGCATACAATTTATATGATCTTGTCGCATGGAAAGTAATCATCAGTCGCAATGTTTAATTTGTTGAGAATGAATCATGGGATGGAACCATCGAGAAGAATGTCAACATTGTATCGACTATCGATCATGATGACATGACAAAGGAAGTGGTTGAAACACTGCATGTAATCCAAAATGCCGCAACGTCATCGACTCCCAGGACACCATGACATGTTTCATCACAAGGAATGTCGACACAAGTCATAGCCCAAGCTATGTCAACAAGCACACCAAGTGGTCGGTAAACACCATCAAGTAGTTCATCGAGGTCGACATCGACAGATCCAATAAAGAAAAGAAGTCTGCATGAGATATATGAAGTTGGTACACCAAATTCATTCTCTCATTTTGCATTATTTTCTCAAATAGACATGATCCTCTAACATTTGAGGAAGCAGTTGAAGAAGAAGTATGGGCACAAGCGATGGATGAAGAAATAGAATGCATTGAGAAGAACCAAACATGGGAGATGGTAGATGTACCAAAACATAAGCATGTAATTAGTGTTAAATGGATTTAAGACCAAACAAGATGTTGATGGGAATGTGTAGAAGCACAAGGAAATAATGGTCGCAAGAGGGTTCACACAAGAGCCCGACATAGAATTCAATGAAACTTTTTCATCTATCACATGCACACAGTCAGAACAGTTTTGGTCATTCCTGCACAAAACAAATGGCATGTTTTCAAATGGATGTTATATATGCATTTTTTAATGGATATCTAGAAGAGCAAGTGTATGTGGAACAAACACAAGGCTATGAAGTTCCAGTTCAAGAGCGCAAAGTATACAGGCTGAAAAAGGAACTCTATGGTTTGAAGCAAGCTCCTAGAGCTTGGTACAGTCGCATTGATTCCTATCTCACCCAGAATGGATTTCATAGAAGTGAAAGTGAACTGACGTTGTACACCAAAGTTGATGAGCAAGGTAACATGTTAATTTTATTCTTGTATGTAGATGATTTAATATTTACTGGTGATTTTGGCATAAAGGATTTCAGAGCAGTCATGGAAAGAGAATTTAAAATGACTAATTTGGGGCTTATGAAGTTTTTTCTGGGCATTGAATTCCATCATATTGAAAGTGATATATTTATATCACAGTCAAAGTATGCAAGTGTAGTTTTCAAAAGATTCAATATGTATAATTACAAGGTATCTCCAACACCGGTAATAACAAGTTTAAAATTGAGCAAGGATGATGTTGGATCAACTATAGATCCTACAATGTTTAAAAGGTTCATTGGTAGCCTTATGTATTTAATTGCGATAAGACCAAACATCATGTATGGAGTAAGTCTCATCTCAAGATTCATGGAGTCACCAAAAGACACTTATTGGCAAGCAGGTAAGAGAATTATGAGGTATGTAAGTGCCACAAAGGATCTTGGCATTACGTATTCAACCTCAGAAAATTTAAAACTCATTGGATACAGTGACAGTGACAATGGAGGTAGCACAGATGATAGGAAAAACACATCTACGTACACATTTCATTTTGGTACAGGTGTTGTGTCGTGGGATTCAAAGAAACAACCCATTGTAACTCTATCCTCAACGGAACCAGAATATGGCGTAGCTACAAGCGCTGCATGTCAAGCTATTTGGATGCGAAGATTACCTTGAGACATGTAACAAAACCAGCAAGAATCAACAGCCATTTTCTGCAACAATAGTTCAGCCATCACATTGTTGAATAACCATGTGTTCCACAAGATAACCAAGCACATCAACACAAGGTATCATAAGAGAATTGGTGAACAACAAAGAGATTTGTTTAGAATTTTGCAAGTCTGAAGATCAGCTGACAAGCATATTTACAAAGCCATTGGCTAGGGATACTTTCCAATATCTATGAACTTATTTAGGAATGACAAGTTCTACTTAGTGAACTATGTCATGCACAAATCAAGTTTCAACTCTGAAAATTTTTGTAAAACATTTGTTTAAAGATCCCCATCTGCTCATAATTAAGGGGGAGTGTTGGAAATATTAATTACTCGCATATCTACATCATGTATAAGCCGACTCAGTCAGTCTGTAGAAGTACACTCTATAACAGAAAATCTTTCAAAATGAAGAGTTCGCGTCTCTCCATGTTTAAGTAGTTGAATTGAATTTATGAATGTTTTAGGTAGAAAATTATTATAGTCTTTAATGTTTGTCGATAGCTTCCAAGAGAAGCAAATTTTAGTTTATGTATATGAAGAAGAAGAAGAATGAAAAAAATGAGAAGAAGAGAAGAAAGAAAAAGTGTGGAGTAGTGGAGAGGGAGAAGAACAAAGTAAGAAGAAAAGGAGAAGAAGAAAAACTATGAGAAGAGTTTGAAAGCTCAAGCTCATGTGTTCTGAAATGTGTTGAGAGCCCAAACTCTATAAAAGTGAAACACCCTTGTAAATTTCCAAGTTTGTAATTGTTGTTGTATTGTTATGTGGCCACAATATATAAACCCATAGTTTATGATTGAATGCATGTCTTGTTTCCATAATTACTTGCGTGAATGTTGTTTGCATTTATCATTTGTGAAAGACCTAAAGAATCAACAAACATTTCATCGTGTAAAAAACTTAATATTTTGGTTATATAATATTATGAGTTTGTCCCAATATTATTGTGTCAAGATTTATTGCAAGTTACAGTTGGTGAAAAATGTTTTTCATATTACAAGTCATTAGAAAAAGAAATCTCTTCTATAAAGTTCAGCTTAAAGTGGTCCCATCTAAGTGGGAATTGGTGGTCATAAAAACCTGTAGAAGTCAAATGGGTGTCTCTCAAGATAAAAGTGAGTCTAAGGAAAGTGAAAAGTTGAGTCTTGTTGCAGTGAATTCTTTCCTGTAATGAAAGTCTTTCTCAGTAAAAATCAATCACAATAAACATCAATAAAATCATGTCGCAAATATAACTAGTCAATAACTCAAGTTTATTTTCTCACTTACCAAAAGACAAGCATTTATATCTTTTATAGAGTTGAAATAGAGGAAGAAGAATCCATAAAATGGAAAAACTAAATAAATAAATTTCAGTGGATTATCATCTTACCCACACTCGGGGTTGGAATTTCAAATGGTGGACACCAGTCAAAATTGCCTGTAACAATCAAAATCTGAAAGGTTTTCTATATTATAAGCCAGATTTTGACGGTCTCCATCAAATCTTAGCTGTATTTGATGGGTAAATTGACCCATGACAGGAATTTACCCGTCAAATTCCATCCCTTCCCACACTAAGTAGTGGAATAAACTCCTCCATCTGTCGGCCTGGCCAACAACGAGTTTAGGTTTTGTTGGACTTAAGGAGTGTTGGATCATTCGCACCACCACTTTCATGGCACATGGCCCATCACCCAACATTCAACCCCACTACACGGGCACCCATTATTATGAATGATTGTTGATCGAAAGACAACTAATTAATTTGACGCGGGGGCAAAGCGGCTCCAGAATGAACAATGTGGTTGAACTCATGCTTAGTGGATGGTGGACCCATAACTGTAATCTTTGGATAACAGGGATGAGATATATGTGTCAATTTAATTTTTCCAAGTGTCAATTTCTTGGGGGTTCAAACCTTAGCTGATGTGGTTGAGGTGGCTGTGAATTTAACAGTGTGATATTTCTTTGTGTCGAGTGTTTTCCATGAGTTTTTATAATCAATGATACCCAAATGGTAAAGTATTTGTCACTTTTTCATAGCCATAGAAATATCAAATTTGTACTCCTTTGTTGGAAGAAGCGAGTTAGTGAAGCTTCCGAGTCTGTAAATCTTGTATGTGAAGCTACTTTTATCTTAATTTCATCAGGTAGATGGGCTGCTAGCTAGTGAAAGATTTAAATCTGATCTGCATTGAACTGAGAAGGTATAGTTGGGTAAGACTGGAAAACTGCGAAACTAATCTGAGCTTGCAAATGTTGGGCAGCTATCAGTGAGAAGAATTGCATCCTGAATATTATTTGAAAAGAAAAAAAGATATTAGCTATGCTTACTGGGACTTGCGTACAAACTTGGTGAAACAAAGACATATGCCGAACAACACACATGGCACAAGAATACCATCACATAGTCATTTCATGGCTTAACAGAGACCCTGCACACTTAACCACAACAACGTTTCTTGGATTCTTCAGCTTGGATATTTATTTGGTCAATTGGGTTTTAAAATACTTCCTAGACAACAATATTAATAATCGCAGTATTCCCTTGAAAGAATATCATCAGTTTGCAGCTATGAAAACAGTCTGTCAATGAAGTTTTTATAAGAGTTATGATGTGTTGATAAGATAACAATGACATAATTAAATGCACACTTGCTACTGCGTGAATAAAACAAGTTCAAACTTTGAACTTTTGGAAAAAATGGCGCAAGATAATATTAAAATGTTCTTAAGAGATGCATGAAGCACATTTAATAATATTTCATCTCTTTGTTTCTAAAAGGACTTACATAAGTTTATAATCGCCAAAATTAAGTCTTTAATGTGGAAGAAAAAGTTTAAAATAAATTTCGAAGTGCCCATAAGTGAAGTCAAGAACTAAGACTATGCCTAATGGACCATAATGCGAAGTTGCATCGGCAATGAGTCCATAAGTAATGAAACAAACGAAATGATGCTCATCTTTTGTCTTTGACAAAGTTGAGAAATATACTATTTATTAAACGAAATGATGCTCATCTTTTGTCTTTGACATAGTTGGGCAATATACTATTTATTGAATGGGCATCCATCCGAACCACTTTACTATGCTTTCCCTATATATATAAAAAAAAAGAACTCGATAGTCACATTATTCTAAGCATGTTCCTTTTTAATAAGTTACATTACAACCCGTTACTGTCTTTCGGATTTTGGCCTCAATAACGCGGGCACTACTTACCATAAATTACCCAAGTGCATGCCCCCTTATTTTTCTATTGAGTCTTTAAGTGAAAGGAACTTACTAGTAACTATTGACATTTCGGAGTTTGCTTTACAGAAACTTTATTCAACCCTAATTTGGCTCTATCAATGTGATCAACGCCGAACAAGTATTCTATTGGGATAGGTCCCTTGTAATGGTGCACTCACGACTCGAACTTTCTTTAGTAGCTACTCCCATATTCCATATTCAATTTATTCATTCTAAGGGAATTTTCCTCTGTCTTTCCTTTTAATTTGGAACTGAGCAAGGGTAAGCTGCGGGTACTAGATAAGCTACTGATAGGATCGGGTAACCTAATTGCTATGGGTCACCACTGGTTATCTACCAGTATGGATTTGTCCTTGAACCTTTTGGCATCTTAGAATGAGCATGGAAATTTTTGCATCAGATAGAATGAGGGGAATGATCATGAGTCTTATAACTATTGCCAAGAGACTCTTCCACTGACCCTGCGAGTTACCCTTTGACGACCCAGTTCAATGACCATCGACTCAGATACCTAAGATTCCGAAGCATGAGAAGAAGGCGAAGTGTAACAACAACAATAATATGGACTACACGACACTGAAATCATATGCTCAAAAATCTATTAAATCTCGTTGAAGGTATTTTTTAAAGGAGTCAACGACTAATGCCAAATCCTTTTCGTTGTTATATTTTAAGATTCATTATCTTTATTTCCAAATAATTTCCTTTTTCATTAAGTAAAAAAGTTACTCAGTTTTAATATGGACTACATGACACTGAAAACATATGCTCAAAAATCTATTAAATCTCGTTGAAGGTATTTTTGAAAATCAAGTTACGTTACTTATATTGCAACAACTATATACAATGAAGAGGATTTGGAATTAGTCGTTGAGGAGAGTGGTTTGTTTCTCACCAAAACGTGTTTTTCAAAGGTTATACTTGTTGCATAAGAAGGAAGCACATAGCCTACGGTTAGCCACTCAACCCAACGCAACCCAAATTAGAGGGAAAAGACTCACAATTTTTTAGGAGTAATTATACTTTATTTGTGCATGTAAGAAACATGTCATGCTCTTTCCCATGCCTTCTTCATTCTTCAAAATTTGCAGTTTCATGGATATCGTTACACAAGCCAACCAGGAGAGTAGTAGAACCATAGCTGATCAACGATGACCCTTCTTTCTTCACAAGGTCAGGTGAGCATTCATGGGCCCGGATTTGTTTTATGAACCATTGCTGATCAACGACGACCCTTCTTTATTCACAAGGTCATGTGAGCATTCATGGGCCCAGATTTGTTTTCTGTATTGAATATGATTTTGTATGTTCCCCGTGAGCCTTCTTTCTACTCCCCCAGGCACTAGGTAGAAGAATGGGAAAGGGAATAGTTGGTGACTTGAGCGATCCTTATCACCAAAACAGTTCTGATATGAACCAACGCATGCAAATTCATTTATGTTCTCCCGAATAGAGTAACCGCCTAAACTAGAAAGTGTTTTAAAAGATAAAAATATAAAAGCAAAGGTAGGAAAGATGAGATGCGTGTAGCAACATCTAAGTTTCTTAGCAGTTCAGTATGCCAGGAATGTTGTAACAACATATAAGTGTGCAACTGTTGTGCTGAAGCCTTATTTATTAGGTGTTTTAGCAATATTATCTTCATTGACTTGAGTTAAAGTTTTAATTAGTAATTTCGAGGAGGTAACTAAGCCTGTTAACCAGTATGACTCAACAGCTAAAGTCATACGGTTTCCTCAACACCATTCGTAGCATGACCACAACTAAATCCGTACCTAAGCCAGTCATACCCCCTTGATGCAGGGCATGAAAGCAGGAAAGGGGATACCAGCTCTGGGCAGAGGCGAGATGTTTTATGAGAGACTATAGTTAGTATCCAAATTGTAAGGGTTGGCCTTCAAAACATAATTGGAAGGTTTATGCACCCTAGTAGGACGTCTTTTTAGAGGTGTCTACTCAGTCTCCGAATCTGACTCGTAAGGTTTGCTTATTAGTGCAATTACAATTAAAAGTATGGCTCAGTGGTTAAACAAATAGTATTTTCTCCACTACCATTGAAATTTCCCCATGAAAATAGTGGTACCTATCGATGTTAACCTGAATTTTGTTGTCTATCCCACATCTTGTCTGGATCATTATAACTCTAAGAATCACAAGTCTCTTAATTGTGAGGTAAAGCTTTGAAAGGCTAAGAGTAAGGCGTACCATTGTCGGAAGGCTGTTCAGGATCATAATAAGAACAAGTCTACAGTGGAAAAAAAAGAACAAATTTGGTTGCAAGTGGGTCACATAAGTCGCTACAGTAATCAGCAACAGGTCTACCTTACGCGGGATATAGGGCTATTCGGGGTGGATACCTACACAAGTACTCAGAGTTCTTTACAACACTAAGTTACACGGCGGGAAAACCACGGGGTTCCATAATCAGTTGTAAGTGGGCCACCATTCTAGATTAGCATATGCTTACTATAGAGATCTTGGTCCTCTATTAATAATAGTTGGTTGTGTCCGGTTAGCAAAAGATTAAACTGATAGCTTTATATACATATTAGTTGATGGTTGAATCTCTTAATAATCATTCAAGACTACGAGCATCTGACTCTACAACTCGATCTCGATCATCAGTATGAGTTGAAGACTATCTATCACGATTGCTAGCATGAGTTGTTTACAACACCAAGTTACACGATGGGTTAAATGATAAATTTTAACTGAGCTCAGTGGTTTGGCTATCGAGGCTATACGCTACAACTTCACCTGCATGAAAATTACACCCAATATACAACAGGTATGTGTTATAGTTGATTTCACCACTTTAGGTAAATCACACTTTGTATGGCCTTCCCCTGTCTCGCTGCAGACTCCTTAGACCCCTTGGACCATTTTTTGTCCTTTGATGTTTCCTTGACCATCCCTAAAAACATGTGAAAAATGATACACGCGAATTTTAAACCTATAATCGAGTATATACGCGGGTTTGTCCAAGGCTTATTTTCAGCCAAGGCTGGTTATTGTATATTATTGTATAGTTTTGCATAGTTAGGTCTTTTTCTTATCGTGATCGGGTTTGTGATTAGTTTCCATTTCTTTTGGCAGATGTCAATGGAATCTTCCACCTACATAGGATTCACGGATGGTGCAAGCCATCACACTCAACACTCAGCCTTTGCTGCTTGGGTGATTTATACTACTATGGGCTAGGTACTGTCTTCAAGAGGCGTGTGTCTGTGGCCATCTTCCAACAATGTTGTTGAATATAGTGTCGTTATTGAGCTTCTACGGGATTCCATTTCACATGGCATTCTCCCTGTTGAGGTATGTCTTGATTCAGAGTTAGTAGTGTCACAGCTTAATGGTTTGTGCCATGTTAGAGATCCGACGTTATTAAGAAGATTCTTATGTGTGAGATTATTAGAATGGCAATTTGACAATATAATATATATACATATTCCAAGAATTAATAATCAAGTTGCTGACTCATATGCTAACTACGTATCAGATTGGCATTTCTTTCATTCGCAATAAATTAATCACAAACACAATTTTTACACATGTAAATAAATAAACCGATCACCATAAATCTTTTTTTATTATACATCCAAAATGTGGTAATACATAGTGTCATGATACAAAATTGGGGCTCTCAAGCCACCAACATATAATACACGGTAGTACAAAATGTATACACTCCCAGTTATCTAATCCTGTGGAGGAGGAGGAGGGTTGTGATCATGGAAGGTCACTACGGCTCTAGCTAGCCGTCGAAATAATCGCACCCATGTGCATGGTACACCCACCACCTGCCGCTGCATAGCCTCAGGAAAGTCCTCGACTTGCGCCATGGGAACCCTATGTGTCAGTCTCACAAAATTGGTATGCATGCTCTAGAGCGTTTGCTCCACATCCACACCCATGATTTCATCTCCTCTTCCCCTCTGTTTGTGACAAGGGAAGCCTTCTGGCCTCCGTGGTCCCACATCTGCACACAAATGGTATATGTCACTATGTATTGTCACCCAAAAATATGTCTTTTGATTCCATATAATCAGAAAACACAAAAAATTAAATAACTCAAAAAAAATTAAAAAAGAGAGGGTCGAGATTCATTACCTATATCGCCATATGCCAATCCTGGTGGTAGCAGCATGTCCGGGTCCCCCCGAAAATATATCCCTGCATAGGGGTAGTCATCGATGGCAACTATCTGTCATCGCCACCATGGAAAGAACTCAGCTGGATAGGGGTTGGCCACCTTACCACCCCCCTAGTCTACACATCGCATCTGCCCAATGCCATTGGGCCGGATCTCGAACCCCGTGAAGAGGAACGTCCACTCTGGGGCTCAATCCTGGAACATGCTCAAAATACTGCTGAACCTGAAGTTCCACACTCTAACATGCCTTACACTCACTGAGCTGATGTTTCATGTTGCTCAGTAGTGTAGTGCTCTAGTCATAAATCATGGATCTCATACACTCCACTGCATAGAACATTAGAGGCCATGAGGCCTGGTGGAGTGATGCCAAGCTTGCTATCCTACCCAATGTCAATAGTATGGCCTTTAGGCCCAGCACCTATATAGCATTGGTAGGGACCTGACTCCCCACCTTCTCTATGTCTGGATAGTAGTACACCACAATGTACTCATCGATAGTCAGGCCACCTGCTAGCCCACCACGACAACAAAGTTTCACCACTTCCCCTCGTCTAGAAAGCCCAATAATGAAGTATATGTCCTTCACCTCTATGGTGAGGGACATCCCATATATCTGGAATGACTCCGAGTCTGGATCCCAATAATCCACCAGCATCTGTAATAGTCTTGGTTTGGCCCTCAAACCACCAAGACACCAAAAATTTTAGAGTCCACATGCACGTAGAGCTTGTTGAGCCATTAGATCGACCCTTACTGCTTCCTCTACCTCACCATGTTCACACTCTCTCCACTCTAGGACCATCCTGCACAAGAAATTGCAAATTTGCCCATTAGATCATTGAAAAAACATTATGCACGGCCTCATACGCGACTATTTTCAAAACAGCCGCGTATGTACGCGGCTTTGGGGGCATTTTCTGCATATATCCAACCCTATACACGGAAAAACCCTCAATTTTCACGTGGGCCGCAGCGCCCTTTTTAGTTTGGCCTAGAAAGCTTAATTGACCATGGAATTTGATAAAAATTGCATTAAAATGGAAGAGAAGAGCATGGGTAAATACCTGGAAGAAACGGTAGTGGATTCCGCCGGCTGGATCTCCTGGAATTCACTGTGGAAAATCTGAGCTCAAATCGGTAAAAGTCTCAATGTTTTATAATATTTTGAATTGTTTACTATTTATAGAAAATTTTCAAATATTTGAAAAAATTTTCCCCCTTTCCTATAGTTTTGACATTTTCTAACCATTTTGGACCGTTTTTGACATAATTCATGATGTAGAGGACCTCTTTCAGTGCCGTTTAAGCCGTTGGATTGACCTGTTCGTGCCGATATTGGGTATCATATCTAAAATGGCATATAGGTTAGGTTTCATCATCGTTTGCATTCTACATGACCTTATGACCATCTCATCATGACCTTAGGTACAAACCCACTCTATTATGTCACGGAACCTTCTTGTTGTTTTAGAAGTGGCATGATATGAGTGGTAGAGCTTCACTTGACATGGGTACCCTAGTTAGCGCCTTACTTGCATTTGGTGCCCATGCTAACGTTTTCTCCTTTAGGGTGTGGGAGTCCATTGTATAGTATTGCCATGACATTTCGCAAGAGCCTCATACTCCTCTTGATCTTTTCCTAGCCTATTTCCCTCAGGACTCCCTCATGTCAAGTTGTGGATGCATTATCATGAGCTTTGCCTGCCTTATTGAGCTTTATGTTGGCTCCCCTGACATTGTGTTTCAGCCATATAGCCCGAGCTTGTCTCATGTCTAACCATGCAGAGCCATTTTTTATATCATTCGCAGCTTCTTTCCCTTTTTACCGGGAGGGGATTTTCCCCCGAGTGTCGATATCCTACACATGTATCCTTGCATTGAGCATAGGTATGTTCCACTGCTTGGAACTAGTTTGTTTTCCCTTAGGACACTCGTCTCCTCCTAGTCTGTAACTATAAAGCCATTTTATTTTTTTTCAAGCTTTTTAAATAATTGAAAAAGTCCAAAAAAAATCAAAAAACTAAAAAGCCAGACAAGGAAAGATGTTATCTTTGGCAGCTGTCGAGTCGTGTCGCCTTCGAACAGAGCACTGTATATCACATCCATTGGTTGGGTTTATAGTTTGACTTTAGGAGCTGTACTCGTTTATCTAAGTTTATCTCCACTGACTGGTTAAGCTTCGAGTCCCTATGGAGCCTCTGTCAATGCCTCCTATGTCATAGAGATGTCCCAGTTTGTATATCGAGTCTATGCTGCCTTTATTCAGTCACCATACGCCATTATGCTCTTGTTCGAAGGAAGTTGAGGCCTGAGTCAGCCATTCCTCATTTATCTTGATTTTGCATGTCGGCCATTCCTAGTATAGTTACTGGTTCGTGCACCTTATGATCGAGTCCTTCCACATTATACAACTTTGTTGAGTACCTCGTGTTGGATGATGGGGGATGCCTTAATGCCCTCCTTCCAGTGGATTTCATCCCATCGAATTCAGATCATTTATTCTGGGATTGGAATCTAGAGTCATTTTGAGTGCCTTGAGACTTGCAGTCATCAGTGGCAGGTTCTCTCACCATCGACAGTCCTTGGGAATGCATCAATGTCCCCTGATCGATGGATCCTCTCAAGTGTTTGACCTTAACACATTTATTCACACTTGTTAGTTTGCACTCTAGTACCTTGATTCCCATTTTCATTATCGGTGGGTGATCTCGCGTCTGTTAACGATATACATCAATGACCGGTAATCAGACGATGGACTACTATGTTTGACCTCGACACCTCTATTCACATAGTAGGACATGTACTCGTAGCGGTTTGTGTCGAAGACCTTCCAGATTGGTGGCATCTCTTATATGCCACCTCCTTGATCGTGCCAATGTTCATGTGATTTCAGCTCTCGTGACTTGATTCCAGTATATGTCAGATATTTCCAGCCATTATGGAGATCTTGATCCATTATATATCTTCAACTATTATGGAGATCATGGTCCGTTGTATATCTTCATCATGGAGATTCTGATCTATGTATATTGTACATGGCAATGACCACTTATGTGATATCTTGTATCATGCCTATTCATGACCATTGTGCTCTTATGTATCTAGGACTACTATATGTATTTGCAGTTATGTGCAGAGTTGTATTATTGTACTATGCTGATTGGGTGGCTGGTCTTCCTTTTGGGATCCTTCATCACTCCACTTTTGGGATGGACTTATAATGTCTTTCAGCCATCGTATGATCCCTCTGACCTCACACATTAGGGGGCATCTGTTATAGCTGATTTCACCACTCCAGGTGAATCACACTTTGTATGGCCTTCCCCTATCCCACTGCAGACTCCTTAGACCCCTTGGACCATTTTTTGTCATTTGATGTTTCCTTGACCATCCCTAAAAACATGTGAAAAATGATACATGCGACTTTTAAACCTATAATCGCGTATATACGCGGGTTTGACCACTAAAACCGTGCACATCAGGATGTGTACAAAATCCAAATCCTTTTGGATTTTTCCTTGACATGGATCTGACTCACTTGACTCCTGGCCTTCCCTATGCCTTGAGATCGCTCGGATTCGACCTTTCATTACCCCTTTGAAAAGCTATATAAGGAACTCCTTGGTACATTGAAGGCATATGAGAGAATTGAGAGCAAAGAAACTATAGTCCATTGTTGCTGAAACTTATGCTTGAGTCTGCATCCCTTTGTCCCTTGGAGCACTTTTGTGTTCTTCCCAAGCTTGCCTTTTTCTTGTGAGCTTGCTATCGAGAGATGGAGGATTGAAGTGGTGGAGGCCCAAGTGGGGGATTCAGTTTCTCTGATTCGCAGACGTGCTGACAGAGGTTATATCTATTGTAATCTATGATTTATATTAATAGAAATATCTTTTCCTGTCCAATAATGTGTGTTTGAATGAATATTTTATCCATGGGATTATGTCAAATGCTTATACATTATTGATTATATATGCTAGAATAGATCTAACACCATGATATATAGTATGCTTGTATTTTTTACTTGGTGTTGAGGAAGTAATCTATCAATTCAAGCTGAAGTTGGAAAGCTCAACGGGGATCTACTTCAACCGTCCGGAATAAGGTACGAGGTCTGATCCTTTAGTGTTAGACATTTAATTTCTATTGCATATTGGAAAGGATTGATTTCTGGAGTCAAGCTGTCTGTTGTGGTACCCCAAGCCATAGGAATTTCTCTCCGTAACAGTATGTGAACATATTATTACTATACACAATAAAAAATGCTTTATGCTATTCAATTATGCAGACCATTTGACCATTATACTTGCATTCTCAAGCTTGATTCATTGAGCTTCCCTTTCATGGGGAAGCTGAGAAAACATCGCCCCATCTCAAGTGCACAACTTTGGACCAAATCAATTGCATAAGCTCACCACCCAACTGAGCTTCCATCTTGCTTGTTCTCTATTTTTTTCCTTGCTCCCATCAGGCCTCTGTTTTCATGTTTTCTTCTATCTCTCACAGGCTTGCAGGATTGTTGTTATCTTCGTTACAATGCTACTTACTGGTGGATTGAGCAGCTTTGTTTTCATGTTTTCTGAAATCTCTAGCAGGCTTGCAGGCTTGTTGTTATCTTCGTTAAAATGCTACTTCCTGGTGGATTGAGCAGCTTCATTACATCTGCAGCATGAAGAGGGACATGTCCTTTCCAAAGCCTCAGCCTACCAGGGTTCAACCTACCTATAGCAGCTTGTCCCTTCCCATCTGTAGGAAGGGCAAGCTGATAAGTCGACTTGAATGATATCCGAATTAGTCGATCAGCCAACTAAGTCAGTCAGCCGACTAAACTAGAGATTAGGTCGGCCACATAAGGTCGTGTCGGTTCACCAAACCGACAGGTAGTTATTTTGTAACTGTTTTGTAATCATATATATTAGGCTGTTGAGCCAGATGAGAACTCAATTCAATTCTCTGTGTTGTATGGACCCATTCATGTAATATAATCTGTTAATTCACCTACTTGTTCTTATCTCTTGTCTCTGTTATATATGTATGTTTTAGTATGTATTATTGGTAACCTTATGCGATCCGTGAGATTACAACATTGGTTCCGTTGCCAGTAGTATATGTCTGAGATGTATGCAAACAAATGATATCAAAACAGGAGATTAAGGACTGGTGGGAACGTAAAGTTGCAAATTATTTGCAGAATTATGCACGAAGGAACAGATTAACAATCGCACAAGCAAAAGCAAGATTCTTTACAGAAACACATGAGAAGTTTGTAGAATCGGTGCCCCAACTTCTGAAGAAACTCCTGGATGAAAAATCCGGAAGGGACTAAAGACCAACAGTTGCTGGAAAAACTGATCTAAGGAGGAAGAACAAACTTGTCAGAGTGATTTGAGAAAATCACCGATGACTTCTGCAAGGAGCAAGTAGTAGAAGACTGAACTTCGGTGGAAACCGTCAAGGAGAAATTTTACGCAAACCTCGCTGAGCAATTTATGTGTTCCTTACTGACCTTGCTATTCAAATTCCTAATCGAGAAGGGAGTAGGTCATATTGTTGAACCTCGTCCATCACTTCACGAACTGCCATCAAACTCTAACTGGGTGGAAAAGCAAAAGAGGTGGGAAAAATTCATTGCAAAAAGGGAGTGGAAATACTTCCTAAGCAAGTAGACCGAACTATTCGGGCTTTCTAAAAGCATCGGGTAGGCTATGGGGGGGTAGCTGGTCATATGTCAAGATAAAGTGGAGTGGATTCTAGTCGACTAGAAGCAGATACCACTCACCAGTAATGAGAATTCAAGCAAAAGGGAACTCAAGAGAATAGTATCACACAACGATATGTCGGACATTCAGAAAATAAAGAGGGAAGGGAGACAACAAATGAGGGAAGCAAGAAGAGAAAGAACCTTAGCGCTGCACAGAGGAAAGAGTCCTAGGGCAACCGACTAGGAAAGGAATCCACCAGAGTCAGGTCATGACCGACAAGAAGAAGGCGTGGAAGAAGAGGCGTCCCCTATGGAGGAAGAATTGTGGATAGAGCAGCCAGAAGCTCTCCAATTAAGAGCTCCCCATGAAGGAACAACTCTATCTCCATTGAATCCGGGTACCCAGATACAAACTATTGTCGAAGAGGACCTCTGACTAGGAGCTGGTGACTTTGGTATATGGAGTCGACTAGACGACGAGACATATACTAGAAGACACCTCATTATCCATTGACTAGAAGAAGGAAATTGGGTTACCTTTCAAGTGGTACCCTCCAACCGAAGTATCCACTTACTTCTACTGATACACGAAGGAGCACCCCCCCTACCAAATACAGCTTTGGAAGACACGGAACATTTAGAACTGCAGACACATAGTAGTAGTGGGATATCGACAACAGAAATCGACACTAACCGACCACTGGTCGAAGAAGAATCAACAACAGATAAGAACGAAAGTTTCGTCGACCATAGTTCCGCAGAGACGAATAAGCCAATAACCCCACCACCCCCACCCCCACCTCCACCAACTGAAAGTAGCAACAGTGACTCCGATATGGGTCACGACTTAGCACACATTCCTCTATATGAGGGGGATGAGGACCCCAGACGACACTGGTTCGTCTGTGAGTCAACTTAGGAAGCCAACCAAGTTACAGACGAAGACAAACAGATGGCACAGTTCGTCAGTGCCATGAGGAAAAGGGAATTAACTTGGTATATGACATTTTCGGAAAGACAACCTAGATCAACCAAAGCTGAGATCAAAGCGCAATTTCTATCATTTTTCAAAACTCTAGATGCAAAACAATTGGCAGCGAAAAAATTAAAAACAACATCACAGAAGCCAGGAGAAACTGTCCGTGACTATGATAAGCGATGGAAAGACCTTCTAAGCCAATTGTACTATGTTATAGATGAACAATTACTAATCCAGTGGTTTCTTGCAGGGTTATCTCAAAAATTCCACCGACACATAAGTCTGGAAACATTCAAGTCTTATGAAAATGCGCTTACAAAATCTCTCTAAGTGGAAATGGATGAGGACATACCAGCATACTCCACTGACCACATATTAGAAGAACAGCTTGAGAGTGTGCAGAAGTCTTTAAAGGAGTTAAACCTCAAAAATCAGGATATCTGGTGCACAAAGTGCTCGACGACCGGACATTCCAAAGACAACTATCGACAGGAATACAGTCGACAGGACGTTCAATTCGTGCAGACAAAATGTTTTTGCGACATTTTCTAGGAGCATGGGGACTACTCGACAAAATATTTCCCATTCAACATGAATAACAGCAAGGCACCCTAGTGTGCAATCTGCGAAACTAAAAATCATAACACAGCCGTATCATTTGAACCTGAAGAACCGATAGAACTATCATGCAGTCTACCAAACCAATGCAGTTGCACAAAATAATGAGAAAAACAACTTACCAAATGATCGGAATGGTCAGAGATACGAAGGTCTAAGATACAAGTGCCAGTATGACAATCAACGTGGAGGCTACGGAGGACGAGGTCGATTCCTTGGGAATCGAGACAACCAACCACGTCGACCCATCCAATGCTTTACATGTTATAAGGAGGGACATTGGTATGCAGACTGTCCATATAAAGGCAGAACTGACCTCAAATTTTGTACTCATTGTGGAGTATGGGATCACTCACTAGAGGATTGCCCTACCATGTTGGAAAACATAAATACAAAGAAAAATGTTAATGTCTTGTCATGTGTGAAAAAAAATGATGTAATAAACACAAAAAATTTGCATATTGTAACTCAACAAGGAACAAAAATAGGAAGTGATAACCCAAGAATCAACAAAATAAAAGAGAAAAATGTCTACCCTGATCCACTTAAAGAAAAACAAACATACAAAGAAGCAACCAATGTATTCAAAGAATTTGCATGATAGGAACAAGAAAACGACAATCGACATAACACAATAAACGAATTAATACAGCTCGTACAAAAAGACAACTCAGTATCTCAGTTCATCGATTTACTATATGAAATGAAACATAACAACTCCGAAAAACAAACAAAGAATATCTGCAACTTAAATCACAAAGATAAAGGTGATGTCGACCCACTTGTCGACCTGGAAATCAAAGGATACCATGTCCGACAAGTAATGCTCGACTTTGGATCACAAGTAAACATCATGACTCGTGACACTTGGGAACAAATGGGCAGACCTCGACTATATTAGTCAGGAATATACCTGAAACTAGCCAACCAGGACCTAATTGAACCTATTGGAGTCTGGAAAAATGTTGACACAACTATAAAAGGAATCTCGACCAAAGTTGACTTCGAAATCATTTACCCTAAGGAAGGATCCAGTTCCTTCCTAGCGTTAGTAGGTCAACCTTGGGGTAGAAAGATGAAAGCATCGATATTCCTGGACAAAGAGAGAATCAAATTAGAAGGAAATGGACAAAATTTCATTGTACCTATTCATCCATCTTAAGGAGAACCCTGGACTGAACCTATCGATGAAGAAGTCGACATCCGACAACTCTACCAGATTCAAAACAATGCAGATTATACCGAACCTAATATCTACGGAGAACTTCATTTAGGCAACCAAGACTCAGTTGGTTATAATTCAAATGCCGAATTATATGATTGGGAGATCGAGAACTACGAAACACAAGCAAGATGGTGTTGGACTATTCAAAAAGTGCATAAAAATCCCACCCAACAGTGCTTCATAGTGTCCATTGTCCCAAAAATATTTGAGAAGAAAATTAGGGAATACTCTACCTTACAACCTACCAATGTAAATACTACACAAATACCACTAGTACAAGTGATCAATTTTTCCACGGCAAAAACGTGGCAATATCCACGGATAAGCGGGGATATTGCCACGTCTAAGTGTTTTTTTTGCCGTGGCACTTTTTTCGTCGCAATAGCGACGACCCCTAATTTGCGTTGCAAGAGCGACAATGTTCTATATTTCGTAAGATGTCTAAGCCGTCGCTATATCCACGCCTGGCCGTCTCTGTATCCACGCTGGTCCGTCGATGTATCCACGCCGGGCCGTCGCTGTATCCACGCTGAGCCGTCGCTGTATCCACGGCTGTGAAATTTTAAAAAAAATTGCCGTCGCTGTATCCACGGCTGTGAAATTTTAAAAAAAATTGCCGTCGCTGTATCCACGCTGAGCCGTCGCTGTATCCACGGCTGTGAAATTTTAAAAAAAATTGCCGTCGCTGTATCCACGGCTATAACTGTTGTAAAAAAAAAATACAAATGCCATAAGATTGTTATATAGATTGCCACTTTTGAGGCTACCAGTGTCCTTGGGAGGTTCAATGTTACTTGGGATTCCAATTTATTCCCAAACATCATATATCCCATCACAGCAATGCTCCCATAAATCAATGTACAAACTACAAAGCACAGAATCAGCACCTGCAACACAGTATGATTTTATAGAGTAAGTCTACTATTTCATAGTAACATGAAATATATACTGCGAAAATTAATCAGACTGCCACATAGTTCTGTTACATAATAAAGATGGTTGTTGTAGGCTCATTGCTGCGAAAACTGTCTACGATCTTTCATTGAAGAATAGATGCTGGGAAACACAGCATGGCCACAAAAGCAGAAGGCATACAAACCAATAGCAGTGGGAAGTCCACTCAAATTCCACAAGTGCCCCTGTGGGTGAAATCCAACACCATCAAATACACCAACCCAAGCCACTGCCAGATAAAACTTCCTGTATTTATTCTTAGGTAAGAATCCCATGATGCAACAAGCTTGCTGGAACATCTATTACACGAAACCGTGAAGCATGTATCAGAAGAAATACCTGAATAAAAGGGTCTTCATAGAGGACACCGCTATCTTTTAGGCATAAGCCTTGAAAACGCTCATTAATGCTCCCGATTGGCTGCATAATGCAGATATTCACAGATAAACTTATACAGAATTTTAAGTTGCAGTACAGCAGAAAGGAAGAAACTACATGCCACTTCCCATACATGCATATGTAATGATTTAAAACCTAATTAGACCGAAAATGTTTCTGCATTTCAAAGGAATGAACACATGAGATTCTTATGACAAAACAGGAATCATCTCTTTTATTATTTATCTACATTCAAACCTATCTGGGTATC
>LPNX010240836.1:0-30356 GCA_001517045.1 Pseudotsuga menziesii
AGCTTTGAGCGCTTCGCGTTCTGATCTCAATTGCTTGATGTCAGACGAGGAATACCACGATTAAGCTCAAAGTGTAGATAAATATAGGCTGGAACTGATATAATTGCAATATTCAGAATAACTGTAAGAATCGGAGGAGAAATATCGAAGAAACTTAGCTGAACAGTGTTTAAACAGCAGAAATATAATCCCTAACTAATATATAATAGGTTGGGGCCCTAAAACAAGGGTTATATTCACTAAACAGTGAATAAAACCCAGTTTTAAATAGGCTGAAAGTAAATGGTCGAATTTAAAAAAAGTTGCCGGAATGATATTTGGAGAGATCTCCTTGCTTGGACAACCTGCAAATAAATCTATGCCTGCAAAATTTGTGATCCTAGTGATGAATACCTAACAGTTCCTGCAAAATACTTTGTAAAAAATGTCAAATCATTCATAAGAAAGAATAAAAACACTTTTATTCTTTAATCTCTCCACAAAACACTTTGTGGAGGGCTAACTAGAAAAATACAATAAATGCAAACAAGACAAATACAAGGTTACCTTACAAAGATTCGGATCATGAAAGAGTTTGCAGCATAGTATCCCTCCAAAGAAATTTTTATTTAATGGCCCAACTTGGGCAAATCTTCAATACAAAGTATAGCAAGAGAATATGAGAGCAAGAAATTTCCGGCAGCATAACAATAGCATCTGAGATCATGATTAATGAGGGAGTGAGACCTTCATTAAATAGTTGAGACAATCCCCAACTCCTTGAAGATAAATGGTTGAGATTAGATCTAGATCTAGGGTTTAATCCACACCACTAGATCTAGGTATTTGGCTTTCTATTCTTCTCAATTAATCTCCACCTTTAGATTAATTTTTAATCAAAGGCCATAAGTTTAATCCATGTCCAAGTATTCTCCATCTTTAGATCTAGGTCTTTGGCTAAATATCCACCATAGATCTTGCCTTTAGGTTTTAAATAAAATAGAAATAGAGTGGGCCCAATAGCATAGGCGCCCTCCTCTAAATATGGCGGAATCCTCTAAGATTAGCTTTGACTTCAAGAAAAACGTGGGCCCAAATGACTAGCGCTCCTCTAACTTGTGTGGCGCCCTTCTAAACTTTAGCGCCACCTCTAAAAATGGTGCCCTTCTAAACTTACCTTGACGCCCTCCTTCATAATGCGTGGGCCCCTTATCTTTAGTAGCGCCCCCATAATAGCTAGCGCTCTCCATATATGACGCCTTCCTCTAGCATTAGCGTGGGTCCCTTTAATATATAACGCCCTCTACAATTTGGTGGCGCCTCCATATAGTTTAGCGCCTCTCTTCTTTGGTATAGCGCCTTCACTATTGTATGATGGTTCCTTTATAATGCATGCGCCTTAGTACATGGGCGCCTCCATATAGTTTAGCGCCTCTCTTCTTTGGTATAGTGCCTTCACTATTGTATGATGGTTCCTTTATAATGCATGCGCCTTAGTACATGTAGCGCTCCTCTAAATTTGGGAGCCTTTCCCTTCAAATGATAGCGCCNGCACTCCTCTAAATTTGGGAGCCTTTCCCTTCAAATGATAGCGCCCCCTCTTCTTATTTGGTAGCACCACGTTTTTTTTTAGCTTGGACTTGGCCCCTCTAGATTTAGGGTTTAGACCACCTCATGTGGCTTTGACTCTAGCTAGGCTTTAGACCTTGCTCCAATAATAAAATTTAACTTTAGACTTTAGGCTAAAATAAAATTCACCTTAGATTTAAAAATTTCCAATTAAATTTTTAAATTTTCCCAATATTGACTTAGGAAAAATTAAAAAATAACTTGAAAATTTAATATCTAGGCCATGGGGGGGTGAAAAACTTCGGACTAAGTTTTCCTAGGCTTAGGAATCCCCAAACTAACTTACCATGGCATTTCTTGATTTTTTACTTCAAAATCAAAAAATGTGAATTTTGACTTGGGGAATTTAATTAATTCCCTAAGAAAAATAGACCTTGCTTAGACAAAAATGGTCTATCTCCTCAACCACTCATCAGAATGACATGGGACTCGAAGCAGTGGCTTAGGGGGTTTCATAGCAATTAACTTTGCATTCATAGCCCCTATTACAAAATGCCATGCTTGAGCGATTACATTATTACATCAAAAACTGAGTTAATTAATCACCATGGGGTGAAATTAATTAACCAGAAAATAAATAAAATACAACAACACAACGAAACTCCGCATGACTCTATTTAGATGCCTAGCATGGTCATGAATCACTCTTTGAAGCCTTAGCCATCTCATGGAATTGACTGGTAGAACGGCCGTCACCACTTTGGAGGATTTTGAGTGAAAACCAAACCGATTAAACTCGTTTACACAACAAGGTCAATTGGAAAGGGAAAAACACTCAATGAGGGGACTTCCCTAACAACCCGTTCCATGGTGTGGTATCCGTATAATATGACCCATACTAGCACATAAAATTACATTAATTTTCCCACGCAGGGGAGCGGACATTTCGTTTTACAAAGGGGCAAGAGCCCTGCAAAAGTGAAAAATCCTCAGATTTTCTAAGGTACAATTATGTACAACTTCGTGTACATGGAGTTGCCACCTAGTCGAAATAGGTGGGAAACACACCTTGCCAGATTGCTGAGAGTCTTTGACAACTGCCAGGAGATCTTCCTTTATCTTGTCATAAAAGCCTAGAAAGAATTCTAAGTTAAACCCATCAGGCCTAGGGCTTTTTCCTTTTTGGAAGGAATGTAATACCTATTGTATCTCCTTCTCCATTATATCTTTGGATAATTCTTCATTCATTTCTTCTGTGATTGATCTCGAAAACAGGTTTAGAACCTCAAGGATCTCAACTATTGGGCAACCTTCAGGCTCTTTGAACTTTCTTTGAAAATGTTCTACTGCTGCTTGGGTCTTTTTCGAGAAAGACCTAGCCCAGCTGCCTTGATTTGTCCTGATTTCATGGGTGGTATTAGTACTCTTCCGTTGAGATGCACATCTATGAAAATACTTTGTATTCTGATCCCCCTCCTCTAACCACAGGGCTCTGCTTTTAAGCCTCCATTTCTGCTCTTCCTATAGTAGTAATGAGTCCTTCTTACTTTTCAGTTTTTTTAACATACCTAGTTTTTGCCTTCGTAAACACCCTTTCTTTGTTATTTTCATATAACTCTGTGATCTGAAGTTCGACATTTCTCATTTCTTCTTGTTGCCTTTCTCTAAACTTCTTATCCCATTCCTTTGAGATCCTCTTTGTTTTGGCTAGGTTATCCGTGAATTGTTGCATAAAAGAATGATTCTGAACCTCTTGAAGAGGTTCTCAAGCTTCTATTATTAGGTTTCAATACTCTTCCTCTACCAACCACTGAGGCTTGAACATGAAGGGGGAGGGAGGTTTAACCTCTGGGGTCCTGACTGTAAGGACTATCGGTCGATGGTTCGAGTTACCACCCATCTCTACAGTGGCTTGCATAATTAGGTCATCACTTATTAGATTTTGTGCTATCAAATACCTGTCAATCCTTTTCGAAACAACCTGCTCTCCCCCACTTTTATTTCTCGATGTGGGCATCAATTTTGTTGGAGCTAGGTCGATTAAGCGTTTCTGCTCAAAAAGATAACTGAAGAAAGGCCCTAATGCATCACCTCTCGCGTTTTTGCCCCAAATTTCACTGGTGGAGAGGGTTAGGTTTAAATCTCCCCCTACACATTTGGAAGATCTAGGGCCCTTGAATCTGCCACCCTCTCCCAGAACGATTTTCTATCATAGAAGGGTCCGTAAATGTTTAGGATTGTGAATTGCTTCTTGGTCTCCCCATCTTCCAACTTTGTCCCCAAAATCGGTCCGTATTGATTAAGTTTTAACTGAGATTGTTTTTAAGATGGGGCTCCAAGTTGTTAAGGTTCCTCCTGAGTGGCCATTTGTAACACATTAACTTGCAAGAAAACAATAATAGCATACATAAATGACATTTTAGTAGGAAAACCATGACTATATCATTGATTACATATACAATAGTGTAACTTTTAAAAATGGAAAAAAACCAATTTTTAAGCCCATTTGAGGGACCTGCAGCCCTCTTGGTTGCCTGTACAGGCCCAAAAAAGGAAAAATGATGCTGAAATGCCACCCACATGGGCCGAAAAGCTGTCAAAATGCTGATAGCCATACCGTATGGTGTTTCGCAATTGCGAAAGGCCGTACTGTACGGATGCCGGCATTTCGGCAGCGTTTCGTACTGGTTTTGGCATTTCGGGAAGTTTCCGGTACTGATACGCCTGTTAACTAGGCGTTTCCTGCAACATAGCTCGAGATTATTATCATTGCTACCTAGCAAGGAGATAAGGTACTGACTTTGAACAATTTTGTTGAATAGCAGAAATGCTGTTATTCAAGCTTGATATTTTTCAATGTAATACTGAAGGGTTAAAAGGGACGTTTCTTTATTAGAGTAAAAGTTACATACTTTCTCATAAAACAATTGTGTTGATTGTCCTTAAAAAATTTCCCGCAGTTGTAATTACGAACTTCAAAATTATGCCTCATAGCTATTCTGTTTACTGGATGCTCATAAGAAGCTAGTCGTTTCCTGTTTGATAATTTTGTTGTCAGAATGATTCTTAGTTTCAGTGCATATCTACTTTACTTCAGATCTCATCATTAAAGTTTTAAAGTACTGCAAGTGAAAAAAATATTTCAAAATGATTGTACTGACTGTGTAGGGGCAAATTTGTTTGAGGAGACCAGCCGGCGTTCTAATCTGATTACACTTCAATTGTATGAGAAGGAGGAGGCTTCTTCAGGGCAAGCTTCTGCTACATCTATATTGTCACGCTATTACAGTAGTCAAGGAACAAGTTCTAGTAAATCTAGAGAGTCAATAGTAGGTTCCAATACGTGGCATTTTACTCCATTATGTCTTATCTAAAGTAATTTTATGGTGTCTAAGTTACTGTGCTAATTTTTTTGTATATCCTATTTATATCAGTTGAAAGATGGTAGATTTGAGCAGCTTGTCAGGAAGCTGTGCATGTGGAGAGATTCTGTGGTAAGTTACTATCCCAGCAATCAACTTTGGCCAACTCTACAACTTGCAGCTTACATATTATTGACAGACAACTATATTTTGTAAGTTCTTGCGGGTAGTATAATAATAAAACATAAAGATGCATGCGATTTCAGGGTAAGTTACATAAAAAATAATCAACAGGTTAGATAGCCTATTCAGCAGATGTTTACATAATTATCTGCAAACATTTAGCATTTTCATTCTTATAGTGAAGCTATCCACTTTCTTGAGTGTTTTATTGTGCTTGGCATGTTGGGAGTCAATAGCATCGGTTAAACAAGGAAGATTACATTGCTTTCCCATTTCATGATTTTCAGCCTATCATTTAGCTGGAGCAATGATGTTATTTGCTGTAATTCCTAATTACTCATATCTATCCTTTCATGATTACTGTAGTCAGTACTTGAATTTCTCTACATGTTCTGCAGTTTTCCCAGTACAGAGTTTGATCTGTTGTTGACAGTCTAATACCCTGCAGATGCTTAGCCAGCCTTGGACCGTGTTAGATAAATATCTAACAGATTATAGATGTATAGCACGTAAGTTTCATTTGCATTGCAACCTAAAGCACAGTTATATAAACTGTCAAGAATCAGACCATGATAAGCCAATTCTGCACTCAAATATTTAACCTAAATCCTAGATAGCTTAAAACAGAAAATGCCCATCAAAATAACAGTTATAGAATACGTCAACTTACACACACATACCACTGATAATATGAACAGCAAACACACAGATATGAACTCTCAAAACAATATCTGTATTCTACTACTTGTAAAGAATAAATTACAATGCAAAAGGCTCAAAGCTCTAATTTGCTAACCAACCCAGTGGTCCACCTTTAATCTCTATCATAGAATAAGAGGTGTTTCTGCCTAAGAGTTCCTGGACCTAGGTGAGAAAAGTCCCAACTCACTGGTGAGGCCTTGGGGGCAAGTTGAGGTTGGGTGCCACTGTCACCTCAACACTCAGCCTCTCTGTTTAAGCCAAGTCCTTGACAAAGCGAAGGAAGGATACCTTAAGATTAAATAATTACTGAAAACAGGAGTCAATTGGTGCAAGAAAAACAACTCGAGATAGAAAAAAGACAGATGTATATTAATAAAAAATGTCTGAAATATGAAAATTACAATAGAACTTTGGCTTATATAAGCCTTATCGAGCTTGTGAAGGTGACTGTTTGTAAAGTCTCCACCTTTCTTAGTAATTCTGTTATATATATATACATATATATTTTTTTTAATATATTATTATTTATATATATTTTTACATTTTAATAATTTTTTATTTTATTTTTATCTTATTATTTAATGTATATAACATTGCCCTCTTCTTTTAAGATGCTTTGTCCTCAAAGCAGGGCAATGATGGATATTGATGAAGGAACTTTTCTGTGTCCCATGAAGCATCTTCTTCTGGACAATTCTTCCACTTAATAAGATATTCTTTGATGATGCCAAAACATAATCTTCTCTCTGATGTTGATGATGGCTTCTGGTTCTAATACAAGTTTCCCTTTGTCATCCAAGGTAGGAAGTGTCGTCTAAGCAGATTGATGTTGACCCAGTAATTTTTTAGGATTCGAAACATGAAAAACGTTATGAATTCAACTCTTATCTGGTAACTTCAATTCAAATGCGACGGGGCTAATTTTTTGAATAATTTGATATGGTCCATCAAACTTGGGAGCCAGTTTATTTTTTCCTTGTTGCTTAAGTGACAATTGCTTGTATGGTTAAAGTCTCACAAATACGCAATCTCCAACTTCAAACTCTGTTTCTGTTCTATAATGATTTTGGGCAATGGTTAGATTATACTTCAGTACTTGCATTACTCTCTGATTTTCTTCAAGTTGACTTTTTACTGCAGGTACTTTTGCTTCCCTTTGAACGATTTTCTTCCATCTGGCAGGTTCATAACCGTACAAGGCCTAAAAAGTTGTCATCTTGGATGAGGTGTGATGGGTAGAGTTATACCACCATTCTGCAAGATGCAACATAGTGACGAAATTACGAAGATAGGCTTCCAAACTTATGTTGACAACTTCCACTTGTCCATCTATCTAGGGATGATAAGCTGAGCTGATGTTAAGAGTGATCCCAATTTGTTTACAAAATTCTTTCCAAAAGTTGCTTGTGAATTTGGCATCTCTGTCGCTAACAATGATTTTTGGAAATCCATGTAATTTGTAAATAACTTTACAAAATACTTCAGCAACTTGTTTAGCGGAGTTAGTTTTCTTGATACCTATAAAATGCGCATATTTCATTAATCGGTCTATTACCATGAATATTTTGTCCTTGCCTTCGAATAAGGGAAACCCTTCAATAAAATCCATGGAGATTTCCTCCGACTTCTGGTTTGGAATGTGAAGCTAGTGGAGTAGCCTTAGAGTCACGACATTTTTCGCTCTTGCTTCTTTGACAGGTGTCACGCTCGGCTACATACTTTTGAATGTCTTTATGCATCCCCTTCCAGTAGAAGGATTGCCTGTCATTGTAGTAAGTTTTGAAAAACCTACATGTCCCGCAACTGGGGAATCATGGGATTCTATCAACACCTTGGTCTTAAACTTGGATGTTGGGCTTAAGTAGATCCTTCCTTTATACCAAAGGATGTCATTCCTCCAGTCGAATTTTGTACCTCGATTAGGATCATTGATTAAGGCACATGTGTCTGGGTCTTGTTGTCACATGTATAGTAGCTGGGCTATTTTTGTTCTTGAGCAGTACTGAGCAGTTCTTTGAGCCAGTCCTTTACTATGAGAGCAACATATGACGAGCCACCAATTGATTGATCTCCTACTTTAAGCAAATCCAGAGCATCCAGATTGACCAGTTCTATGCCATGACTGAACCTCATAACCCTAGATTCGATGATTGAGTTAGCCATTTTCCATGACCCTGAGCAAAGATTATTACAGTGCCCATGATATGCAGCAATAATAGTTGCTTCAATGATCTTCAGATTTGTTTCATATCTAGTGCAAGTATATGACCCAGGTGATATTATGGTTTTGTGCATATGAGGTTGCTCTGTTGTCTATTTTAGCAGTGAGACTTAGTTGATAATGGTTGTATGTTGGTGATACTTGATTTGGGTTTTACTTGGAATCTAAGTTATAAGTGATCTAATTGTTTTGGTCAAGAGATTCTTTTGTATACTCATTGGTCATGTCCTTCTTATAGTATGGTGTTGGTCATTTTCCCTAGGGACACAGCTTGCTAGTCTTGGCACCTTGTTCATTGTCTCAGTCCATCCATTTCCTTCCCTTATTATTGTTTAATCCCTGACTTGTAACTTGACTAGTGGCATCTAGGATTCCCCCCTACCTTCACCTCTATGTTGGAATAGGTTTCCATGTCTAAATTGTGTCTCAATGTTAGTTTATGTAATGTTTGTCACAGGGATGGTCTACCTCTAGGTCTTGAACACAAGTAGTCTTACCAAAGAGTGTCTTTAGACAGTGAGGCATCAGAGCTTGAAGTTATTCTAAATGGATACCCTGCTAGCAAAACAAAAGTGTCTTTAGATACCTTTGCAATTAAAGTGTCAATATTATAAAATAGTTAGTGGCCAAAGGACTTTTTTTTCTAACCATGGGAACAACAACCTCCCAAGAGTATATCCAACAGCCTACAAGCCAGATATACCAATAAATTGTGATTTAGTAGGGCCAAGACATCCCGACGCCCATCAGGGTGAGCCTCTATCCCAGGGGTTTCCTACCCTTCGAGCCTTGTCACAACAGGCCAATGAGAAAACCCTACCCCCTGCCAGTTTTGAACCTTTGACCTCCAGGGAGATAACACATGTTCTTAACGATTAGGCCCACTTAGGTGTTGCCAGTGGCCAAAGGGATGAGCACTCATCCATTGTATGATGTAAGGCTTATTTTCCCTCACAAGCGCAATAGGATGGGGCAAACTCGTAGGGGCTATGGATGCTAGCTGGTAGTAGGGCTAGGCCTCAGTCTTTTCTGGAGCCTAGAAGGATTTCCAGGGCACTTGCCTTTGTAGGTTGGCTATTACCTGTGAAATAAATGCTTAAAAGTTGATGGCTAGAGGATGAGCACTCAGGGTGGGACTGGCTCCTAAAGGTCATGTCTTTGTCGTTTTTTGGAAGCCCAGAAGGCTTACCAGGGCACCTTCTTCTAGAGGTTAACTAGAGTATATTCTTGTGCAAATAAATTGCTAAAAGTGTTGCTTGTCTAGCGTCTAGTGGAGCCTTCTCATCATTCCACCCATTTGTGAGACACTGTCATTCCCTATTGGTCACCTATGTGTTGTGTGGATTCCCTTGTCCTTTAACCTAGATGCTTACAGTGTCAAGTGTCAATGCATTCCCTTGGCCTTACGTGGTTTGAGTTACCTTCACCCTCGACAAACAAATTAGCTAAATCTATAAATGAGTATACACGGGAGGTTCTTATTTAAAGCAACTGATCATTTTGATTTAGATTATTATATATATATGTATTGTGCTTATAGTCGCCAACAAAAGCTACCTATACTTGAGTCTCACTGTTGGCATAGATAATTGAGCATGCATGTCCATTTGTACTTTGTAGTTTTAGAGTTTAGCACATGGGTGATCATTTGATCAGTCTTGACTTGGTCAACTTGGTGTTGATCAAGCCAGGATCAGGGCTCGGAATCAGTTTTAGACCGATGGTTGTGGATGGTGATTATCTATGGTCTATCAATGTCCATTAGACGTGCATGCTTTAGATGATGGTTTACTATAATGGCTTGTATTATGTTTATGATTATCAACATTTACAACTTTTTTATTATTATGGTTCTGCCATGGATGGGGCCTTTGACGTACCTTTGTGAAGGACATATTGTGTATGAGTACTCATTTCTAGTTGATTTGGATATTTTGAGTCCATTGGTGCAATCGGTTTTTAGTTTCAGAAAGGTACATGAGAGATATGGGTCTTTCAGGCATTTTGCAACATATTTGCCTTGGGAAATTAAAATTAAAACACAGTGCATATAATAGTGAGATCTCCTACGACACCAGAGGGAATCTTGGGGTGTGGGCATGGGAGGATATAAACGATATGGAAATGCGATTAAATGTCAAAGGGCAATGTGTTGTGAGGACTGAGGAGGCGACTTCGTAGAGGAGTTGTGTTGCAACAATGGAGGTGGGACAACAAAGGCGTTGTTGGAACGTACACGGTGCACAGAGGAGAGCACGAGGCTTTAGTGCATGTGAGAGGCTGCGACATCGGTCGAAACGCAGGGGAATGTATGCTGTGGAGTAGTGTCAGTGGTGTGTGAATATGCAACTGCGGGTGGTGGCGTAAGGGAGTGCGAGGGTAGGGTGTTATCACCAACCTTGTAGTTGCCTATGTACGATGAATCCAGGATGGATGGTAGAGGGGCAAGCCATTAAGGAGGTGGAACCCAGACTGCCTAGACTCCCAAAGAGATGGTTGTCACGCCAATCAAGGCAGTCTTTGCTTTATGTTGTCCGAGTCCAAGACAACAATGGGGGAGACCCAGATCTGCTCCCGATAGGAGAGATTAGATCTATACACCAGATCAGATCAAAACAAACTTTGAGGTACGTAAGGTGTAAGGTGTTCAGGAACTCTAGATCTACAGTAGGATTCAGTAGATGGATCAGGACTTCAGCAGTATATTGGTTGATCCAAAGCAGTAATCGGATGACCTTTGGGGGAAATGGTTAGATCTAGGGTTTTGGTACTAGCAACTGAAGAAGATGATCTTTGCCTTGGGAAGCGTAACCGAGGCAGGATGGGCAGGAAAATAGTCGGGACTATCTAGTACCTGGCTGACAGACTCAATGAAGAAAGTGAACAGGTGTGATTGTCCGAGTCATTAAGGAACATCCAATTTCAAGGGGAAAAGGTCAATTCAGGGCTAGCGCTAGGGATGGGAGATCAGTGCCTTCCGTGCATTGGGCAATGGAGTCAGTATACATCCAACGTTGAGGTGAACCCACCTAGGGTAGACCCTTATCTATGGACCCAGATAAGTGTTTTGGTCCGGATGGCTCAGTTTGGGCAGAAATTCAGTCAAGGAAGGCTAGCGCTAGGGTTGGATGAGACAGATCTGTAGATCTGAGGCCACCAGTAGACAACCGGCTCAGCGTTGAAGGTGAAATGGAATCAGGAGGGGCTGATCTAGCCACTTGGTTCAGAGAAATTTGGAAAAAGTCGGTTCTTGAAAAAGTCAAAGTTGATGATTGAGGATGAGAGGGTGAAGAACTGATTTCTTCAGATTTAGGGCAAGGAGGCTGAATCTAGCTCAGTGTTAGGGGTGTTCTGGAGTGCTCAGGACCTGATCTATCAGCCTAGCCTGTCAGATTTCGGAAACAGTAAACTCCGGAAAGGTCCAGTTTTTCAGTGATGGCGCTAGGGTGGTTTTCAGTCTAAAACTCAGATCTAGATCACACTGTCATGAATCTGGACAGCGTTGGGGGTGATTTGGATTGTGTGAAACCCGATCTAATAGTTTATGAAGCCATAAATGCGCCCCCTACCCTGCATGAGCAAACGCCAACAATATAAGATTTGCTAAGACAAGATAAAGAAACTAAATGCTATAGGAAAGTAAAAAGAAGTAATCATAGATCACAATGACTCTAATGAAAACCCCCTGATCCAAGACGAAGATAACCGAACGAGTTGAGGTCCCCCTACAAAAACGCTCCAGCCAAAACGCCCTCCTGTAGACAAGACAATGATAGCAGAAAAATATAGATCTCACATGAATTTCCACAATGCTAGGAAGCAGAAGACTATCCAATCACTATTTGAGAACATCAGATGCAAAGCAGATCCAGAAATATCCACAGAAAAATATTTCTATTATTCAGATCCAAGAACCAAAGACCCCTTACAAATGAGAAGCTCTCTCCTTTAAATAGAAATGAGAGAACCACAATCATAACCAAATCCTAACCACTTTCAAAACGAGTGGCTAAGATTATAAGATAAAATATTCTAATCAATGGTTGAGATGAGCTCAACATACAATACATGGATCAATATAACCATAAAGTACCAAAGTGGACTAAATCACCCATCAAGATGGTACCCCACTCAACAAGAAATAAATGAAGCACATGGTGGGTCCATGGAGTGTTAACTAACTCCCTATGGGTTCCCCATGGCACAATAAAATAATATAACCTTTTAATTCTTTGACTTTGTACCTTTTTGAGGAAATCGTGAGCCTCCCAAAAGCTTCAGAAAATAATATAAAATGCCCAAAAAAATAGTTGTGGGCCCAATCAGGTGCTGCAACTGCTGGAGAAGGGGTGGAGGACATCACTCTCATCATCATGACTCATCCCATGTCATTTCCTTGCCTCAGTAGCCCAAATCGATTTTTTCAATAGCCATTTAATCATTTTTTAATTTGCCTCGTGAAACGTGAACCTGCCAAAACAACCTCCTAGGGTGCCTGTGTTGTCAAACTGAGCCCACTAGGCTCTCTGGGATGGGGGTACTATGGTACAAACAAGTGGCTGCACCCCTTATGTCCATACAACGCCCTAGGAGATCCAAATAAAACATCTCCCTGCTCAGACACATTATCCTGTGAAGCAAAACTGCATCAGAAAGGTAAAATGAGCCTGATCATTTCTGCAAGTGCCCAGAACTGAAAATAAACTGTCTCATTAGACTCAGAGAGTCCAAATCCATCTAGGGTGTATACTCATACCCCTCTCAGGTCTCTACCTGATCATCAACCATATCCAATAGACAATATAACCATCTGAAAATGTTCAGATACCAATAATATAAATTAGACTATCATCCATCTGCTGCAAGTGTTATAAGGAAAAGACATGCTTTACAACTCATTTAAGCAACAATCACAACAAGTAGCAGTCATTTCACTGGTGGTACATCAACCAAATACATATATAAGGCTTTATTTATTATGACTCAGATTAGATTTTCAGGACTATACTCACTTCATAGTTGTAGTCAATTTGCTAGTGAAGGGTGAAGGATGAAATTTACCAGGCTCGGGCAAAGGATGACTTCCTACTTAACATTATGACACTTTGGATATGGAAAGGAAAAACTCACTAAAACCAATGTCGAACAAACAACAACACAAGGAATGGCAGTGCCTCACAAATGGTTGAGTTGTTTAGAGAGTGCTTATTCAACTTAGCCATCATGACTACATAAAGCTTGATCCAGTTTCATTAGGATCATCAATTTTATTTCCATGGCCTTTTTGGCCTATATGACTTTTTTGGGACTTCATCAGTGCTTAAAAGCACAGCTAATCGCAGCTTTCATCCGGGACATATTCAAATTTATAAGGTCAGCATATATTTAACCATTGCTTTTTTGGACCTTTTCTTATAGCCTTTAAGGGGTATTTTAGCATTCCATTGCTCTTGCCCTCTTTACATATGTTAAGAAACATAGTTTAACATTTTCATTTTCTATGGGCGCATATATAACATTTCCAATACAGGTAGTACATGAGCTTTCAGTTTTAGCCAACAACATCTCAAGTGACCAGGGGGAGTTCTGCACAGTGCCAAACATCGGGACAACTGACCAGAATGATTTAGGCATACAATCCAACTCACCAAAGGCAAGTTCTGTCACCAACTCAGAGCCGAGACACAATATAAATAGGGAGGCTTATCCAACAAAGGTTCTAGCAGGGGAAAAGGTCCTCCATGCCATAAGTCAAGAAGTCAGTCGGGTTGAAAACTAAACTGGAAAGTAATGGATGGGTGGAGATAGTGAATGATGAATCTAACACTAGCAAGCCAAAACAATGGTGGGAATGACTACCTCTATTCTCCCTAAGGAGGGTAAAACCAATGAGTATAGATCGAGAACTTCCAAGTCTAAGTAGGGACATCAATACATAATACAAAATACATTCAAGATGCCATAAGTCAAAAAGTCATAAGTCAAAAAGTCAGTCGGGTTGAAAACTAAACTGGAAGGTAATGGATGGGTGGAGATAGTGAATGATGAATCCAACACTAGCAAGCCAAAACAATGGTGGGAATGACTACCTCTATTCTCCCTAAGGAGGGTAAAACCAATTAGTATAGATCAAGAACTTCCAAGTCTAAGTAGGGACATCAATACATAATACAAAATACATCCAAGTCCATATAATTATGACCGCCAGATCATGACAACACATGTTAATAGATGTCACAAAAATGAATATAAGAGCAATGATAACCATAACACAATATAAAAAGCTGAGTCATAATCATGCATATAATCCATCTGAAACATCATCTGTCGAATGAGAAAGCACTGATATAAAACTGGGCATCAATAACTGCTCTGTAATGACTAAGTGGCTACATCGGTTCTCAAATCTGAGTGTCCTGAGACTCGGTCCTGACATGGGAGAGTACAATAGTCCACAAATAAAATAATGATCCGTCAAAACTGCTCATCTCAGCATCTCATATGTAAGAGATCTGTCTGAAAAATGTACTGTATCTAAAAAATAGAATATGGTAGCCCGACTTAATATGTGATAATATCTGGCTCCAGCTGGGACAAGTGCTCTGCTGAAAAGAGCGCTTGAGAACCTCAGAATCTCTGGTCCTCGTACTGTGCTTCTCGCATCCTCGATCAATGCATCCAACTCTGCAACCACTACCAAATGTCACTGACTACCTGCAGCATGTCCAGAGCTATACCAAACTCACAGACCGGTCGTCAGAACAATATGTGGATAATATATAAAATATTGAAAAGTAAAGATGCATGAAATTGAGAAGCAGAAAAATAAATCTAATCTATAACCATAACTTTTAATAAAAGTTTGGTTTTTTTATTTTTGCAGAAATCAAAATTACACTAAGAGCTTCAAAGGTGAGCTTCAAACAACAGAGCAAGATTCTATATTACTGCCGGGAAAGGCTTATTCAAATCGTACCTACCCTACTCTAACCAATTTAGACAAGTGTTAGGTAAAATCATAAATCCAATGCAACCACTTGTTGAACAAATGTATTGAGCTTTCTTTACCGTTAATGATACCACAAATCAAAGATGGCTTGTAAGTAATGTAAATGAAAATTGAAGCCATTGTAACTTGTTGCTTGAAAATCAAAGAAGGATATGGATCAAAAGAAATGAAATCATGCCAGGGATGAGATTGAATTTCTAAAAACTCATCCATCAAGATGCTGATAGGGTCATAAAAGGAATGCAAGTTCGTTCTTGATGGAGGAAGACAATATGATTCATGACTCGGCCACTCCAAACAACTCTTCTTTTTCTCCTCTATCCTTCTAGGAAATTCAATTCTATTCACTCCAGGAGAATCAAATGGAGACAAGTTGTAATGTAATGAAACTGTGAATGAGATCAAGCCCATTTGTTGTTTAAAAATGGAGAAAAGATGAAATTGATCTTTATACACCTTCTCCAGCCATCCATAATATAGATTTACAAATTCAAAAAATTCATTCATTACGGATGACTGAGAAGAGACATGAAGTACCTTTTCCCCAATTACGTGATAATGCTTAAACTCTTGATTCAAAATTTTGAAAGCAACAACTTGATTAAAAGACAAACCGATACAAGAAGACTTGAAGAGTTGGGACTGGAGGGTGGATTGAAAGTTTTCTCCTAGACTTGGAATAATTGGCCTCAGAATTTGATGAGAGGACAAAGCTTTTAAATTAATTCCAGCAGTGATTTCAAGATTCGAAACAAGGTCAGTATCCACACACTGAATCAACATATTTTGATTAAGGATTGGATGAAGAATTCTATCGATACCATCAGGACAAGGAACCTCATTGCAATGTTCTTGATCAAGTTCATTTACAATCGTATCATCATGTGGTTGTTCTTCTTTAAGCTCTAGATAAGGGAAAACATCAATAAGCTCGGTTTCAATTTCCCTATCACTCTTACAGGCATGCTCTTCAATCACAATATGACCACAAGATTGCTCTTCAACAGAAGTTTTATTAATTTCAACCTTTTCTTCTTCTGCAGTGATATGATTAAGGTCTGAATCCAGATTCGGATAGGTTGGACACTGACTTAAATTATCATCAATTAGGCAATGACTATGGAGTTGCTCTTTTAAAGGCTCTTTAATGACCTCATCAATGGAAGGCTCAACTAAAGATGTTTCTTGATGGTGCATGTTAGGTTCCCTTCCACGAATCAGATCCAGGATTTGCTTTGTGATTGCTTCAGGTAATAATAACAGATTATCTGGTATGATTTGATTGATATCCCTCTTAGTTTCAGCATGAGGTTTTGAAACATTATTCTCGAAAGACTTTGTAACATTCCTATGGATTGCAGGCACGCTCATAATTTGGAACATATCAGGAGAGGAATGGTCCAATTGAGAAAGCACATTGTCGATATATTGATTATCAACTACACAATCATTGCTAGACAGGCACTCTAAATTTTATTAGTGTTCCTACTCCAACTATCAATTAACAAATCTGTGAACATGTCATACCCAGTGACGGATCCTGGTGCTGAATGATCAAACCATAGTTCAACATCACCTTACAAGGATTCTCGTAAGGCTCGCATATAAACATCTTCGTTGTCTGCACCTCTAGATTCCATGTAACCCCAGAGAATGTCCAAATGACTTTCAATAGATATATCATTATTTCCTCTAAAATGGGGCAACCTCCTAGTGTAATCGTTTGGCATAGGATGAGGAGCTTCCGGTATTTCAGAAAAGCCAAAAGGAGACCGTTTGTCTTGTTTTTTAATAGCTTTGGTTACTTGGCTATAAGGCTTTGACTGGGACTGACTTCTATGTTCATGTTGACTTATAGGTCCACTCGAGATGGTTGGGAAATCTTTATTGCATGGGTGAGGAAGTTGGTGGGTATCATAAAGATTGTGATAACTAGATTCATACCCATAGTCATGCTCGAGATCATCCTCATACCCGTAGTCTGACCTCCATCTATCCCTTTCGTTTATTTGTCTTGTAGTTTCAATCATGTTTTTGGTTACTTCCTTCATGTGCCTCAGAAATACATCTGAATTCATTATGCTTTATGGTATGCTTCTAAGAACTTAAGATTAATACGTTGGGCACAGTCCTTAGTGGAGTCACAGGGTGGAGTCGCCAGGTGAACCACACAAGTAATTCACCAATAAAAGATATGTCGTAGGGAAAGGTGAGGTATGTTGAACCAAGGTAGGCCTCTACCTCCCCGGCAGCGACGCCGAAATGTTGGCAAAGAGAACGGGAGGAGAGCTTAAGGATAAATGTTGGACTAGGGTAGGCCTCTACCTTCCTTGGCAATGGTGCCAAAATGTTATCACCAACCTTGTAGTTTCCTATGTATGATGAATCCAGGATGGATGGTAGAGGGGAAAGCAAGTAAGGAGGTGGAACCCAGACTGCCTAGACTCACAAAGAGATGGTTGTCATGCAAATCAAGGCAGTCTTCGCTTATCCGAGTCCAAGACAACAATGGGGGAGACCCAGATCTGCTCCCGATAGGAGAGATCACACCTATACACCAGATCAGATCAAAACAAACTTTTAGTTATGTAAGGTGTAGGGTGTTCAGAAACTCTAGATCTACAGTAGGATTCAGAAGATGGATCAGGACTTCAGCAGTATATTGGTTGATCCAAAGTAGTAATCGGATGACCTTTGGGGGAAATGGTTAGATCTAGGGTTTCGGTACTAACAACTGAATAAGATGATCTCTGCCTTAGGAAGCGTAACCGAGGCAGGATGGGCAGGAAAATAGTCGGGACTATCTAGTACTTGGTTGACAGACTCAATGAAGAAAGTGAACAGGTGTGATTGTCCGAGTCATCAAGGAACAACCAATTTCAAGGGGAAAAGGTCAATTCAGGGCTAGCTCTAGGGATGGGAGATCAGTGCCTTTCGTGCATTGGGCAATGGAGTCAGTATACATCCAGCGTTGAGGTGAACCCGCCTAGGGTAGACCCTGATCTGTGGACCCAGATAAGTGTTTTGGTCCGGATGGCTCAGTTTGGGCAGAAATTCAGTCAAGGAAGGCTAGAGCTAGGGTTGGATGAGACAGATCTGTAGATCTAAGGCCACCAGCAGACAACCAACTCAGCGTTGAAGGTGAAATGGAATCAGGAGGGGCTAATCTACCCACTTGGTTCAGAGAAATTTGGAAAAAGTTGTATCCTGGAAAACTCAAAGTTGATGATTGAGCATGAGAGGGTGAAAAACTGATTTCTTCAGATCTAGGGCAAGGAGGCTGAATCTAGCTCAGCATTAGGGGTGTTCTGGAGTGCTCAAGACCTGATCTATTAGCCTAGCCTGTCAGATTTCGGAAACAGTAAACTACGGAAAGGTCCAGTTTTTCAGTGATGGCGCTAAGGTTGTTTTCAGTCTAAAACTTAGATCTAGATCACACTGTCATGAATCTGGACAGTGTTGGGGGTGATTTGGACTGTGTGAGACCCGATCTATCAGTCTATGAAGCCAGAAATTAGAAAAAGTCAAAACCCTAGCAGGTCAAATTTTCAGTGGCGCCGCTATGTAGTGTTCAGACTAAAATTCAGATCTAGGTCAAACCAGCAGGAATTTGACCAGCGTTGCAGTAGATTCAGTGAGGGGGAGGCCCGATCTGTGAAACCCAACAGTGGTTTGGCCAAAGATCGGACGGTTCCCGGATTTAGTATTTTTTAAGGGTTTTTTAGTATTTTAAGGATTTTCAGAAACGTGGAAGGAAAACAGGTACAATGGATTTAGATCTGTTAAAGAGAAGAGAATTACCTATTGGATCGTACCTGGAAATGCTTGTAGAAGTCTTAACAGTGATGATCCTTGCTATCCCGTTCAATTTTGGAAGATCCAAGTGATTTCTATGACGGATGTAAGCCCCAAGCCACCAATGCACCCCCTACCCTGCATGAGCAAACGTCAACAATATCGGATTTGCTATGACAAGATAAAGAAACTAAATGCTATAGGAAAGTAAAAAGAAGTAATCATAGATCACAATGACACTAATGAAAACCCCCTGATCCAAGACGAAGATAACTGAACGAGTTGAGGTCCCCCTGCAAAAACGCTCCAGCCAAAACGCCCTCCTGTAGACAAGACAATGATAGCAGAAAAATATAGATCTGACATGAATTTCCACAATGCTAGGAAGTAGAAGACTATCCAATAACCATTTGAGAACATCAGATGCAAAGCAGATCCAGAAATATCCACAAGAAAATATTTGTATTATTCAGATCCAAGAGCCAAAGACCCCTTACAAATGAGAAGCTCTTTCCTTTAAATAGAAATGAGAGAACCACAATCATAACCGAATCCTAACCACTTTCAAAACGAGTGGCTAAGATTAGAAGATAAAATATTATAATCAATGGTTGAGATGAGCTCAACATACAATACATGGATCAATATAACCATAAAGTACCAAAGTGGACTAAATCACCCATCAAGAGGGTACCCCACTCAACAAGAAATAAATGAAGCACATGGTGGGTCCATGGAGTGTTAACTAACTCCCTATGTGAGCCCCATGGCACAATAAAATAATATAACCTTTTAATTCTTTGGCTTTGTACCTCCTTGAGGAAATCGTGAGCCTCCCAAAAGCTCCAGAAAATAATATAAAATGCCCAAAAAAATAGTTGTGGGCCCAATCAGGTGCTGCAACTGCTGGAGAAGGTGTGGAGGACATCACTCTCATCATCATGACTCATCCCATGTCATTTCTTTGCCTCAATCTCCCAAATCGATTTCTTCAATAGCCATTTAATCATTTTTTAATTTGCCTTGGGAAACGTGAACCTGCCAAAACAGCCTCCTAGGTTGCCTACGTTGTGAAACTGAGCCCACCAGGCTCTCTAGGATGGGGGTACTAGGTACAAACAAGTGGCTGCACCCCCTATGTCCATACAACGCCCTAGGAGATCCAAATAAAACATCTCCCTGCCCAGACACATCATCCTGTGAAGCAAAACTGCATCAGAAAGGTAAAATGAGCTTGGTCATTTCTACAAGTGCCCAGAACTGAAAATAAACTGTCTCATTAGACTCAGAGAGTCCAAACCCATCTAGGGTGTATACTCATACCCCTCTCAGGTCTCTACCTAATCATCAACCATATCCAATAGATAATATAACCATCTGAAAATGATCAGATACCAATAATATAACTCAGACTATCATCCATTTGCTGCAAGTGTTATAAGGCAAAGACATGCTCTACAACTCATTTAAGCAACAATCACAACAAGTAGCAGTCATTTCATTGGCGGTACATCAACCAAATACATATATAAGGCTTTATTTATTATTACTCAGACTAGACTTTCGGGACTATACTCACTTCATAGTTGTAGTCAATTTCCTAGTGAAGGGTGAAGGATGAAATTTACTAGGCCGGGGCACAGGATGACTTCCTACTTAACATTATGACACTTTGGATATGGAAAGGAAAAACTCACTAAAACCAATGTCGGACAAACAACAACACAAGGAATGGCAGTGCCTCACAAATGGTTGAGTTGTTTAGAGAGTGCTTATTCAACTTAGCCATCATGACTACATAAAGCTTGATCCAGTTTCATTAGGATCATCAATTTTATTTCCATGGCCTTTTTGGCCTATATGACCCTTTAGGGACTTCACCAGTGCTTAAAAGCACAGCTAATCGCAGCTTTCATCTGGGACATATTCAAATTTATAAGGTCAGCATATATTTAACCATTGCTTTTTTGGACCTTTTCTTATACCCTTCAAGGGGTATTTTAGCATTTCATTGCTCTTGCCCTCTTTACATATGTTAAGAAACACAGTTTAGCATTTTCATTTTCTATGGGCGCATATATAACCTTTCCAATACAGGTAGTACATGAGCTTTCAGTTTTAGCCAACAACATCTCAAGTGACTAGGGGGAGTTCTGCACAGTGCCAAACATCGGGACAACTGACTAGAATGATTTAGGCATACAATCCAACTCACCAAAGACAAGTTCTGTCACCAACTCAGAGCCAAGACACAATATAAACAAGGAGGCTTATCCAACAAAGGTTCTAGCAGGGGAAAAGGTCCTCCATGCCATAAGTCAAGAAGTCAGTCGGGTTGAAAACTAAAATGGAAGGTAATGGATGGATGGAGATAGTGAATGATGAAGCCAACACTAGCAAGCCAAAACAATGGTGGGAATGACTACGTCTATTCTCCCTAAGGAGGGTAAAACCAATGAGTATAGATCATGAATTTCCAAGTCTAAGTAGGGACATCAATACATAATACAAAATACAAAATACATCCAAGTCCATATAATTATGACCGCTAGATCATGACACCACATGTTAATACATGTCACAAAAATGAGTATAAGAGCAATGATAACCATAACACAATATAAAAAGCTGAGTCATAATCATGCATATAATCCATCTAAAACATCATCTGTTCAATGAGAAAGCACTGATATAAAACTGGGCATCAATAACTGCTCTGTAATGACTAAATGGCTACATCAGTCCTCAAATCTGAGTGTCCCGAGATTCGGTCCTGACATGGGAGAGTACAATAGTCCACAAGTAAAATAATGATCCGTCAAAACTGCTCATCTCAGCATCTCATATGTAAGAGATCTGCCTGAAAAATGTACTGTACCTGAGAAATAAAATATGGTAGCCAGACTACTACACATGTGATAACACTGGCGCTAGGGATGGGAGATCAGTGCCTTTGGTGCATATGGCAATGGAGTCAGTATAAATCCGGCGTTGAGGTGAACCCACCTATGGTAGACCTTGATCTGTGGTCCTTTTCCCCTTGAAATTGGTTGTTCCTTGATGACTCAAACAATCACACCTGTTCACTTTCTTCATTGAGTCTGTTAGCCAGGTACTAGATAGTCCCGACTATTTTCCTGCCCATCCTTCCTCGGTTACGCTTCCCAAGGCAGAGATCATCTTCTTCAGTTGCTAGTACCAAAACCCTAGATCTAACCATTTCCCCCAAAAGTCATCCGATTACTGCTTTGGATCAATCAATATATTGTTGAAGTCCTGATCCATCTATTGAATCCTACTGTAGATCTAGAGTTCCTGAACACCTTACACCTTACGTAGCTCAAAGTTTGTTTTGATCTGATCTGGTGTATAGGTTTGATCTCTCCTATCGGGAGCAGATCTGGGTCTCCCCCATTGTTGTCTTGGACTCGGACAACACAAAGCAAAGACTGCCTTGATTGGCGTGACAACCATCTCTTTGGGAGTCTAGGTAGTCTGGGTTCCACCTCCTTAGTTGCTTGCCCCTCTACCATTCATCCTCGATTCATCATACATAGGAAACTACAAGGTTGGTGATAACATTTGGTGCTGTTGCCGGGGAAGGTAGAGGCCTATCTTGGCTCGACATTTATCCTTAAGCTCTCCTCCTGTTCTCTTTGCCAACATTTTGGTGCCGTTGCCGGGGAGGTAGAGGCCTACCTTGGTTCAACATACCTCACCTTTCCCTACGACATATCTTTTATTGGTGAATTACTTGTGTTGTTCACCTGGCGACTCCACCCTGCGACTCCACTGAGGACCGTGCCCAACGTATTAATATTAAGTTCTTAGAAGCATACCATAAAGCATATTGAATTCAGATGTATTTCTGAGGCACATGAAGGAAGTAACCAAAAACATGATTGAAACTACAAGACAAATAAACGAAAGGGATAGATGGAGGTCAGACTACGGGTATGAGGATGATCTCGAGCATGACTATTGGTATGAATCTAGTTATCACAATCTTTATGATACCCACCAACTTCCTCACCCATGCAATAAAGATTTCCCAACCATCCCGAGTGGACCTATAAGTCAACATGAACCTAGAAGTCAGTCCCAGTGAAAGCCTTATAGCCAAGTAACCAAAGTTGTTAAAAAACAAGACAAACGGTCTCCTTTTGAATTTTCTGAAATACCGGGAGCAGCTGATCCTATGCCAAACGATTACACTAGGAGATTTCCCCAGTTTAGTGGAAATAATGATATATCTATTGAAAGTCATTTGGACATTCTCTGGGGTTACATGGAATCTAGAGGTGCAGACAATGAAGATGTTTATATGCGAGCCTTAGGAGAATCCTTGCAAGGGTATGTTCAACTATGGTTTGATCATTTAGCACCAGGATCCGTCGCTGGGTATGACTTGTTCACAGATTTGTTAATTGATAGTTGGAGCAAGAACACTGATAAAATTTTAGAGTGCTAGTCTAGCAATGATTGTGTAGTTGATAATCAATATATCGACAATGTGCTTTCTCAATTGGGCAATTCCTCTCCTGATATGTTCCAAATTATGAGCGTGCCTGCAATCCATAAGAATGTTACAAAGTACTTCGAGAATAATGTTTCAAAACCTCATGCTGAAACTAAGTAGGTACATCAATACATAATACAAAATACATGCAAGTCCATATAATTATGACCACCAGATCATGACACCACATGTTAATACATGTCACAAAAATGAGTATAAGAGCAACAATAACCATAACACAATATAAAAAGCTGAGTCATAATCATGCATATAATCTATCTGAAACATCATCTGTCCAATGAAAAAGCACTGATATAAAACTGGGCGTCAATAACTGCTCTGTAATGACTAAATGGCTACATCGGTCCTCAAATCTGAGTGTCCTGACACTTTGTCCTGACATGGGAGAGTACAATAGTCCACAAATAAAATAATGATCCGTCAAAACTGCTCATCTCAGCATCTCATATGTAAGAGATCTGGCTGAAAAATGTACTGTATCTGAAAAATAGAATATTGTAGCTCGGCTACTATATATGTGATAACATCTGGCTCCACCTGAGACAATTACTCTACTGAAAAGAGCGTTTGAGAACCTCAGAATCTCTGGTCCCCGTACTCTGCTTCTAGCATCCTTGATCAATTCATCCAGCTCTGCAACCGTTACCAAATGTCACTAACTACCTGCAGCATGTCCAGAGCTATACCAAACTCACAGACCGGTCGTCAGAACAATATGTGGATAATATATAAAATACTGAAAAATAAAGATGCATGAAACTGAAAAGCAGAAAAATAAATCTAATCTATAACCATAACTTTTAATAAAAGTTTGATTTTTTTATTTTTGCTGAAATCAAAATTACACTAAGAGCTTCAAAGGTGAGCTTCAAACATCAAAGCAAGATTCTATACTACTGCCGGGAAAGGCTTGTTCAAATTCTACCTACCCTACTCTAACCAATTTAGACAAGTGTTAGGTAAAATCATAAATCCAATGCAACCACTTGCTGAACAAATGTATTGAACTTTCTTTACCGTTAATGATATCACAAATCAAAGATGGCCTCTTTATCACAAATCAAATGTATGGAACTGTCAATTGCCTCTTTATCCCCTCTAGTCTGCAGTACTCATCAAACTCTTGGGAGGTATACTCACCCCCATTGTCTGATATGAGTACTCTGATTCTCCTCCCTGTTTGGTTCTCCACAAGAGCTTTGAACTCTTGGAGCCTCTTCAAGGCTTCTTTTGACTTCTTGCTCCTTAGGACCTAGATCCAGGTTTTCTTGGAATAATCATCAATGAATGTGATGTAGTACTCAAATTTTGTCAAAGAAGCAGATGACATGGGATCACACAAATTTGAATGAATCATGTTAAGCATTCCCTCTGATCTAGTGTCACTGCTTTGGAAAAAACAGTTTTGGTGTACTTTCCCAAAGCACACCCCCTACACACACCACTCTGCTCTATGCTGATATTTGGCAAACCTGTAGTCATGTCTCTCAGCATCCTCAAAGCTGGATGATGAAGATGGGCCATCCTTCTTTGCCACAACTTGCACAACTCACTGCTGCTACTAGTGTGCGCCAATGCATGATGAGGCTGAAAGAGAATCTTGTACAGTTTCCCACATCCAACTCCGATGGCATATGAAGCAGATGGTCCTGTTGCCTTGGGAAAGACACGAACTTTCCCATCTAGGACATATACTCCAAAACCCCTGTCCTCAATAGTGGAAACTGAAACAAGATTCTTCTTCAGCCCAGGGACGTACAAGACATCCCTTAGTGTTATGGGCTCCATGGACTCCCTCTCAAAATCGACAGTCCCACGCCCAACTGATCTCACCACTGTATCATCATCCAACACCACCTCTAGATCCAAGCATTTCTCAATCATCTCAGTGAACATGTCTCGGACACCTGTCATATGGCTTGAAGCTGTACTATCAATATACCACGTGGAAGGAGTGGTGGACGCACTCAGTTAATGCCCAACTATCATGGAATGCTCCGTTTGGTCTTGAATATCATTGCTGGTGATAGATGATGGTCTCTCTATACAACCACCAACAAAGAGAGAAAACTCTCTCAAATCTCGCAGCATACTCATTGATCTCCGCTGTTGCTACTATAGAAAACATGAATGCATAGATATAATCATTTAGTACACGTATAACATCAATCATCTAGGAGCTATAAGTTATAACCTAAGAAACCAGACACGTTAAAATAGGGCCGCGTTTCCGACATGGACACACTGACAAAGCGTGTCAGACATGTCTCTGCAGTGTGTCTCGAAATTGGATATGCGTGTCCGTCGAGTGTCACTGCTTGTCCCAAAAGCATGACACGTCTTTTGCGGAAAAGACGCCTGTGTCCTCTTTAAAAACGATTTTTGTCTTTTCTTTTGTCATTTTCACTTGTGGAGAGAGCTCTAAGAGAGTTTTTTTTGTAGGTGAAGAATATTTGAAGGCTTTGGAAGGGTTTCTAGGTGCATTGAGGGTGGATTTGGTTGGGTGGATTGTAAGCTCAACCATCAAACAAGAAGAACAATGTCTCATTTAGCTAGGGAAGGGGCTAAAGGGCAAGGGAAAGGGAAAAATGCCCCATCTATTGTCTCCCCTCCTATTCCTCCAAACACAAGCTCTTCTACTCCTCCTGCTAGTGCTCCATCTGCTGCTAAAGGAGTTCATGCTCCATTGAACGCTGTTTTAGCAAGACACCAAGGCCAAGAGAAAAAAATACCCTTTGTGGAGGTATGTGTCTAAGAAAGAAAGGCCTAGGGAAAAGCTAGGTGGGGGAGGCAATGTGTCTTGGACTTGCAATTTTTCCAAGAATGAGTTTAAGAGCACATGCTATCGAGTTAAGGGCCATTTATTGGCCCTTCCCTCTTGTGGGATTTCTTCATGTAAAGTAGTGAGTGTTACCCAAAGGAGAGGAATGCGAAAGGAGGATTAAGAAGGCTTAGGCAATGTAGCAGAAACAAGCAAGAAATAGGATGAGGATCCTCTTCCATTCTTAAGGAAACCCTCTAACATTCGGCCTCCATTTCCACCCAACAGAGGTGATACATATCCAACAAGAAATAGGCCATCTTCAAGTGGTCCAATGGACAAGCGTTTCCAACAAGAGGCGCAAGAAGAGGTGGACCTCACCATTGCATTCTTTTTCTACTTCAACTTCATCTCATTCAATGTTGCACGGTCACCATTGTTTATTGAGATGTGTTGAAGTCTCATTGAATGAGCTTTGTACAAAACCACACAATTTCCCTCACCATCTACAAAGAGTACACACATCTTTCATTGCTGAAGATTGCAGATACTCGTTTTACTTTCTCATTCATCATGCTCAAGAGGTTGAGGGAGGTCAAAACCCTCTTGGGTCCATGGTGATTTTAGAGTATTGGTCTTTCTGGAGAAAGACAGATCAAAGTACTTCAAAAAAGGTGAAGGATACAGTTTTAAATGATGTTTGGTGGGAGAGGGTGGATCTTACCATTAAGATCATGGAGCTACTCATTTCTTTTTTGCGCTTTGCAGACACAACCCACCCCATCATAGTGGATGTTTATGAGGGGTGGGATTCCATGATTGAGTCCATGAGGACCATTGTTATGGAGAATGAGTGTCTCGAGTATGAGACATTAGCAGAGAACTTATGGTGCACCATTTAGGATATCCTTATCTCCAGGTGGGATTAGAATCACACACCTTTGCATTGCTTGGCCTACTCCTTGAACCCCAAGTTCTGCAGTCAAGAATGGCTCAATGGTGGGCCCTCACATAGAGTCCCTCCGGACATGGATGGAGATATTTCACAGGGGAGGAAAGTAGCATTTAGACGGCTATTTCAGGATAGAGACAGACTTGATGAGGTGGAAGAGGGCTTTGTAGAGTTTTCCAATGCTACTGGGAGATTTGGAGGCTATGATGTGGTTGGGGATAGGGGAGTTAAGATTCCCTATAATTAGTGGGCAACTCATGGGGCAACATGCCCTCTTCTATAGAAACTATCCTTGAGGATCATCTCTCAAGTTACATCATCCTCTAGTTGTGAGAGGAATTGGAGCACATATGGCGACTTGTACAGTTTGAAGAAGAGCAAGCTTGAGCAATCAAGAGTAGAGATGATGGTGTATGTGCACACCAACCTTCGTCTTATTTACAGGAAAAGGGAAGAGTGGGCATTAGAGGAAATTTGGGGTCTAAAATGGGCCTTTTAAGAAAACGCGGCAACAATAAATTTTGTGAGTCGGAATTCAAGAACCAATAGAATTTCAATAAAATGAGTCAACCATAATGGTTGAATTGACATATTTGTCATAAAAGAAAACTACTTTTTTTGTTCGTATTTTCAACATATCTCCCTGTCTTTTTACTCAAATTTCAGGATGGAGATCTCGTTGGATGCGGAATTAAATTCCGCATCCAACGAGCTCTTCAGCTCGGAATTTGAGTAAAATCATAGGGAGATATGTCCAAAATATGAACAAAAAAAGTAGTTTTTTTCATTCTTCCTCCAAAATTAATAACTATTATTTTATTATTTTAACTATTATTTTATTATTTCTACTATTATTTTATCATTTTCCTTAGGAGGCCCATTTTAGACCTCAAAATTCCTCTAATGTGAAGGGAAAGACAAAGATGTGGGATGTCTTTCCTGATGATATGGGTTTGGACAAGAGTACTGAGTTGGCATTAGCCTTTCTGGATCTTAATGATCCAGTGCTAGAGCCGATGGCGTTTGATGATAGTGATCCTTTGAAGAGTTCATCTTCCACACCAACAGATATTGATCCTCAGATGGGTGGAGAGGAGGAGGATGAGGAGGAAGAAGAGAGCAGTGATGAGTTTGTTGATTCAAGCATGGAGGAGGACTATTGATAAATGAGACTCTTCATTCTTCTATCTTGATCTACGCCTTTTTGTATTTACTATTACTATTGGTCTATTTGGCATTTGCCAGTGGCATTTCAACATCTATGTAATACATTTTGATTTTGATGACTTAATGAGAAATGTGGTTTTGACTCCTGAGTAATGACATCTTGATATATGACTATCATGAGTATACTGTATCATGAATTATCTGTGTCTCATAATCTCATTGTGATTACTGATTTTAATTGTAAATGTGTAATACTAATTACTAATGTTATGTGCATTGATTCTGATTTCTATTGAATATTTGTAAAAATTTGGATCTATATGTATATTTTTAATATATATATATAACGTGTCCTGATTCCAAGGGTCACCGTATTCGTGTCGGACACTTGAATCCCCTTGTCCTTCGTGTCCCGTGTCCTCGTGTCAGGTGACTTAGCTTATAACATTGTCATCAAATGATCAATCATCAACAACATCAACCTTCAAGTTCCAACATATAATATTTGCAATGAGCAAACTCTAATAGATAACATCAACCATGAAATGAAACAAAGCATCATATTCATTGCCAAAGGTTTGTAGAATAAAGGCAAAGCTACTACATTTGAAAACATATTGGTGGTTGAGGGTGTGGCATCTCTATTGTATGAATTTGATTACCATCTTGATCACCCAATAGTTCAGCCTCCGAGTGCTCTAATGCTATGGCTCCATCCTCCAAATTAGCTGCCTTTGGATAGTTGTCCCAAGTCAAATATGTTTTATCGTTTTTGGTTGCATAATGGGACAACAACTTCAAGTTGTAGCACACATAAACCAAACTTTCTGTCTAATCTACATTCAAATGTTTCTCTTCACATTGTGGATGAATTGTAGGTGCTCCAATATCGCTTTGCAGAAGAAGTGTCAACAACCTATGAACAGTGTTATCAGAACTGATCTAGTTCTAGCAAAACCTGCCGATTCAACCGGTTTAGGCACCAATCGGTTTGAACTGTTATCCTGAACCAAAAATGGCCAGTTCTGTACTGAACTGGTCGGTTTCATATTGGAACCAACAGGTACGGTACATAATCGACCTTTTCTTCACCTAACCGACCAGTTCCGTGTCGCATTGCACAACCCTGTCTCCGGGGCCTAAAATATCATTTTTTTAACACAAAAAAGGCCTACACTAATAGCAAAAAAGCTAAGCTTAGTAATCATCAGTAACATTAAATGGTAATATTAAATGTTTAAAGTAAAAGTGGTATTCTCCTTATCTTTCATTTTCTATCCTTTAACTCAAATTTTTAACATTACCATTAATTGTTTTAGGATGCTTGAGAGTGTTTCCAACCTCATTAGACTTCATATGCAAAAAGTAGATTTTATAACTCATTTAGAATTCAACATACTTAACAGTATTCAAGGTTTCAGGATTGCAACATTTCCAATGGATTCTATCATGGATGAGGGTAGGATATTGGCATTTAATCAAGTGCATCAACTCCTCTATGTACCTCGATGTTGGTGTTGCTGATTGTTTAACTTCTTTTGTCATGACCTTAGTAAAAATGCAACCTTCACTCTAGCAAAATTACTTATTAGGCATGTGAATTTTTCCTACCTTTTTTAAATGCTTGGATTAGGAGGTTTCATCAAAATTGTAAGGTGTTTGCTGTGCACAATTAGAGTCTAGACTTAATAGGTTTTATCAAAATTGTAAGGTGTCACTTCGTCAGGGAGAAAGAGGGAGTCACTTCTTCCAGAGATTGGTAGAGGCAGTCCATTAGAAAGTTTAGAGCATAGCAGAGTAGACGAATCATTTCTTAGAGCATCAATTGCAGCTGTTGCAGAGCTTGGGTTTGTCACATAGATTTGGCATGCCTTCCAAGGCTTTAGGTTTCTATACTTGTGAAATTCTTGATTGTAAGACATTCTATTTTCTCTCTGGATCGAGATTGAAGAAAGCCCTAGTTTGTTGGTTTTCCCATTAGAGGAAATTTGAGGTCTAAAATGGGCCTCCTAAGGAAAATAATAAAATAATAGTTAAAATAATAAATTAATATTTATTAATTTTGAAGGAAGAAAAAAAAATAAATTTTTTGTTCGTATTTTCAACATATCTCCCT
>LPNX010240836.1:30564-54266 GCA_001517045.1 Pseudotsuga menziesii
ATAGTTTCTTGAATTCCAACTCACAATAATTTATTGTTGGATCATTTTCTTATAAAGCCCAGTTTAGACCCCAAATTTCCTCTAATGCCAATGGGGTTTCTAGGGTAAAATATTTGTGTATCGTGTGGCTGGTTTCCTATTCTACTGTGCATGTTTGACAAGTTAATGAGTTTTTGTATTGTTGCTTATAAAATCAGATCTGGGATTTAATTCTGTGTATGCATTTGAGTCATTTTATTGAAAGTAGTAAATCAGAGTTCAACTCAGAGATAAATTGACATGGTATTAGAGCCTTGTTTCTGAGAGAAACCAAGGGTCTACACAGTGATTTTACAGAGAGTGCACAATGATCTACGGATAAGTTGATTCAGGAGGGTGTGAATCACAGTTTGTCATATCTACAGGATCATGGCAACTAAACTAAGATTTGAAGATAGGTTGGATGGGGTAACCAACTTCAGTGCATGGAAGGAAAGAACCTCTTTGTTGTTGGAAGAACATTAGCTATGGGATATTGTCAAAGATCCTAGTACTGTACTTACAAATCTAGCATATTTGGCTACATACAACAAGAGGTAGGTGAAGGCCAAGCGAATCCTTCTAGATTTTGTGGAGGATCACATGAGTCCACATGTAAGTGGAAAGACACATGGCTATGAGATGTGGGCAACATTGACAAAGCTTTTCCAAAGTGGCAACCAGAACAGAAAAATGATGCTAAGGGAGAAACTTCACAGTATAAAAATGCTCAAAGATGAGCTTGTTGCAACATATCTTACCAGAGTTACACAAGTTCGAGATGAACTTGTTGCTATGGGTGAGAAGATTGCAGATGCAGAGATGGTTCAGACAACCTTAAAAGGCTTTTCCAAACCATGGGAGACCTTTGTTCGTTGTATTGTTGCCAGAGAGAATCTTCCCAACAGGGATAGATTGTGGGACGGTTTCACTCAAGAGGAGTTGAGATTAGGCTCTAGTTAGTTAGACCACAAGCATGGTAATGATGAGGAGAACGTTGCACTTGTGAGCAGAGTCAAGGGCAAAGGGAAGAATGAACAAAATCCGGTGTTATACATGGAACGAGTTTGGCCATTATGTAGGCCAATGTCCTTAATAAAAATAAGGGCAAGAAAGAGGAGGGACAAGTGCCAGTCTCAATTGAGGTGGATGCATTTACATAGAAATTCAAAAAGGAATTCTCACTTGTCTCATTTGTTTCAAGTTGTGGTAGCAGTGGACCCGAGGATGCTAGGAAGTGGATTGTTGACAGTGGGTACTCTAGCCACATGACAAGAATACATGATGTATTTCTTAGCAGTTTAGAGACAAGTCCAGATTGTTTTGTACAAAGTGGAGAGTATACAATGCATTAAGTAAAAGGAGTGGGACGAGTAACGTCCTAACTCGAGTTTGGGGAACTTCTAGAGGTGTTAGGAGTGCTATCTATACTAGGGCTGAAAGAATACACTTTCAGTTCCAGCCTTGGAAGATGATGGATATGTAGTAGTGTTCAAGAAGGGACACATTTATCTATGCATTGGGATTAGATTCGGTTGAACCAGTGTCGATAGGTGATCAAAGAGACGAGGAGTACGTGGTGCGAGGAAAACCTACGTCTAGAGGATCTGCGTGGATAACAAATTTTGAGTCTGAGATAGATGGAGAGCGAGAAGCTCCAAGGATTGAAGTGGTGCCAGTTAGTCAATGCTTAGTTTAGAGAGAAGAGAGGGAAGCTCATTCTAGTACTAGCAGGAGGTTAAGCTTGTTTGAGATGACACAGTCGAATACTACTCAAGAGCAAGATGAGATATCTTGAAGCGCTAGAGTCAGGAACAAGTCTACAGGTTGGAGTACAGGATCAGTAGATGGATGGTTTCCAGAGTTAGAGTGATTTTCTACTGCTGATAACGTGAGGATTGAGAATGGTCCTGGAGATGGTAGTGGACTTGTTAGAAGGACCTCCCTTGCTAAGAGGGAGTGTTAAGATTTGTATCTTGGGATGTCCTTCATGTGACTATGCCTAGCATGAAGTGGCATTAATAGGGTAGGAATTGATGTTTTTTGTGAGAAACGCATTACTTGTCTGTATGGCTTCACAGGTGGAAGCATGCAGAGATTTCTGAGACTTTTAACTTTTACATGCGGGATTGCATGCATGCATTTTTAATGAGGAATTCTGCAGCAAGATTTTGCATGAAAAGTGAAAGTGGGGATTTTGAATCGTAAAGTCATCGATGAATTAGAAAAGGTTTACAGAGGATAAAGGTACAACACTTGTTAGTTTTAAAAATCAACCAAACTAGTTTTAAAATTGGTCGATTCACTGGTTTAAGGGTTGACCGAATCAAACTAATGAGCAAACCAGATTGTGATTGGTTCGATACCCAACCGGAATGCTTGAAGAAGTCATGACAAAAATTGGCCAGTATTTGTGTGGACTTGCACACTATAAAAATAGATTTTTAACTTTTTTTAATATTTTATTTCATTTTAATTTTTTTCCTAAGCTAAGTTACCTAACCCAACTCGCGACCTCTTTAGTGACTACCCCTAGCCCCCAACCTTCATTTCCTTGTGTTGTTAACTTATTGGCATATTGGAAGTCTGGAACCTTGGAGAGCTGATAACCGCATGAACTCAGAACACTAAACCGTGAAGTTTGAACTTTGAACAAAATGTTGAACTAGACAGTGGACTGTGCAGTAGTCACTATTATGTAGTTGACTATGTATGTAGCATGTTGTTTTTGGACTCTATAGGCCATATATACTAGGGCCTATACACCTCATGGATTATGTATTTTGTTCCAGTTCATGTCTCCTAGATATGTATTGCACCGTACACTTTTTGCCATTTTGATATATTAACTCAGATATGGTATATATGTGAGCAAACTTTGGATATTTTGTCTCTAATGCTTTGGAATCATGGATTAATATCTTGAAAATGTTGTTTTTCTTTAAAATTTAAATATTTTATGTATTTTTTAGTAAATTGATTCATTAAATTCAAATTGAGCTATTTATGACCGATTCATTACTGATTTCGATTCCGATTCGGAGTTGCCCCTCGACCTATTCCAAGTCCGATCTAGATTTTTCAAATCGTGTCAGATATAGGGGAGAGAGAGAGAGAGAGAGAGAGAGAGAGAGAGAGAGAGAGGCACACTTATGAGGAGAGAGGCACACTTCTTGAGTAAGGGTGCACTTCTAAGAGAGGGGGCACACTTCTTGAAGCTGAGACAACAAAGAGAAGCAGAGGGGCTGAGGAGGGCACATTGAGATCAGTCAGAGACTGATTAAGAGAGAGGGTGCACCATTGAGGGCAAGGGATGCACTTCATTAGTTGAGAGGGCAGAGGAGAGAGTGAGGGTGCACTTCCTTCAGAGACTGAGAGGAGGCGCATCATTCAGGGAGTGTGAGAGATCATCACACTGTATCTCATCAGTGATTGATTGAGAGAGAGAGGGCGCACTTTAGAGGATAGAGAGGGTTCACTCCAGAGCAAGGGCACACTTCTGTGGTAGGGGGGCTTATTCTTCACTAGTCAGAGCAAAGTAGAGGCAAAGGGCACAATCCTTCAAGGAGAAAGAGGGACTCACTTCTTTTAGAGATTGGAAAAGGCAGTCCATTAGACATTTCAGAGTAGAGCATAGTAGAGGGCGCATTCCTCTGAGCATCTGTTGCAGCTATTGTAGAGCTTGGGTTTGTCCCACAGATCTGGCATGCCTTCCAAAGCATTGGGTTTCTCTACTTTTAAAATTCTTGATTGTAAAACGTTCTATTTTCTCTCTAGCTCGAGATTGAAGAAAGCCCTAATTTGTTGGTTTTACCCATTCAGATTTCCAAGGGAAAATATTTGTGTATTGTGTGATTGGTTTCCTGTTCCGCTACGCTTGTTTGAGAAGTTAATCAATTTAAGTATTGTTGCTTATAAAATCAAATTAGGGATTTAATTTTGTGTATGTATCTGAGTCATTTTATTGAAAGTAATAATTAGAGTTTAACTCAAAGATAAATTAATAGTCTTATGAAGCCCCTTCTTTGCGAGTGGTTACATCCATTAGATGGTATTGTTCAATTGCTCCTATCCAGCATGATATTTTTTTGGTGTTGTGTTTCTTAGTGTTAATCCTTCCTTTCCTTTGTGAAGTGGGGTAGGAGGCCACTGTATGTCCAGTTTCAAAGAAGGAACTACACTCGAATACAATTTGTTTGTAGTCCAATTTTTTAATCCACACATATTCTTTGGCTTGTAACTAGATTTTTTCATTCCATTGGAGAAATCAATTTCCACGGACTTTGGGTAGGTTGTGTTACAGAGAAGATTTCCTATGGCTTGGGGTGGACCACAACAGACTGAATGACACAAGAAATAAACCCATTTCTCTATGCAATAGAGATAAAAAGAACTAACACTAAGGGATAGGAGGCATACCTTATTCTAGAAGGTTGTAGTCAATCCCTGTTGAGCTTTTCAACCATGCTTGTACCTACACTTATGCTCAACAGCAACGAACAAGGAAAGCATGATATACGTTAAAGTGTTAGGCCTACTCTAGCATATATAAAACCAATATATATAAATCAAAGTAACTACATCATCCGTGGATAAAGATCATACATAGTTACACACATACAATGGACGAGAAATGGATATTTCTATTGATTATAAACAAAGATACAAGTAACAGCCTCTGTCGGCACCTCGTTAAAATGGAGAAACCGAGTCCTCCACCTAAGCCTCCACCACTTCAATCCTCCATCTCAATGGCAAGCTCACAATGCAAAGGAAAGCTTGGGAAGAGCAACAATGAATGCTCACAAGGACAAAGGGGATGCAAACTCAAGCATATGTGAATGAAGCACAAATGAACTATAGTTTCCTTCCCCTCTTCAATTCTCCTCCTCTAATGTATCCAAGGGGCCCAATATATAGTTCTTCAATAGGAAGTGAACGATCTAGTTGGAGCGTTTCCAGGCATCCAAAGGTCAAGTTATTCGTGAGACAATGAGGAAAACTCCAAAATATTTTATTTTTGGGAACATTTCCCGATGTATGCAGGTCATAGTGGGACAAGCTGCATGTACACGCAAGATGTAAGCTTGTGACCTGCGTATACACATAAATAGATATTTTTTAAGGTGTTTCTTGGAACATCAAGGTTTCTTTTGAGCAAAGGGGATATAAAGAGTCTGCAGAGGGACATGGAAGGCCATAAAAGTGTGATCTGGTAAAATCATCTATAATAGGTGGTGATGTGTAGTTCCTCTGTTTTCTCACATCAGAAGTGAAACATGCCAAGTTCATTTCCAATTGTGCCAAGTGATTCAAAGGACTTGAAATGTAGAGGGAGGTTGGAGAGCTGAACCTACATGCGGGCAAAAGATAGGATTTCCTTTTAGGGATTGAAATAAGGGTGCCGCACTGCGAAGCCTTCATGTAGAGTCTGGCCTTTCCTTAAAACCATGGGCAAAATGCAAGATGAGATCCCTATCTATGGTTGAGTCAAACTTGAGCGTAGGGTATATGTATGCGTTTACCAAGAAGTAGGCCTTCCAAGTCTTGAAAATCCACACATGGATATCAGCTAACCTGACATAGATTAAATGAGATAAAGTCAAATGATTTTATTAATGCCCAACAAATAAGCACAAGTAGGTCAATGGGATTACTAAGTACATTAGTGTCGTTACAAAGTTGGAGCACAAAGTTTAGTCCTATAAAAGAAGGATAAAATCATATCTAACTTGCCAGATCTAAGATCTAAAATTGATACTCAAAATGTGAAATACAAAGTAATAATGTAGCTACAAAAGTGCTATATATGTTGAGAGCCGAAATTCTAGGAAGAATGACTTGCATGGTAGTACATGGAAGGGAATCTGAATGCCCTTGATGCTGTTGCTTGAGGACAATGAGGAGGGATGTCTTCCCTCCCTTGAGCCAAGGATCTTTCTCTCCTAACATCCAAGGCCATAGAAAAGAAAGTCTTGATAGATGACTGATCGCCAGACTTGGAAGAGTTGGTCTTTGGTGTGTCTTGCTATCTAGACGATGCATCCCACTATCGAAGTCTGGATTTAGTCGAGTGTCTGCTATTGTTGTGTAAACTCTTCTGAGATTTGAGATGACATCTTCATAAGGGTCTTGTTGGCTAAACATGTATTTCCTTCCGGTGTCTCACAAATCTAGTTGTTGATTTATTGTTGTTGGCTGCTTTCCTCTTAGTGCATTTGTTTGATAGGAGCACTAGAAAGAAACATATATTGACCTTGGTAGTGTCCAGTTATTGGTGGCAGTAGCTGGAGGGAGTAAGGTTGGAGTCAAGGACCTCCCTCATGAACATGACCAAGTACCATTGGTCCGGACATAGGGAATTAGAAAGGGGAATTCTGGGACTTGAAAATACATCAATATCAACCTAGTAGCTTGTAATAAATTGTGTAGTGAAGGTTGAAGTGCTCCTTTGTCTCGGTCTTCTAAAGATGTTAGAGTTGGTTAGATCTTGTTTACCCATATGATATGATGTTTGTCTTCAACCCAAAGGCATTATGAACCAACCTGAAATTTTGTAATGTTCCTTTTTTTATAAAAAGGGAATAACTAAGGACTGATAGCAGTAGGAGCATAAGGTACATCAATTCAACATTATTAGGTCATCAGTGTAGATGGAGGGCCATCAGAGTTCATATCCTAAAGCATGCGGAGCATGCAGGCCTTGTTTTGTCATTATTAAAGTCAACATCAAATTAGAAATGCATGCATGCAAAAGTGAAGCATAAACTCTAAAAGTGACATGCAAACTCTAAAAGTACATGAGACTCTATTTAAGAGGGTTATGAGACCAAAGAAGATATCTATTGTTATTGTTGATTGATTTTAGAGTTTTGAGCAGCAGCACATCGTGCAACCACGACAGTTGGGGTTGGAGACGATGTCTTCAGCTAGCGAGTGTTCAGCAATGAGATATCTGCCCTAGCCTCTTACTGGGATAGATCATCCAGGTTTATCCATTGCATCCATCGTATACTACAGTATTCGGAGATCCAGCACACTCCGAAGGGTTATTAGCAGATCCATGTTTTGCAGTTGGAAGTAGCAAGGAAAACACAGAAGGATTCGCTGGGACCACAAAACCCAATCTTTTCTCCGCATGTCAGCTTCCTCTTTCTCAGCAGGCCTATCCTACGGTATGCAGGATTATCAGCCATCAGTTTGCTCACCTGGAGTAGCTATCAACCAAACAGATCAGTTGGGGGCGTGAGCAACAGAACTGATAATCAATTCGCTAGGGCACTTAGAGGCAGCCAAACCTCCGCATGTGGCAAGCCATCTATCCGCCATCAGCAGACAGACAAGCTCATAAAGTTTCAACCCAAATGGACCTCTCCTCCTACAAAAACGTCATCTTCAGTCTGGAGGGTTTTTACGGTACTACGGGGTGGTAACACTGGAGGAAAAGAGCATTATTAGACCACCCATCTGGATCCTTATGGATGCAGCTATCTCTGGAGTCATTATCAGCCAGAATATCAGTGGTAAGTGTTAATTTCTCTCTGCAAAACCCTAACCCTAATTCAGCTATATTTTAGGGCATTTTTGCATGGCGAGTTTGCATGCACAGTTATTTTGCAAATTTGTATGAGATTGAGTGTGCGAGTCAGCACTATCGTAGAACATTAGAGAATATCAGTATTTGGGATATTACAAATTTTCCCAACAGGATCCTAAGAGCATGCATCTAGTGGCAAAGCGTGTAAGGCAGTTGAACATTGAGTTCGTACTTGAGATCCATGAACTGCTTTATATAGAAGGCCATCTTGGGATTTAGCCCTCTTAGGGTGGCAGTCCTAGTAAGTTGAATGTATTGCCTGTAAATGTCATCTCAAATAATCCTATTCAATCCCTTCTTAATTGGTAGGAGTAGAATAGGGACATCAAGGAGATATCTAAACCAAGGGAGGTGGTCCATTGGGATACCAACTGACTGTAGTGGGCATTAGGCTTCTGCAAACCAACAATGAACCTACTTGGGAGGATTGGTTAAAGCAATGGCCTCCAAGGAGTAGTCTGCAAGATAAAGATAACTATCCCTACTGGAGGTCAAGTCAGCAAATCTTTGAACACACTGTAAAGAGAAACCAACTTCAAAAAGGTTCCTATCTGGATGGGTTGGGTCGCTAACTCTGCCTGAATGATGGGCTAAGGGATTGTACACTTACTTTAGATAATGTGGTGAAGAATGAAGATCTGAACTCTCTCTATCATGTCCTAGTCTGACTTTGGCAAGCTAGGTCCCCAAACCTTAGTGTTGTAAAGAACCATGGGCACGATAATGCTGTCCATGAGCTCCATCTTGGATGATATGTCCTAAAAACGGTTTTGAAAGCATTCTCTTTTGAGAAAAACTAGGGAGCCATAGCCCTCGTTGAACTAGGGATGGAGAACTTTCCCTAAACTAAATATAGGCCTTGAGAACTGAACCCCCAAGTATGTGTATGTTATGGTGATCTTGATCTCCACCCCACATAAGTAAAAAGTTAGTATGGAGGACAGTCTTCAAATTGTTGAAGATCATAACCTGGTTCTACCCAAGTTGACCGTTCAATATCGAAGATCATAGAAGCTAGATAAGGCATTCAACTGTCTCTATAAACCCTTCGGGGTGGAGTCCAAGAGGACATCTTTTGCAAAGCTGAGGATGAAGATCAAGAAATGGTGGAGGAGATAGCCATTACTAGACTGTTAAAATTCCTCAATACATGATAACAGTCGTAGGCTGATTCCTAACCTACCTACTTAGAAAAGCAAAAAACTGAAATCTCTATCAGAACTGCAATCCTTTTTTACTAGGAATGACAATGGTATCAAGCTTGGCGGTCAACTCATTTACACCTGAAGCTTCTGCACTTCTTGAAAACTCCTGCTGCTATTGCTGCTGCTTGCCCTTCACCTTCTTCATCGTAGGACATTAAGAAGCAAAGTTATCATGCTTGTTGCACTTGAAGCACTAGTGACTAGATATGGCCCATGTCTTTTCTCCCTTGACATGAAGAATATGGTTATTCCTCCTTGCTCTTCTGACCCCTCCTAGGTCTTCCTTTCCCACCTCCTCTCTCCACTTTCCCGATGAGGGCTAGGTTTGGTACATTATCGTTGTCCTTATAACTGGTTGAAATTTAAGTCACCGAATTCGACGATTTTTCGTCCTCAAAATCAAAATTCGCTGATTTTTGCAACAACCCGAATTTGTTCGAAAAAGTTTGCTGATTTTCATGCGGGTAAACCCTACCCTAAATTCCTTCGTCCATGAGTTCGTTAATCATTCTGTTTTCTGGACTGTGAGCCCGCGACTGCCTTGAAGTTTTGTGAGTTGGTTTTCTGGTCGGTTTGTGGCAGCCGGCAGGTTGTGGATTTTTGAAGTTTTGTGAGGCAGGTTTCTGGTCTATTCCTAGCAGCCGGGAGGTCGTGGATCTCTGCACGCATTCACACCCAGGTTTGCGAGGGGGATGTGTAACAGTGGACACTTCCTCTCGGTTGGTCGACGGGATGGAACAGTGACCACTTCCTCTTGGTCAGACGATGGACAACCGATAAAAGACGAGATGGAATGGTGGACAGCCGGAAAAATACTGATTTTTATTAAAAATTATCATAGATTTTTTAATTTATTAAAAATGAAATTAATATATTATATGTCATATATTTTTCCAGTATATTATATATTATATATTTTTTCAATATATATACTGAAATATTTTTAATTTCCAAAACTTAAGTCAGTTGAACTTGATGCTGATTTTTTTGTCTTTTTTTTATCGCCAATTTTTTGTCGAATTTCAAGGTCTCCAAATTCAAACATGAACTCGAACCAGGTGGCTTAGGTTGGGACTTGTTGTAGTCTCATCTCCTCTACTTTGAAAGCATCCCACTACTGCTCAAAGTCAGGTAACTTCTCTCGAGCATAGATAATTTGGAAGAATTGTGCCACAGTGGACTAAAGCCATTAGAGAAATGCGAACTAGCTCATTATCCTCAACTTTTTCCCAAACTGTAGCAATATTATCTCTTTGCTCTGTTATCTTCATGAGATAGCTTGTCACCATATACTGTCTTGCTCATGTGGGTAGTGTTGAGCGTGTTCTTTAAGAGCATCTTCCTGGATCTTTAAGAGCATCTTCCTGGATACATTCACACTTTGTGACAAGGTTTCCAAGGCATTATACATCTGTTTGGCGGTCTTATTCATGACGATATGAGGGATCCTGATCAACTGATCCTTCAGCGAAGCCAACACGATTCTCTTTGCTACCACTGCCTTCTTGTTGTGTTCTGCTATATCTTTGGGATTTGTAGGCAGCAGAACCATCTTCTCCAAAAGGTATCACAAATCTGCCACTTCCAGGAGGTTTTGCAATCTTAACTTGCATGGCACAAAGTTGGAGGCTCCCTGCAACAAGTGGAAATGCCATCTTAGCCATTGTCTAGAACATGCTACACATTGCAATCACTGAAATCACAAGGTCTTCTCACCTCACAACCCTCGACAAGCCCACATATTGATCATTGGCACTGTTATGGTCCAATCATTGAAGCTTGGATGTGCTGCCCATTGAAATCTTCCAACAACTCTTTACTCCAGATAGTTTGTATCTCCAGGCACAGAATCTGGAAGATTTCAGGTGCTAAGATTTGATACCATGTTAAAATTCCTCTGCACATGGTAATAGTCCTAGGCTGATTTCAAACTTACCTAATAAGGAAAACAAAAAAATGAAATCTCTATCAAAATTTCAATATGATTTTTACAGAGGAATTGAAACATCAAGCTGAGGAAAGTAGCAACAAGCACACTGATTTGAAACTCAAATCATATCTTGAAAACAAGAATTACACAGAAAGCTTCAAAGTCTGTGTTTCACTCACTGCTTCCTAATTTGAAAACCAAATTAATAAACCTAAACTTCTGCCTTCTCTTTTATAGATTCAGAAGAGGAGTAGGTACAATGAATTTGGACATGCACAACAGTGCCTCTATTAAAGACGATCTGAAGAATGCATGCATGCATCCTCCTTGAGCTCTGTGCCTTAAGTAACAGGCTGCATCCACTTCACCACATTGAACTAGGCTGCATGTGCCTTACCTAACTAATGGGGAAAATTTAAATTAGAAACTTATTGCTAGCAAATTCTAAACAAAATAAAACCGGAAATAGAATTGAACTCCTAAATGTAAAATGCATCTAAACTGGAGCTAAACTGAGGATGGCACATGCATGCACACTCTATCTCTCTCCATAAATGCTCTTTTGCCCTCATTACTGTTGTACGAAATTGTTGAAGGGCAAGGGTCACCTTGCAGTGGTACGAACCTGAACATCTGTCATACATGCCTTCTCTGTGTGCATCTAACTCTTCTCTGCTTGCTGTTGACATTAATGGCATTCTGCCACACACTCTCTAAGGTACTTAAAATGTCCAACATGAACTAGCACTCCTCTTACATCTCTAACCTAAGTGTAAAGAAGAATAAGCACAAGTTCATAATTGATGATGACGATGACTCTAACTTTCTTCTATTTATATGAGAGGTAAGGAAGGTCAACAATGAGAAGTGGACCTAGGCAACTACAAGCAACTTGCAAAACAGAAGTATGACCACACATGTAAAGTAGACTACTCTAAGTGACACATGTCAAGGTACAAGGTGATGACGATCAAGAAGCAATGCACCAAGGCATGGGCATTACTCTCAAAGGTCCAATGTTCCTCCTTGAAGGCTGCAAAACTCCAATGCATCTCCAAGGTCATGTGCTTCCTTAGGGACCACCACACCTACATGTCCACTCCCTTAACCCAATCATCCTCAAGTCAAGTGTAAGACTCCATGCAAGCAAGCAAAAAAACCTCATGATGTCTAGGTCTCAATGCCTCCTTTGGAATGCTTAATGCTCCTCCAATGCAAGGTGTCCTCCAAGCAGGTGACTTCACTCCATCTGCTGTCTACATGAAGAAGTCGCCAAATTCCATAGTTATCCAACTCTCTTATGAAGAATGTCATGCAAACATCCTGTAATATCCCAAATCCCGATATTTTCTATTTCTAAGCAAATATGCTGATACAACTGGGCATGCAAACTGCCATGCAAAAATCCCTATTTTATAGCAAAAATTAGGGTTAGGGTTTGTGGGACAGAATGAACACTTACCACTGATAAGCCGACTAGACTGCTCTTGAGAGAGTATGCAAGCATCGAGAACTGGATCGGAGATGGGCAGATCTCTTCTACTTTCGGTGAACCCCCAGCAGCAAGAACCCCAGTCAGAAAAGGGTGATGCTTTCAGTGAAGAAGGTGTCCGATGATGCTGCCGATTTGTAGGACTGATAGCCTTCCCGTGCCGGAGAGCATGCCTGGTACATGCGGGATTTTTGAGATCTCTAGGCAGGATAGCGACTTGCTCCAGAGAGACAGCTGCTCACGCCCCCTGGATCCCGAAATTGCTGATAACTGCTCCGGATGAGCACGAACGGATCTGATAATCACTGGGTACCGGAGTATGATGCTGATGATGAGAATGCTGCCTGAGTTTCGGAGTAAAGCTGAGATCTGAAGGCCCAGCAACTGATTAGGGCTTTCTGGATGAAAATCCCCCTTTACGGCTGCACACATGTCCCTGCAACAATCTATACCATATACTGGATAACTTATGAATGAATGTAAGAACAAATGGTGAACCTGTATGGCTTACCCTGAATGAGACTAGGACAGATGTTTCATTGCCGAAATCCCGTTAGCTGAAGACTCCGTCTCCAACCCCAACTGCTGTGCGGCACGCTGTGCTGCTATCCAAGAGCTCCCAAAATAATAATAATCAAAAGTGAAGTCTCCTTTCGCTTTATCCCTCTTTTATAACTTTCAACTGCGAAAACCCTAATCTTTGACCTAATTAGGTCACTTTATCTTCTAATTTGCAGTTGACTTGCATGCATGCGGATGGACACTTAAAGAGTGCATGCATCATTAAATAATGCTTGGATGGCATGCACGGAGGTGGCCTTTGGCCCCGGTGGCCCTTCTTGACCAATGATGATGCCCTAGATCTTCTATGGATGGCATCAGTCCTCAGCTGATTCCCTAGCTGTCAGTAACTGCTCGAACCCACAGGAATCACATAGGTTAGCGGTTTTGGGCCTCAAGGCCTAATCGGAAGAGGACAATACAGTCCTCCCCGCTTGAGATTGCTTGTCCTCAAGCAACTTCAAACTGGAATGCTGCAATACCTGTTCACCTTCCCTGGTGGCATCCTCTGGCGGTAGTTCTTTCCATTGAACCAAGTATTCTCTGATTACTCTGTTCCTGAGCTTCCTTTCTCTAGTATGTATGATCCGTTCGGGAATCAGTATTAGCAGTCCTTCATCATCTAAAGGTGGCAATTCGGTAGATGGAGCAATGTGTTGCCCAAGGGTCTTCTTCAGATTAGATACATGGAACACATTGTGAATTTTGCTTTCTTGTGGAAGTACTAGTTCGTATGCCACCTCTCCCACCTTCCTGATTATTCTGTATGGTCCATAGAAGCGGGGTTTTAACTTCTCTACTCCTTTCTTCTTAAGTGAGGACTGTCTGTAAGGCTGGAGCCTTAAGTATACTAAATCCCCTACCTCAAAGCTTCGCTCAATCCTGTGTTTGTCGGCATACAACTTCTGTTGATTTTGGGCTGTTTGTAAATTCTCCTTCAATATTTTCAGAATGTCCTGACTGTCCTGTATCCAATCCTTAGCCTTAGGAGCCCTACTATCTCCAAATGCCAAATCTGCATAGTCCAAGGCCTCGTAACCATATAATGCCTTAAAAGGAGTCATCCTAATAGGCATGTGATAGGTAGTATTGTAGCAATACTCTCCTAGGTGTAGCCATTTGATCCAGGTTCGCTGCTGCCATGCTACATAGTTCCTTAAATATCCTTCGATCCACTTGTTGACTATCTCCGTTTGCCCGTCACTCTGGGGATGATAACTCGTACTAGTAGCCAGTTCGGTCCCCACCAATCTGAACAGTTCCTGCCAGAAGGCAGCCGTGAATCTGCTATCCCGATCACTGACAATGGTCTTAGGTAACCCGTGTAACCTGAAGACCTCCCTAAAGAATAAGTCAGCCACTTGAGCCGCCGGGTAGTCTGATGATATCGAGAAGAAATGTGCAAACTTGGTCAGTCTGTCAACTACTACATATAAACAATCTTGCCCTTGGACCTTGGGCAAGCCTGAAAAAAAGTCCATGGAGATGCTTTCCCACTTCTTCTCTGGAATCGGTAGTGGCTGGAGTAACCCTGCTGGATGGGTGTTCTCAATCTTGTTTAGCTGACAGATGCTACATTCCCGAACATGCTGCATAATTTCTCCCTTGATGCCCTTCCATGAGAACCTCTCTCTGATTTGCTTGTAGGTCTTTAAGAAACCTTGATGCCCTGATAAAGGAGAATCGTGGGTTGCTTGAATGATCTTTTTCCTCAATGTGGATTCTGGAACGAGGTATATTTTGTTTTTGTAATAGATGATGTCATCCACAATCCTGTACCTGTCATCCTGGATTTGCCCGTCCAATAATTTGCAAGCGAATTTATTTTTGGAGTATTCCACTAAGAGAAGTGCCCTCCAATCCGTGGATATACTCCTGAGAGATAATGGGGCTAGACGCCTGGATAATGCATCAGCTACTACATTATTCTTACCTTTTACATACTCGATCTCGAAATCGTAGGCTTGTACTTTGCTAACCCATTTCTGCTGTCGCTCATTCAGTTCCTTCTGCTCGAGGAAATACTTGAGGCTGTTATGATCGGTTTTGATTTTGAACTTACTGCCCACCAGGTACTGTCTGAATTTTGTGAGAGCATGCAAGATGGCTAGCATCTCTTTGTCATATATGGAGTAATGGCGCTCGTAGTTCTTCAGTTTACGGCTCTCAAATGCAATAGGGTGATTATTCTGCATAAACACTGCTCCTAACCCTTCCCCTGAGACATCACATTCTACTACAAAGGGTTGTGAGAAGTCTGGTGATGCTAGAACTCGACAAGAACTCATAATAACCTTCATCTCCTTGAAAGTTTTGTGTGCTAAATCTGTCCAAGTGAACGCTCCTTTCTTGGTGAGATCTGTGAGGGGAGCTGCAAATTGGGAGAATCCCTTAACGTATCGTCGGTAATAAGTGCACAGACCTAAGAAACCTCTCAATTCTATAACTGTTTTTGGCGTGGGCCAATCTCTGATAGCTCGGATTTTCTCCATGTCAACCTGTACTCCTTCTGCATTGATTATGTGTGCTAAATACAGCATTTCCTTCATGCCAAACTCACACTTGGACATTTTCGCATAAAGTGAATGTTCTTCTAAAATACTCAATGCTTCGTCCAGGTGTTTTAGATGCTCTTCCCATGTTTTGCTGTAAATCAGGTTGTCATCAAAGAATACGAGCAAAAACTTACGTAGCTGTGCTCTGAAGGTGTGGTTCATGCATGACTGAAAAGTGGCCGGAGCATTGGTAAGTCCAAAGGGCATGACCAAAAACTCATAGTGACCATAGTGACAGTGAAAAGCTGTTTTGGAGATGTCCTGGTCCCTCACCCTGATCTGATGGTATCCCGAGCAAAGATCGATCTTGGAGAAGTATTGAGCTCCCCGAAGCTCATCCATGAGTTCGTCAATTCTGGGAATGGGATACCTGTTCTTAATGGTCTTTTTGTTGAGTGCTCGATAATCAATGCACATTTGTAATGTACCATCCTTCTTTTTGACCAGTACTACTGAGGATGCGAAGGGGCTAGAACTGGGCCGAATATATCCAAGCTCCAGTAATTCTTTGATTGTTTTCTCAATCTCATCCTTGTATCTTTTGGGATTCCTGTAAGGAGTGGTGATGACTGCTTGTGTCCCCTCCTCTAGCTCGATGATGTGTTCAAAACCTCGGTCTGGTGGTCTACCTGATGGAAGGTCCCGAAAAACCTTTTCATTTTTCTGTAGCAAGGCTTGAATGTCACTTGGGTGTTGTGTGGTGGTCTCTGGGGGTTTCCTGAAGGTGACCAAACATTATGTAGCCCATTCTATATCATCCTGTCGGAGTACTGCCTCCATCCTCTGTGACAAGACCGGTTTTGGGGGATAAGTGTTCATGCCCCTCAAAACTACCCATTTGCCGTTTGGCCCCTGGAGCTCCATTTCGATTGCCTTGTAGTCTGTAGTGTATTTCCCTATAGAATAAAGCCACTGAACACCCAATACCACATGAGTATCCGCTACATCCACTACATAGAAAGAGTCTGTCATCTGATAGTTACCTAAGGCGACATTCAATTTTGGGATCCAGTAGTTGCACTCCATGCTGGAGTTCCCGGCTACTGCTACAGTGAATCCTTCGAACTTCTCGGTCTGAATACCTCTTTCGGCTACCTAAGCGGAGTCAATGAAATTGTGGGTGGCTCCCCCATCAATCAATAATCCTACTCTGTGACCCTGTACTACTCCCTTGACCCTGAGAGTATGGAATCTTGGTACTCCAGATAATGTAGCAATGACCCCCTCTGGTGTATCACCCTGGTGCGATTCCTCCTCAGCTGCCCGTAGTTCTTCTGTGGCTTCCTGCTCAGAGTCGTCCTCATCACTGTCTGAATATACCTCAATGTAGTGAGCCTTCGCCTTCCCTGCACACCTGTGTCCTGGTACCCATGGTTCCTGACAGGTGAAGCATAGTTTCTTCCTTCTTAGATCTTTCCTAGTGTCCTCGTCTAACCAGGTTTTCTTGGGCACATCCTGCTGGAAACGTTTCCTGTCCTTGTCCCTAACAGGAAAATTGGTTTTCAGTGGGAATTTGTTTTTGGGGACTGAATCCTGAAGATCTCTTGCTCTGCTAATGGCATCCTGCAGAGTGAGGGGTTTGTAGGCTTTCACCCATCCCCGTAGTGGCTCTGTGAGGGCCTCAGTGAATAACATAGTCAATCTGCTCTCTGACACGTCTGTTACCATAACGGCTATCCTCTGAAATTCTGAAATGAAAGCTTCTGCACTACCGGTCTGTTTGAGTTGAGCCAACTCCCTGAAATGTATCTCTGGATCTTTCTTGTCAAACCTCTCTATGAGCTTCTGAGTGAACTCACCGTAGGAATGTATGGTGTTGTGACCCAATGCCACCAGTTCGTGGTACCACCACTCGTGAGCCTCTCCGTCCAGGTGAAGTGTAGCCAATTTAATGGCGTTTGTCTCTGTCATGGGGTTGAGTTGGAAATAGGTATCCAACTTTTGAACCCATATCCTCGCTGATGCTCCGCGAGTCCCATCAAAGTTTGGGATGGTCAACCTACCCAAGGTCTTCTGCAGCTCATAGTTGTGATTGAAACCCTTGTTGAAATTCCTGGGCCTGTTTCTACTCTTCATGTTGCAGAAATTTGAAAAAGACATGGCAGCATGAAATTCATCCCCTAAGTCTCTATACACCTGTAAATAAGCCCCAAAAGGCTCGCCAGGTTCTACCCGCATGACCGGGCCCCCTACTGTATCTGCCAAGAAGTGAGGCATGGTAGGCCTAATAGAAGGTCTGCTGTATATGTGCGGAGTATTCTGAATGTTAGTTTACGCTATCTTTCCACTGCTACTTGTAGATCCCCGATCTTCCGGTGGGGGAGGTGTACTGTTGATACCTGTTTCCGGTTTTGCTGATAATCTGTTGATTGCATTGAGTACATCTTTTTGTCCTTTGGCTAAGTCTTGCAATGCAGAGACCAAGCTGCGAAACTCCATTCGATCCTCCTCTTCTCCCATTCCTTTTCCCCTATCCGAGTGTATACTTGTTTGTTCCATATCTGAATTGGTATCTTCTAGTTGGATATCCTCAAACTCCCCTATGTATCTACTCTTTCTCCTCCTATAGGTTACAAAAGGGTCTCCTCCTGTATTCATCTATGTTTCATTTCTTAAGCCCACAGCTGGCCAAGAAGATAGCTCTGATACCACTATAATATCCCAAATCCCGATATTTTCTATTTCTAAACAAATATGCTGATACAACTGGGCATGCAAACTGCCATGCAAAAATCCCTATTTTATAGCAAAAATTAGGGTTAGGGTTTGTGGGACAGAATGAACACTTACCACTGATAAGCCGGCTAGACTGCTCCTGAGAGAGTATGCAAGCACCGAGAACTGGATCGGAGATGGGCAGATCTCTTTTGCTTCCAGTGAACCCCCAGCAACAAGAACCCCAATCAGAAAAGGATGACGCTTTCAGTGAAGGAGGTGTCCAATGATGCTGCCGATTTGTAGGACTGATAGCTTTCCTGTGCCGGAGAGAATGCCTGGTACATGCGGGATTTTTGAGATCTCTAGGCAGGATAGCGACTTGCTCCAGAGAGACAGCTGCTCACACCCCCTGGATCCCGAAATTGCTGATAACTGCTCTGGATGAGCACGGACTGATCTGATAATCACCGGGTACCGGAGTATGATGCTGATGATGAGAATGGTGCCTGAGTTTCGGAGTAAAGCTGAGATCTGAAGGCCCAGCAACTGATTAGGGCTTTCTGGCTGAAAACACCCCTTACGGCTGCACATGTGTCCGTGCAACGATCTATACCATATACTGGATAACTTATGAATGAACGTACGAACAAATGGTGAACCTGTATGGCTTACCCTGAATGAGACTAGGACAGATGTTTCACTCCCAAAATCCCGTTAGCTGAAGACTCCGTCTCCAACCCCAACTGCTGTGCGGCACGCTGTGCTGCTATCCAAGAGCTCCCAAAATAATAATAATCAAAAGTGAAGTCTCCTTTCGCTTTATCCCTCTTTTATAACTTTCAACTGCGAAAACCCTAATCTTTGACCTAATTAGGTCACTTTATCTTCTAATTTGCAGTTGACTTGCATGCATGCGGATGGAGACTTAAAGAGTTCATGCATCATTAAATAATGCTTGGATGGCATGCACGGAGGTGGCCTTTAGCCCTGGTGGCCCTTCTTGACCAATGATGATGCCCTAGATCTTCTATGGATGGCATCAGTCCTCAGCTGATTCCCTAGCTGTCAGTAACCGCTCGAACCCACAGGAATCACATAGGTTAGCGGTTTTGGGCCTCAAGGCCTAATTGGAAGAGGACATTACACATCCATACACGGTCTAGCGACCAAGAGTAAGACACCTCGAATGTGGAAGTTCATTACGGAACATCTAGGGTTAACCATGTTACCATACACCATGCACCCCACATCTCATGAAGCACCCCCAAATGTTGTGGAAACACTTTTAAAGTAACACCGAAAGCAAGCAAATTCTGGCGAAGTTTGAAGAGGAAAGGTACAAATGTGCCAAGGAACTTAACTTCAGAATGTATGGCATCCTATCTTATCTTGACCCTTTAAAAATTGGCCAATTCTTAATTCATAACAACTTGAATGTAAGGGATATTGACCCTGAGCGAGCATGGGTGACAACTGATACTACCCTTATCATTTGCTTCTAGTCATCTAATGACCGTGTTTGTTCTCTAAGAACTAAAAAGAGTCTCTTTTCTTTCCTAGTGAGGTCTTTTTGGAAGAGGAAATCACATGGCTACAAGTCGAAGAATTGAAGAATCCTAGTGCACAAATAGTACCAATTAGAAAGGAGAACAAATGGGTAGTAAGTGACAATCTTAAGGAAGTGATATGAGACTCCCCTCTGCTAGGGTTGCTACTTCCTTGGCTAGCTAAATGATGATGTCCTTGGGTCAAGAATGGGTAGTTACTCTCTCTAATACATATTGGAATTGTATTGGTTGTTTTTGGACCTCTCTATGGACTTTCCTAGATGTGATTTTCACATGGAACCTTATCCTCCTGATTGAGACACATGGGGCTAAGGGCGTTTCTTGCCTCATTCATGATTGCCTTTAGTGGAAGCCGTCTGTACTACATTCAGATGTGCATTTTATATATATATGTGGTTATGAATTAGTGTTCCCCACCCACCTTTAGCAATGTCTTTATTACTGTTACGTGCCCTTTGAATCCTGGGCTCCTGGAAAAAGGAAAACTGTTAAATTTAGTTCTCTTGGTCTCTTCTGGCTCTAGAAGGAACTTGGATCAATGTGTGTCTGGATACATCTGCAATGGAACCAGCCTTATGAAAGCTCACTGGATCTACAGTAGCGCAAGCACAACTGGGCGTTAACGCTACCCATAAAAGGAAGCTTTTTATTCCTACACAATTTTGGTTGTTTAGCCTGTAGTTTTGGGATGTTTTTTTCTTCTTTTAATAAAAGTAACATGATACACATTAAAATTTTATGGGATTGGTGTCATTGTGAATTCATCTAATGCAATTTTCTATTCTAGAACATGTAGAAATTGTATTGGAATCAAATTACAGATCTGAGAGAAATTCAAATTTTCTTAAATTATGTTATTAGGTAATGGTGGACAAATATATGGTTTAGCTTACCTATTTTTATTTAATATAATTTGTGCTAGAGAAGTTGTATGCTCTAAGATTGGTCTTAGTTATAATTTAACAAACTTTGTTGTTTCTGGCAGGCCCGGGCAGAAGATGAGAGCTTACGTTTTGTACTCTCTGACCAGGCAATAAAGTTTCTAGCTAAGGCGGTACCTACTACCCCAAAAAGAATTTACAGTACAATTTCTGCAGCTGATTCTATTGTGCAGTCTGTGGCTGAGTCTTCTTTCATGACACCAATTCCTTCACCATCTCCTGTGGTCTATATGCACATTAATGATTTATGCAACCTCCTTAAAGAGGATGTTATCAACAAGAACGGTAGTTTGCAAGAAGATATTGCACGTGGAAACATTAAACAGGGTTATTATTGTGGAAACATTCAAGTTAAAAACTTTGAGGAGCGTGCACCAGGAAAATCTTCCAGATTAAATTCAAAGAGGTTAATGTTTTCTGAGGCAAAACGAGGCAGAGTGTCAAAACGAGGCAGTAAGGAAGCTTCACGTGCACAGTTTGTGCGGAAATTTTCATGCAAGTCACCTGTTTATCACAATTGTAGGATCTATGCCAGTGATGGTCGTCTTCTCTGTTATTGCGATCAGAGAAAGCTTGATTGGTTGGACTTCCATTGTTTTAATTCTATTTATTTACTGATTTGGTTTTTAGATTTGTTTAAGATAGTGCACCACACACAATATTTGACTGTTCTAGTATATGTGTACCTTTTTTTCTTCAAGGTATATTCGTCGGGATTTGGCAGAACTTATAGAGGATGACCCTCCAGCTGTAAAACTTCTTTTTGAACCCAAAGGTCGCCCAGAAGATGAAAACAATGAATTCTACATTCAAAGCAAGAAAAACATGTGTGTTGGTTGTGGAGAAAGCAATCATTATTTACGCTACAGGATCATCCCATCTTGCTATAGAATGCATTTTCCAGAGCATTTAAAGAGCCACCGGTCACATGATATTGTTTTGCTTTGTGTTGACTGTCATGAAATTGCCCATTCTGCTGCTGAGAAGTATAAGAGACAAGTTGCTGCTAAATTTGGAATTCCTTTGTTTGCAAGAAAGGTAGTAGACTCTAGGAATAATCAGGGAGGAGTCAGTGGAGCTGAATTTGTTGCTGATGGTGGTGAAAGAGGTGTTTCTCCTTTGCAATTGAGAATTGCAGCAATGGCACTCTTACGGCATGGATCGACAATGCCAAAGGAACGGCGTGAAGAGCTTGAATTGGTAAGCACCACATCCACTTTATTTTTTCTTGCATTATGAGCTCTTTCTTTTCCAGTTGTACTGATCAGATAGCCACTAGTGGTTGTTCTTAATCTCTACATGCTGGAGCACTGAGAGTCATGGTTATTCTCAAGCCTCCTTGAACCTTATTTTATGATTCTGATTATTTCTCTAAGAGCAATGGAAGATTGACTTTAGTCTGAATCTCTTATTTGTTCTTCTTCTGGTATCTTGTATTATCCAATATAATGTACTCAGGTCATTATAATTTAGTTATCTCATCTTCTTCCAAGTATTGTATATCTATTCATTACAGTTTGAAACATCAGGTCGTCCTATGTTCATGGATATGATGCAATATTACTTTTTCCACATCTCAACCAGGAAAGAGGAAAAAGGAGGAAGGCAATTATGTTCTCCTAGATTAGTATTGACGGGCTCTCAAATTGACACCATTTTTGCATCCTATTTCCTAAATCTTGCAATTCTTAACCAATGTTGAAAAACTCGGCCTCGGCAAAAAATCGGCGAGGGTCTTGATTACAACTTCTCGGTAACATCGGTGAAAAAATCGGGAGAAATTGGCAAAAGTCGGCAAACATTAAAAAATAGAAAATACATGCATTTTTTTTAGAATTTTAAAGATATAAAGCAATCATAACATCAGAAAAACATATTGGAACATAAATATGAAGAAAGCACTGATATATATCATCATCATGTAGTCATGCCAAATATAAAACGATACATCAAAGTTGATACTGAAAGTCTGAAACATCATAGTTGTCCAATCAAGGACTCAAGAGTCAAAAGTGTATAAAGTTTAAACAATACAAAATGACATAACATATATAAATGTATCTGAGGAAAACTAGCATCTAGCTATCTAATATCAATGCCCTCTTCCCCTTTTACGGGAAAATATCATGGGTCTCTTGTCAGGCCTGCCCCTAACACTAGAAGTAGCAGTAGAAGGCCCTGAGCCTGCATCTAATACTCGACGTTGAGTGATGGATGGAGGACTAGATATATCAAGTGGTGTAGAAGGTGGTGGCGATGCCTCCATGGTGCCTCCAAACACTTCCTGCTCCTCCTCCTCCTCCTCCACTTGCCCCTCCTCTGGCGCCTCCTCTAGCCATGCAGGTGCCGCCTCCATGATAGGAGTCTCAATCTCCACCCTCCACTTCGACAATATATCAATATTGTCCAAGGAGATGGCATTTGCATCAGGTTCTTTCTGTATCTGTGCCATGCACAAGTGAAGGTTGTAATGAACATACACCAAGTTATTAAGACGTGTGAACTCCAACCTGTAAGAGGGTAATAAAAAAAATTTAGAGTCTAGAGGATCGTAGATTCATAAATTGCATTAAACATTTAAATGCAATTGCTTTGTTCAAAATTCAAATTCTAAGTTCCAAGTTTCTAACCTTCTCCGTCTCTTTGCATGTATTTTTTCAAATACACTCCAATTTCTCTCACATCCCGAAGCTGTACAGGTTTGGCTAAGGATTCTGATGGCAAATTTCCGTAAATTCGGTGTTCTCAAACCATAGATTCGCCACCAAGTGGCTACATGTCACCAAAGTTCAAACAAGAAATAAATATAAATAAATCATAATTCATCTTTCAAATAAAGGTGAAAACTTAAAAGTTAAAAGTTAAAACGGTCTAATAAGTTAATATTTTACCTGGCATGAATACGGTCCTGTCACGAATAGCATCAGCAAAGCCAAATACTCCAATACCTTCCCGATACAGCTCTATCTCGCGATTGAGTGCATTGCGAGTGTCATAATCAGGTATCATCCTTTGAATACAAGTGAAAAGCCCCTCCAAAACCTCACCATCAAAATCAAAATTGCATTTGTAGGAAATTGCGGGGTTGAGGAAGAGTCCTGCTGCATGAATGGGTCGATGAAGCATCCCAGTCCATCGAGTATCAATCAACTCCCATAACAACATGTGCCTGTCATG
>LPNX010240836.1:54767-66065 GCA_001517045.1 Pseudotsuga menziesii
AAAAAAACCAACTTTTCTCTTTTCTAAGCCGCGGGTTTGCTTGCTGGGCGCTTTTTTAGGTCGACTCGCAATTTTTTCGCTTTTTAAGTAAAAATCGCGAGTTCAAATTTTTTTAAAAAATCGCGATTTTTCCCAGCCGAAAAATCGGCCTGAGGAAAGAATCGCGATTTTTCCGATTTTGGCCGATTTCTCGGCGATTTTTTCAAGCCTGTTCTTAATCTTACTTTGACCACCTTTTTCTACCATAATCTCCAAATCCTAGTCTTAAATATCGTCAGGTATATTAAGACTGAATTTTGATAATAATTCTTGTTTATATAGTAAATTTGAAGTATAAAGTTAGGATATTACTGGATGTATGCCAATAAAACCCTTCAGAATGAAGTTTTAAAGTTTCAGGTAACAACATCAATGGAGGCTGATAATACTGCAATCAATACAGCATGAAGATCAATTCGGATACAAAAGGACTCACATGATATGAAAAACCAAGAATTCAGACAAGGTTCCACGCATGGTCAAATCAAGAGAAGATTTATTTTTAAAGGAAGAATCTAGCATTTATTGCATGAGGGGCATCGTACCCCCTCCAACCAACAGCTCTGGTGTATAGGAAGCACTTAATGTATAACTGCGAATTCTCCAGCTTGGGTGCAGTTTTGGAAAACACCGGTTGTAACTATTTGCAGGAATATGCAGTGTCTTCAATAAAACAATTTCGGTATTTATGAAGTAGAGATACCATCTGAAACTTAGAAAACAGTGATCTCTGCCAATTGAGGGAACGATACTCTATTAGCCATAGCTCTGTATACAGTTTTCTGATAACATAGACTTCTGTTGTAGCTAACTGTGTGACTTGACCAACATTTGGAGGGGGCCCACTCTAAGAGGTAGTCCATGCATTCTTGTTTAAACTTTATATTGTCTATATTCGTTAAAATACACATTCTCGTTGCTTTCAAACTGTAGATGATAATATGATGCAATGATAATTGGTTTAATACTGTGTGACTGATCTTACTTCAGAGCTGGGTATCCATATGCCTATACTGGAACCCTAGGTAGTGCCATTGGTTTGATTAGCAGCACAGTGTGTATAATTCTTCATTGATGATTGACTTAATTTATTGACTAGATTTCGTGTACTGTGGGTCTGCGACCATATTGTAGTTTGCTAAAAGAATAATCCGTTTGCTGTAATATAGACTAGAATTAGACTTTTTGTAGCTGCACTATGTAAAGCATTAACTAAACCCCATTTTCTGTAGCAAAGCTTTGACTACCTGTAACAGCCACTCTGTAAAACCCACTTCAGCGATACTCTAATTCACAACCTGACAAAACTGTGCTCAATAAATTGACAGTTGCTGTAGCAGTGGTTCAACTTGGTTCCCTGTAGCATAAAATCATATTGATGTGGTGAATGGCATAGGCGTTAACCTCCCACAGTGCGATTGTGTTTGCTGGTAGCTGTTTCTTGTAATTAGACTTCCGAAATCATTTCATGTTTAATCATCCCACAGCTAGCATAGTATAGGGATACATCATAGCATGGATGATAGCATAGGTAAGCGTGGCATGTTGACAATTTACATGTATGCAACTCCTTGTATATATAGTCCGTGTAATTATAATTCATGATGCAATGTGTCATATTTATATATCGTGCAGCACATATCATATAAAGGCAAGGTTACACGAACCGTGGGTGCGATCTGAATCGGCTAAAGAATCCGATACGGGTGCAGCACTCATCCCAAAATTAGGAATCGAGGATTCGGAACCCTAACCCTAATTAACCTTAATTATCCTATGTAAACAACTTTATAATAGTCAAAACAAGGAGGAAGAATCCGATGAAGAATATGAGAATCCAGTTCGGGTGCGGTTAGGCCTAGGGCTGAATCCGGTAACTATGTATAAAGGCGTATCATATCTATTATATTTTAACTTTTGTTAATAGCGCTTTATTTATAATTTTTTAATTTTTAGTAACTAGGGGAATCGGCAACTAGGGACGGGCTGGTACTCGCATGACACGGGGTCCAGGGATCCAATCCCGCTACCACTATACCCCTAGGTGCATCCACAGGGCCCGAACCATGGCGCACGGGTAAATTTGGGGGGGATTTGAACACGAGACCTTCCAATTACAACCAATTTCAACAATTCCACGTTACCACTTGCTCTGCTCTCCAACGGGCATTAATAATGCTTTATTAATGTGTAAGGTATATTATATTCTAAACCTTGTTTGATAACACTTTATTGATTATTATATTTTGTTACTTCACTTTGTTTCATTAAGTGTGATTGATTGTATATTCCGTAGGCTAGACATATTACCTTAGTTAAGAAGCTAGTATTGTTTCATTCACTTTATTTGTTAGTCTTTAAATATTTAGTAACCTAATTTTTAATGTTTAATACTTAGCCCTTAATACTATTTGGTAGTTACTTTATTGGTAATTTATTTACAATTAAGCTATGTTGCACAAGTTTCCAGAACACGGGAACGTGGATACAAGTATCATATACGTCTAGAAGTTTCCCCAAAATTTGCAGGAAACGACAGAAGAGAAGAAACATAGAGAAGTAAAGAAACATTCACACAAACCAAATGACTTAGCTTATCCCTTACATTACGGTTGTAGCTAGCACCTCTTAGTAGATGGAAATGGCAATAAAATCAAGATTAACATCCTCGTCATTGATTATATAAGGTAGACTCTTTCTAAAGTGGAAGCTTTTAGAAGTTATAGTCCCTATTTTTGTGGCTAATGTATAGAGTAAGTTTTCGATTTTGTGTCAACTATGATAAAAATGTGTTAGAATATTATATGTTGACAAAACATTGTATGCTAGGGTATTTGCAAAGGTGTATAAATAATCAAATCTAAATTAATATAAAATAAAAGCCAATATAATTTTTATTTAAATGTTATCTAAATTTAGTTTTAATGTAAGATTTAGAATTATTTCCAATTAGTGAAAAGTTTTTTTTATTCATAAAGTAAATAGTAAAATATATAAATTTACTTTCTTTTATTTAACATTTAAAAAGTCAAAATAGATTTACATCTATTATTGATTAGCGGTAATTACAATTCAATGTAGGGATGAGTGAATAGTCTATAATAGGCGATAGAGAGAGATTAGTGCACCAACTCGACAAGGTAGCACAAAATAGACTTTTACTGCAACTTAGATTTCTAGATAAGATAAGATAAGATAATTTTATTTATGTCTAACTAATGACCACAAAGTAGGTCAACAAGATTGTTGGTGACAATGATGTCCGTATAGAGCGGGAGGACCAAACGGTCTACTTTTAAAAAGAAATAAAACAAAATATAGTGCATAAGGTAACAGTGAGCAAAGTGAGCTATGTTGAAGTATGAGAGAGCTCTGACCATAGCCACAAATCCAGACCCCTACCATGGGATGAAGGTGCTATGGCGGAGAAGATCCCAGAGCGAATAGGACCAAGGAAGGTCTAGTACTCCTAACATCCAAGGCTAAATGAAGAAAATTGGGGGAAGTTCAATAGAGTCTGCTAGCCCTTTGAGGATGCAGGTTGTCCACTGAGTTGTCGCCGGGAAGAGTTTGCATGATGTTGAGGTCTGGAAGATCTAGTCCATCTCTCAGGGAGAGGTTTGGTATGGATTTGTTGCCGAGATCTCGTGGGTCAAGATGCGGTCCCACGGATCCTCACGGATCTAGAAACTGGCTCAGTATCCATGTCGGTTGGTCTCTTGGTGCCCCTAGCTGGTGGTAGCACGCTGAAGAATGTCGTGATCTTCTGTGTGGTATCGGGTCTGGTAGGAGGCTGAAGAATATGTGCTCGAAACCTAAGAGCCTCCTGTAGATAGAGTGCTAAACATCTCTGATTAGGGTACCTGAAAAAGTTGCCTAGGGTCTAAGAGCCTTTGAACAAACAATGGAATCGTCGTTTGATCTCGTAGTATATGGGGCAGCTGAAAATAAAGTGCATCTTGGTTTCCATTTCTTGTAGATGATGTACTTGGCAGATCCTGTCTGGTCTATCAATCTGGTGGTTCGTCTCTACCCGAAGTCTATGGGATCCTACTCTGAACTGCCTGAGCAGGATACAAAGAGCATGCATCCAGTGACAGAACATGTACTGGGGTCAAACAATGAGTCTGTCTCTTATTTCCAGGAAGTGCTCAACATAAAAGGCCATCATTGGGCACAACCCTCCCAGAGGATTGATCCAGGTAACCTGGATAAACTGTCTGTAAATATCCTCCCTGATGATCTTATTTAGCTCCTATCGGGTAGGTAGAAGGTGGCCGAGAGCATCTAGAGAATACCGGAACGGAGGAAGATGATTTATCTGAATGCCTACTGATTCGAGAAGGTCAAAGACCCCTGTGAACCAACATTTGGCTCTACCCAAGTGAGTGGCACAAGCAATAACCTCAGAAGAGCAGTATGCCAGCAATGAATACCTGTCCCTACCCTTCAACAAGTTTGCAAAGCCCCAAACATGATGCAAAAAGGAAAGCAGTTTGAAGGCTATCTCAAGGCAGAAGGGTTGAGCCACAAACTCGACTAGGATGATGCGATGCGGTACTGTCTGTTTGCATCTAATGATGCGATGAAGAAAAAGGATCTGGACTCTCTCAGCTGAAGCCCAATCTGACTCAAGTAAAGATGGTCCCCAAATCTCTGATCTATATAGAACCGTTGGACGGATCATGGCGTATGTTGCTGCCTAATTCGTACCTGGGGTAACGTGGCAGAAATCTTCAAGCCACTGGGTGCGACCTTGGGGGCAAAGCTCGAGCCAAGTGCTGTCACTTGATACTCATCTCCTCTGTCTAGGCCAACTCCTAGTGAAGCCAAGGGGGGTGGACCCTAAGAAAAGTAAAATCGAAGGCTTTTACATTATGAAAGAAATGATTGAATCTAGGAGTTAAGTGTGAAAAGAGTTAAGATCTTAACAATGAGTTACTGCAAATATGAATTATAACAACAACATTTATCATTCAAACACCATTCATGACCATATGCGGAAATTGATTTAACCAATATAAAATGAGGAAGACCGGTGCCAGTGAAATGGAGTGCTTGTGTATGAAGGTTGTTGCTGTAGTCTTAGGTAAGTATTGCAGTGTCTCGTTGGTAAGTTTTAAGATTTATTAGATGAGTGGACTAAGGAGTGGGTAAATTGTTGGTTGATTTTATTTATGTGGTAATGGTCTTGATTAGCTTAGGGGATGGAAACTCCCAATATACCCGAAGGTACGGGGGAGTATGTCCAAAACCATTAACCGATGCGGCTCCCTGCAAGGAATATGTGGGATGGTTGGAGTCTTTGAGACTTGTACAACACTATACCAGCAAGGGTGTAGCCTAACAGTGTCTCAAGGTCACTGCCCAGTTGTTCTCGCTTCCTTTGTGGATCTTGTCACCGCAACGGCTTAATTCAAGGCGTTGGATTTTTGTCTGGGGAAAATTATTTTGAATTTGGAAAACTAGTTAAGGTAGTCACCTAAATCCCTTTCTGATACTACCAACTGATCAGACGAAGTTGCAGTGGAAGTAGAGCATACGGGGATGAAGGCCTTGTAAATTTTAAATGTTTAGAACAAGTATTCTGATTACAAAAACAAAGTAAAACCTAGGAGTCTCTTTCGAAATTCAGTAATCGGGCAAGCCCTTATCCATGAACCTGTACTCGGGAAAGCAAGGGGGTTTATTTAAACTCAGCAATGCATAACAATTAAGTTTTTCTAATTAATACACTACTCCAATCTTTTCCCTTATGGTACTTCAGTATAGCACATGGGTAAGTATTCAGATTACTTTTCCAAAACTTAAATAAAGCATGAAATGATAAAGGAAAACAACTATGCTAACAGCATATAAAGAAAACAAAAAAAGGACACCGACACAAATCCCCCGTGGGGGATGGGGATCAGGTTCTAATGAGCCTACTCAAACTTTATTTTGCTTTTACAATGATGCGAAATAAAGTGCACTTTGCTCCTCAAATTGGGATCTAAAGGCTTACAATTTGTAAAAAGAATAATTTTTATGTGAGGGGAAGCTTCATTTGTCTTCTTTTTTGTCGATTTTGTGAAAATTTGCTAGAGTTTCCCTCTCTTTTATCGTAAACCTGAAAACAACAGCCAACAAATATTAGTGGAGTGTGCCCAAAAGGACTTTAAGAGTGCTTCGAGAAAACTTCCAGAGTTTGCCAAAAAAATTCTAAGTAACAGCCGAATGAAAAAAATAAGTAAGGCAAGCTAGGAATCTTTCCCTCTTAGGATCTTTGCTTCCCTTGAAGAGAATAGTAAGAAAGTCTCAAGCACTAAATGCCAAATAAATAAATTGAAAGCTTTTTAAACCTCTTAACCAAGTACTTTTGAATTTCAACTTTGAACTTGCAAAAATAGAGCTAGATCTAAAGAATTAAAGAACAAAATCTTTTAATCACTCAATAAGATCTAGACTTAGGAGTTTAAATCTACTTTTGATATGTATTTAAAATGTAGATCTAAGCCAAGAAACAGTAACCAAAGTAAACTTGAAATTTTTTGGATCAGGAAGTGATAGAACCGGATGGAGCAAGAAGTAGAAAAGGGATGGTGACGCCTTCTTTGGTGAGATCCGAGGGATGAGCTTCTTCTTTCGAAATTACTAGAGAAGTGGGAGAGCCCATTCGCTCATCAAATGCTCCAACTCGGGTTTCCTGTAAAATACCTTCAACAAAATGCAAAGGGGATTAAAAGCACCTGTGTGAAATGATAAGAAGCTAAGCAACATTATAGATCCATACAAGAAGTCATATAAAACTTAGTGATCTAATACATTTCACAATGAGAAGTAACCTAACAAAAATCACTTCCTATTCTTACCGAAATGAAAATTTCTTTATTAAGACAGGTAATCCCACACTCGCAAATATGAAAGAACTAATGTACGTTACCTTAATGATTTATAACAAATACAACACTGACCAAACATTCGTGGATCCCACACCAAAATTGCCTCCAAAGCCTTTTATTAACAAATACTCAGAAAAATATTACAATGTATGCCAGCAGCGGTTCAACCTTCTGATCCTTAACAATGGAGAAGTGACCTGCTTAAAGAGGAAAAGAGAGACCCAAAGGGGCCTCATAAACACTGAAGATCAAGCTCAGTTGAGCTTGAGTGATCTAAGGAATCGGTGGGGTGACTTCTAAGTTAAACTGAAGTGATGGTATGGAGGAGGTGCCACATCAGATGAGGTAGGCAACCTCACTCACCTAACAAGCCAACTCACGAATTCCAATCCTCATGCTTCATCCACCTCACGCGAATGTACGACTCAATATGACGTGAGCAATCCACCAACAAAATACTCGCTTGTTTGTCCACCTTTAACTTATGGAAACTTTATTAAACCAAGCCAAAGTTTAAAATTTATAAAAAATGGAGGGGGGTCCACTCCCACGCTTGCGATTTCAATTAGCTCGACGTCACCCTCTATTCATGTGAGTGTATTCAACTACCTCATGCGCCTCCACTATCCAAAGTTCGAAATATGGTAATTCAGACTTGGTTTAAGCCAAGGTAATGTTTTAAACATGAAAGGGGGTCCACCCCTTCATGCTAGCTCAACCTCCATACCATGCTTGCGATTTCCTCATCAACTTGACGTCACCATCCTTTTATAAAATCGTGATATATATACCACTCTTTAACTTATAACCATAACTTAAGTTATAACATGGAAAAAAGGTCCCATGACTATGGGGGACCCATGCCATGTCACGCCATCCATAAATATTTTAATATTTTTTACTTTTCAACTTTTGACTATAGTGCCAATATGTCATAATTTACGATTAAATGCCATCTTGATGCCCTTTTAGCCAAATAATGCCTTCCGAGACATTTTAGCTTCCCGAAACATAGTGAAAGTGGCCACTAGGGTAAAGAGTATGCTTTGTGTCAAAATGAGCATCCCCATGTCAGAAACGGACTCCGTATCTGAGTTTTATTACATTCTGGAGTTTTTTAATTAAACCATTAAAAATGGCTTAAAGAACATATTCTTTTTTTGGAATCAGACGAAACTCTAGGGGGACCTAGTACATGTCCATACGACTCACCATTGATGCCTAGCATGCTCATATACATTGACACATGAACTTTAATAACCTCCTAAGGCCTAGCCGCCAAGACGACCATTCCAACTTTGGAGGAGTAGTGAAAAACTCAAAAATTATACATCGCTTATTCAGCATTGCATAATTGACAAGGGAAAAAACACCTTGGAATGATCAGATTGACATTTAAATCTTAAGAAGCCAAGTCCTTCACAAAAAAGAAGGTCGTGCTAGTACATTTATTACAACTTCCTCGAAGGCGTATGAACATGCAGTACAAAAAATAAAAGGGCCATGAAAGCCTGAATGGACTTTTGAACTCTGAATAAGAACGCGTATCTTGTTCGTCATCTGCGGCTCACTGAAAGTCCAACTAGGTGCAACCTAGTCGGTAACAATGTCCATAAGGCTCATCTTGGATGAGGTGTCCTGGAAGTGATGACGAAAACACTGTCTCTCAAGAAGGGCAAATGATCCATACCCCTTGTTGATTTGAGGCTGAAGAACTGGTTGCAAACTGAAGTGGGGACCTGAGAATTGCACCACCAAGTAAGTATAGGTTCTAGTAATCTCGACCTCCTCCCCTTTGAATAAGAAGCGAAGGTCTGAAGTTTTCTTCACCTCTTTGAAGATCATAACCTTGGTTTTACCCAAATTCACTGTCAACTGCCAGAGATCACAAAATAGAGCTAAGGCATCTAGCTGCCTCTGTAATCCTTCTAGGGAGGACGAGAGGAGTACTACATCATCAACAAATAGTAAAATAGATATTAGAACCAGGTGAAGAAAGAAGTCATTCGTGTCCTGGATATGCTCGTGAAGAAAGGCTTCCAACTCATCAATATAAATCCCAAATAGGGTGGGAGACAACGGACAACCCTGTTTAACCCCAATGGTGCTTTTGATGAACTCAGACATTCCATGAGTTGTGCGAAGACAACCAAGGATGGACTCATATAGGCGCATAATAGCTGTCAATAAGGTCGTCGAGATGCCAATTCCTCTAAGTCTCTGTAGTAAGTCTTCCTACAAGACAAAGTCAAAGGCTTTCCGAAAATCCACGAACCAACAGTAGAATTTGGAAGAATGGTGGCGTGCCTCCTCAATCACGACACGGTGGGTGAAGATATGTTCAATAGTTTGATGAGCTCACTGAAATCTTGCCTCGCCCCTAGCTCTGAGGTTTCTCTGCTCGAGATCGCTGGGCAATTTCCTATGAAGAACGGTGGCATATAACTTTGAGAACGTGTGGCCCACCATGATCATTCTGTAGTTATTAGGATCAGAGGTAGACCTTGGTTTGTGAATCAGATAGATAATATGATGTGGCCAAACCGATGGGAAACTTTCGTGCACATGTTTGAAGAGATTATCTAAGTAGCTAACCAGAGCGCGGAAACTGTGTTTGAAGAATTATCCCTGGTAGCCTTCTTCATCTGCTGCTTTGTTGCTGTTCATCGCCCAGATGGTCTCTTTGATATCTTTCTCAGAGAATAGGTCACTGGAGGAAGGTGGGGAAGTAACATGAATTTGGGCTTGTTCGAAAATATCGTAAAGATTGGAAGTGTGGGAGAACATGGAAGCAAGGTCGAGGTCGGTTGAAAGAGGAGAGCGCTAGGGGAGGATGGTACCCCAGAATTGCTTGGGGCTGTGGGAAAGGAGAGTTGAGAGTTCCCATCTTCTCTGAGAGTTAAAAATTCGTTTCTTGCGACAGAGGAGTCGACGGTAAGAGGTTTTGATGTTGGGGTAGGGTGAATGCGTACCGAAGTACTCGATGGAGGGTTTTGCATTCATCATCGTACCATTTATTCATGGGACAAGATCCAGCTTTGGGGGAGGTAGAAGTGCTAAGAGTGGGGTGGGGAAAGGATTTGAGTGCAGCTTCCCAAATTGCAAATGAAAGGCACTGATATTTAGCGGAAGCAGAATCAAGCTAGGAGAAATGGGTCTTAGGTGGAAGTATCTAGTGAAGAGTAGACGAGAAGATGTCAAGGTCGCCTTTGTTAAATCGAAAGGTGGTCCGGAGTGGACTTTGGGGGGGTGGGCTGGCAGGGGAGGGTCAAACCAGAGAGAGAGTGAGAGAAGTGCATGATCAGCAAGGGGGATGGGGAAGATTGAGAGATTTTGAATAAAGGGAAGCAAGTTCTGGCAAGCGAGAACATAATCCACCACACTTGTGCCCCCTCCATGTGGTCGACAGATAAAGAAGCAATAGTTTGGAAAGTAGGGAAGGCCATTTAAAATCAGCAACTCATGAGATTCCCCAAACTGCAAGAGATGTTTACCATAAGCTGTGGTGGGCCCCAAGGAATCCTCTGATATCCGGTGAAGACCTACCGAGACCAGATCAATGCCTTGGGTACAAAACACATCCTTTGAGCGGTCGTGGAGAGGGATCTGGAGATCTTTGGTACGATCATTGAAATCCCCCATAAGGATAATCTCCCCATCACCAGAATATTAGGTGATGCCAGTGTACAAGTCTATAAAGGGATCCCCATATAAGCCATTGTGGATGAAAAATGGTGAAGAAGCTGGTGGAAAGTAGCAAATTGCAATGTCGATGTTCTTCGAGGAGGAGGCTGTAATGTCCTCTTCCAATTAGGCCTTGAGGCCCAATACCGCTAACCTATGTGATTCCTGTGGGTTCGAGCGGTTACTGACAGCTAGGGAATCAACTAAGGACTGATGCCATCCATAGAAGATCTAGGGCATCATCATTAGGTCAAGAAGGGCCACCGGGGCCAAAGGCCACCTTCGTGCATGCCATCCAAGCATTATTTAATGATGCATGCACTCTTTAAGTCTCCATTCGCATGCATGCAAGTCAACGACAAATTAGAAGATAAAGTGACCTAATTAGGTCAAAGATTAGGGTTTGCGCAGTTGAACGTTATAAATAGAGGATAAAGCGAAAGGAGACTTCACTTTTTGATTATGATTATTTTGGGAGCTCTTGGATAGCAGCACAGCGTGCCGCACAGCAGTTGGGGTTGGAGACGGAGTCTTCAGCTAATGGGATTTCGGCAGTGAAACATCTGTCCTAGTCTTATTCAGGGTAAGCCATATGGGTTCACCACTTGTTCTTCATTCATTCATAAGTTATCCAGTATATGGTATAGATCGTTGCAGGGACACGTGTGCAGCCGTAAGGAGGGGGTTTTCAGCC
>LPNX010240836.1:66132-90582 GCA_001517045.1 Pseudotsuga menziesii
AACTTTACTTCGAAACTCAGGCACCATTCTCATCATCAGCATCATACTCCGATACTCGGTGATTATCAGATCCGTCCGTGCTCATCCGGAGCAGTTATCAACAGTTTCGGGATCCCAGGGGCGTGAGCAGCTGTCTCACCAGAGCAAGTCGCTATCCTGCCTAGAGGTCTCAGAAATCCCGCATGTACTAGGCATTCTCTCCGGCACGGGAAGGCTATCAGTCCTACAAATCGGCAACTTCATCGGACACCTTCACTGAAAGCGTCACCCTTTTCTGACTGAGATTCTTGCTGCTGGGGGTTCACCGGAAGCAGAAGAGATCTGCCCATCTCCGATCCAGTTCTCAGTGCTTGCATACTTTCTCCGAAGCAGTCTAGCCGGCTTATCAGTGGTAAGTGTTCATTCTATCTTACAAACCCTAACCCTAATTTTTCCTATAAAATAGGGATTTTTTGCATGGCAGTTTGCATGCCCAGTTGTATCAGCATATTTGCTTAGAAATAGAAAATATCGGGATTTGGGATATTATAGTGGTATCAGAGCTATTTTCTTGGCTAGCTGTGGGCTTAAGAAATGAAAAGTAGATGAATACAGAAGGGGATCCTTTTGTAACCTATAGGAGGAGGAAGAGTAGATACACAGAAGAATTCGAAGATATCCAACTAGAAGATACCAATTCAGACATGGAACAAACAGGTATACATTCGGATAGGGGAAAAGGAACGGGAGAAGAAGAGGATCGGATGGAGTTTCGCAGCTTGGTCTCTGCATTGCAAGACGTAGCCAAAGGACAAAAAGATGTACTCAATGCAATCAACAGATTATCAACGAAACCAGAAACAGGTATCAACAGTACACCTCCCTCACCGGTAGATCGGGGATCTACAAGCAGCAATGGAAAGATAGCGTACACCAACATTCAGAATACTCCGCACATATACAGCAGACCTTCTATTAGGCCTACCATGCCTCACTTCTTGGCAGATACAGTAGGGGGCCCGGTCATGCAGGTAGAACCTAGCGAGCCTTTTGGGGCTTATCTACAGGAGTATAGAGACTTAGGGGATGAGTTTCATGCTGCCATGTCTTTTTCAGATTTCTGCAACATGAAGAGTAGGAACAGGCCCAGGAATTTCAACAAGGGTTTCAATCACAACTATGAGTTGCAGAAGACCTTGGGCAGGTTGACCATCCCAAACTTTGATGGGACTCGTGGAGGATCAGCGAGGATATGGGTTCAAAAGTTGGACACCTATTTCCAACTCAACCCCATGACAGAGACAAACGCCATTAAATTGGCTACACTTCACCTAGACGGAGAAGCTCGCGAGTGGTGGTACCACGGATTGGTGACATTGGGTCACAACACCATACATTCCTACGGTGAGTTCACTCAGAAGCTCATAGAGAGATTTGACAGGAAAGATCCAGAGATACATTTCAGGGAGTTGGCTCAACTCAAACAGACCGGTAGTGCAGAAGCTTTCATTTCAGAATTTCAAAGGCTAGCCATTATGGTAACAGATGTGTCAGAGAGTAGATTGACTATGTTATTCACTGAGGCCCTCACAGAGCCACTACGGGGATGGGTGAAAGCCTACAAACCCCTCACTCTGCAGGATGCCATTAGCAGAGCAAGAGATCTTCAGGATTCAGTCCCCAAAAACAAATTCCCACCGAAAACCAATTTTCCTGTTAGGGACAAGGACAGGAAACCTTTCCAGCAGGATGTGCCCAAGAAAACTTGGTTAGACGAGGACACTAGGAAAGACTTGAGAAGGAAGAAGCTATGCTTCACCTATCAGGAACCATGGGTATCAGGACACAGGTGTGCAGGGAAGGCGAAGGCCCACTACATTGAGGTATATTCAGACAGTGATGAGGACGACTATGAGCAGGAGGCCAGAGAAGAGGAATCACATCAGGGTGATACACCAGAGGGAGTCATTGCTACATTATCTGGAGTACCAAGATTCCATACTCTCAGGGTCAGGGGAGTAGTACAGGGTCACAGAGTAGGAGTATTGATTGATGGGGGAGCCACCCACAATTTAATCGACTCCGCTTGGGTAGCCAAGAGAGGTATTCAGACCGAGAAGTTCAAAGGATTCATTGTAGCAGTAGCCGGGAACTCTAGCATGGAGTGCAACTACTGGATCCCAAAATTGAATGTCGCCTTAGGTAACTATCAGATGACAGACTCTTTTTATGTAGTGGATATAGCGGATACTCATGTGGTAGTGGGTGTTCAGTGGCTTTATTCTATAGGGAAATACACTACAGATTACAGGGCAATGGAAATGGAATTCCAGGGGCCAGACGACAAACGAGTAGTTTTGAGGGGCATGAACACTTACCCCCCAAAACCAGTCTCGTCACAGAGGATGGAGGCAGTACTCCGACAGGATGATATGGAATGGGCTGCAGAATGTTTAGTCACCTTCAGGAAACCCCCAGAGACCAGCACACAACACCCAAGTGACATTCAAGCCTTGCTACAGAAACATGAAAAGGTTTTTCGAGACCTTCCATCCGGCAGACCACCAGACCGAGGGTTTGAGCACATCATCGAGCTAGAGGAGGGAACACAAGCAGTCATCACCACTCCGTAGAGGCATCCCAAAAGGTACAAAGATGAGATTGAGAAAACAATCAAAGAATTACTGGAGCTTGGATATATTCGGCCTAGTTCTAGCCCCTTTGCATCCTCAGTAGTACTAGTCAAAAAGAAGGATGGTACACTACGAATGTGCATCGATTATCGAGCACTCAACAAGAAGACCATTAAGAACAGGTATCCCATTCCTAGAATTGACGAACTCATGGATGAGCTTCGGGGAGCCCAATACTTATCCAAGATCGATCTTCGCTCGGGGTACCATCAGATCAGGGTAAGGGACCAGGACATCTCCAAAACAACTTTTCGCTGTCACTATGGTCACTATGAGTTTTTGGTTATGCCCTTCGGACTTACCAATTCTCCGACCACTTTTTAGTCATGCATGAACCACACCTTCAGAGCATAGCTACGTAAGTTTTTGCTCGTATTCTTTGATGACATCCTGATTTACAGCAAAACATGGGAAGAGCATCTGAAACACCTGGACGAAGCATTGAGTATTTTAGAAGAACATTCGCTTTATGCAAAAATGTCCAAGTGTGAGTTTGGCATGAAGGAAATGCTGTATTTGGGACATGTAATCAATGCAGAAGGAGTACAGGTTGACGTGGAGAAAATCCGAGCTATCAGAGATTGGCCCGTGCCAAAAACAGTTACAGAATTGAGAGGGTTCCTAGGTCTGTGCACTTATTACCGACGGTATGTTAAGGGATTCTCCCAATTTGCAGCACCCGTCACAGATCTCACCAAGAAGAGGGCGTTCACTTGGACAGACTTAGCACAGAAAACTTTCGAGGAGATGAAGGTTATTATGAGTTCTTGTCCAGTTCTAGCATTACCAGACTTCTCACAACCCTTTGTAGTAGAATGTGATGCCTCAGGGGAAGGGTTAGGAGCAGTGTTGATTCAGAATCATCACCCTATTGCATTTGAGAGCCGTAAACTAAAGAACTACGAGCGCCATTACTCCATATATGACAAGGAGATGCTAGCCATCTTGCATGCTCTCACAAAATTCAGACAGTACCTGGTGGGCAGTAAGTTCAAAATCAAAACCAATCATAACAGCCTCAAGTATTTCCTGGAGCAGAAGGAACTGAATGAGCGACAACAGAAATGGGTCAGCAAGGTACAAGCCTACGATTTCGAGATCGAGTATGTAAAAGGTAAGAGTAATGTAGTAGCTGATGCATTATCCAGGCGTCCAGCCCCATTATCTCTCAGTAGTATTTCCACGGTTTGGAGAGCACTTCTCTTAGTAGAATACTCCAAAAATAAATTCGCTTGCGAATTATTGGACAGGCAAATTCAGGATGATAGGTACAGGATTGTGGATGACATCATCTATTACAAAACTAGGATATACCTCGTTCCAGAATCCACATTGAGGAAAAAGATCATTCAGGCAGCCCACGATTCTCCTTTATCAGGGCATCAAGGTTTCTTAAAGACCTACAGGCAGATCAAAGAGAGGTTCTCATGGAAGGGCCTTAAGGGGGAAATCATGTAGCATGTCTGAGAATGTAGCATCTGTCAGCAGAACAAGATTGAAAACACCCATCCAGCAGGGTTACTCCAGCCACTACCGATTCCAGAACAGAAGTGGGAAAGCATCTCCATGGACTTTATTTCAGGATTGCCCAAGGTCCAAGGGCGAGATTGTTTATATGTAGTAGTTGACAGATTGACCAAGTTTGCACATTTCTTCTCAATATCATCAGACTACTCGGCAGCTCAAGTAGATGAGTTATTCTTCAGGGAGGTCTTCAGGTTACACGGGTTACCTAAGACCATTGTCAGTGATCAGGATAGCAGGTTCACGGGGGCCTTTTGGCAGGAATTGTTTAGATTGGTGGGGACCGAACTGGCTACTAGTACGAGTTATCATCCCCAGAGTGACGGGCAAACAAAAATAGTCAACAAGTGGATCGAAGGATATTTAAGGAACTATGTAGCAGGGCAGCAACGAACTTGGATCAAATGGCTACACCTAGTGGAGTATTGCTACAATACTACCTATCACATGTCTATTAGGATGACTCCTTTTAAGGCATTATATGGTTACGAGGCCTTGGACTATGCAGATTTGGCATTTGGAGATAGTAGGGCTCCTAAGGCTAAGGATTGGATACAGGATAGTCAGGACATTCTGAAAATATTAAAGGAGAATTTACAAACAGCCCAGAATCAACAGAAGTTGTATGTCGACAAACATAGGATTGAGCGGAGCTTTGAGGTAGGGGATTTAGTATACTTAAGGCTCCAACCTTATAGACAGTCCTCACTTAAGAAGAAAGGAGCAAAGAAGTTAAAACCCCGCTTCTATGGACCATACAGAATAATCAGGAAAGTCGGAGAGGTGGCATATGAACTAGAACTTCCACAAGAAAGCAAAATTCACAATGTGTTCCATGTATCTAATCTGAAGAAGACCCTTGGGCAACACATTGCTCCATCCACTGAATTGCCTCCTTTAGATGATGAAGGACTGCTGATACTGATTCCCGAATGGATCATACAGACTAGAGAGAGGAAGCTCAGGAACAGGATAATCAGAGAATACTTGGTTCAATGGAAGGAACTACCACCAGAGGATGCCACCTGGGAAGGTGAACAGGTATTGCAGCATCCCAGTTTGAAGTTGCTTGAGGACAAGCAATCTCAAGCAGGGAGGACTGTAATGTTCTCTTCCAATTAGGCCTTGAGGCCCAATACCGCTAACCTATGTGATTCCTGTGGGTTCGAGCGGTTACTGACAGCTAGGGAATCAGCTAAGGACTGATGCCATCCAAAGAAGATCTAGGGCATCATCATTAGGTCAAGAAGGGCCACCGGGGCCAAAAGGCCACCTTCGTGCATGCCATCCAAGCATTATTTAATGATGCATGCACTGTTTAAGTCTCCATCCGCATGCATGCAAGTCAACGGAAAATTAGAAGATAAAGTGACCTAATTAGGTCAAAGATTAGGGTTTGCGCAGTTGAACGTTATAAATAGAGGATAAAGCGAAAGGAGACTTCACTTTTTGATTATGATTATTTTGGGAGCTCTTGGATAGCAGCACAGCGTGTCGCACAGCAGTTGGGGTTGGAGACGAAGTCTTCAGCTAACTGGATTTCGGCAGTGAAACATATGTCTTAGTCTTATTAAGGGTAAGCCATACGGGTTCACCACTTGTTCTTCATTCATTCATAAGTTATCCAGTATATGGTATAGATCGTTGCAGGGACACGTGTGCAGCCGTAAGGAGGGGGTTTTCAGCCAGAAAGCCCTAATCAGTTGCTGGGCCTTCAGATCTCAGCTTTACTCCGAAACTCAGGCACCATTCTCATCATCAGCATCATACTCCGGTACCCGGTGATTATCAGATCCGTCCGTGCTCATCCGGAGCAATTATCAGCAGTTTCGGGATCCTAGGGGCGTGAGCAGCTGTCTCACCAGAGCAAGTCGCTATCCTGCCTAGAGGTCTCAGAAATCCCACATGTACCAGGCATTCTCTTCGGCACGGGAAGGCTATCAGTCCTGCAAATCGGCAGCTTCATCGGACACCTCCTTCACTGAAAGCGTCACCCTTTTTTGACTGAGATTCTTGCTGCTGGGGGTTCACCGGAAGCAGAAGAGATCTGCCCATCTCCGATCCAATTCTCGGTGCTTGCATACTTTCTTCGAAGCAGTCTAGCCGGCTTATCAGTGGCAAGTGTTCATTCTATCTCACAAACCCTAACCCTAATTTTTCTTATAAAATAGGGATTTTTTGCATGGTAGTTTGTATGCCTAGTTGTATCAGCATATTTGCTTAGAAATAGAAAATATCGGGATTTGGGATATTACAGCTAACCAGAATCCACATGAATCTGGCATACTTATCTACAGCTATCAAGGCTACCCTGTTCCGAATAGAGTCACTAACCAAATAAGCAAATCCACCTGAACCTTTGACCCCCCCTGAACTCTTCGTTTCCTGCCTGCAAACTGAAAACCAATGGTACGCTGCGATGTCTGGGAGAGGTCGAACAGGGCTCGAATGAGTCTTGGTTACAAGAAGGATATGAGTTGAGTCGAGAGCGTCATAAAGAAGACTTGGTGATGACTAGAAGGATCCATTGCCATTCCAGCAGCAGACAGAGATACCTAAGCCTTGTCGTCTCCCCAGTCGGTCCCGTCATTTGGAACTACCAGTTCGAGGTGCCCACCTAGGAAGGAAGGAGTCCTGAATTACTGCCTGAAGATTCCTGATAACTGCTCATTTCCTTGCCTGCCTTGCTACAATGACCTATTCTATGGATTGTTTAAGATCTGCAACCTATGCTATAGTGAGGTCCAAGAATATCCTGCTGGGAAGGGAGAACAACTTTCACTTAGCCCCGAGGGCACTGAGTCGATCCGTTGCTTTTCAGAATCTGAGGAAGAGAGTGGAGTCGTCACCCAACCAAGCTCTATCCATGTTTATGTCGGATATGTCAAGAGTATCTCGGAGGAACCTGACTCCCACCTCCATAAGATCCGAGGAGGGGTGAGATAGAGGGAGACCTCTCACCTTAAGATTCGATTCCCTTGCCCGTCTAGTCCGTTCTTCCACGAGTTTGGCTTGCACTACCTCCTCAATTGCTATAAGAGGGGAAGGGTTTTTTTCCTTCTTCGAACCACCTATGCCCAGGAATTGATGTGTGATTTTGTTTCTTTTTTTAAGGTGGCCTATTGGGATTTGATTTCTTCCTGCTTGGTCTTGAGGTAAAGAATTTATGCGTGTAATGCCTCATTTGGGAGGTGGGGGCTTTCCTGCTCTTTGCTCTCATGGAATATCTTTCTGAGGGATAAAATGCAGTGTTCCATGGGGACTCGCCCCCAAGGTCGGGAGCTCGCCCCCCTCGCTCCCCATGCCCCGGGGGCTTAGGGGCTTCTTCTGAAATGTTTCCCCACGTCCCCAATTTGGGGAAACTTGAGGAAATGCAGGGGGGAGCTCGTCCCCCTGTTTTGAAGCACGCACTGGTGAAATGGGGGTCTCCTAGGTGCTCCAGTAGTAATGGTAATGATAAATTCATAAAGTAAAAGTGGTATTTTCCTTATCATTCATTTTATATCCTTTTACTGAAATGTTTAACATTACCATTAATTGTTTCAAGATGTTTGAGAGTGATTCCAACCTCATCGGACTTCATATGCAAAAAGTAGAATTTCAGATCCCATTCAGAATTCAATAGACTTAAAAGTTTTTCAGGATTTAAGGATTGCAACGTTTCCATTGGATTTTATCATGTATGAGGTTAAGGGATTGTCATTTAATTAAGCACATCAACCTCTCTATGTACCTTGATGTTGGTGGTGCTACTTGTTAAATCCCTCTATCGTGACCTTAAACTAAATGTACCCTTTAGTCAAGCAAAATTACTTATTAAGTTTTATCAAAATTGTAGGGGGATGAGTAATTTCCTTCGAGACTCAAGGTAGAGGAAAGGGCTAAAAGCTTGGAGGAGGAGGGCACATGTTGTTATTGATGAATATGATCCCAATATAGGATTAATAGTTCACTCTTGTGTAATTGTATGTTAGACTTGGAATCCTCAAATAATGTGATGCCCTCTGGAATCATGAAGAAATAGGGTCCGCTGGTTACATTTCCCCGTTACAACATATATTCTATGGATTTACACAATGTTGAAGTGTGTTGAATCATTGAAGAATTAAACCGTATTTATCAAGAGTAGCTTAAACCATATTTATACATGATGAATTGTTATTGCCGAGATTTATAATATTATTATATTTTTTATAATTTGAATGACCTCGACGCCCCCTCGCCCCCCTTGAATTTCCCTAAAAATTGGGGGTGGTCTCCACACGTCCCCAATGTGTGTTTCCTTGCTTCCATGCTTCCGCGTCCCAGAAACTTGGGGGAGCATTGATAAATTGTCCCCTTCAGCCTCTGAAACTCTAACATAAAGGGTGTTTACCTCTAAAAAGAGTTTGTTTTTTTCCATTTCGAGAGATTCCATTTTCCTCGGCGTTTGTTTAACTTGGGATGTCCAAAATGCAAAATCCGACTCCATGGCGATGTCTATTGGGCTGTACGTTGACTCCGGATTGTTGTTGCATTGATTGACGTATCTAAACTAGCCTCTATTGTTGAAATCCTTGGCGTTCGAAGTTTCCCTATGTTGATTAAGTTGTCATTGATGCCAACATGTCTTGGTGCCCCTTGAGGAGCCCTTGAGGGTTAAGTAAGTGGCAGTGTCTATGGAGATCTTTTGACCTTGTCCAATCCCAAGTCTGAAGCCCTTGGAGCCCTTGGGACATTGCCAAAAGCCTTGTACACCCTATAGAGTGTTTAAGTACCCCTAAGTTGTCTTATGGTTCCCCAGTCGTTTCTTAGGGTTTCCGAGTACCCCTATTACCCTAGAATGTGTTCTTGGTGGGTTAAAGAAGTTGCAAGAGTCCAAATGACCTTTTCAGTGGTCATTTGCGTGTTATAGAGGTCAGGGTACCCTAGGAGAGGGTCTAGCAATCCCACAGGTGATGTCATGATGGATCTTGACCCTTGGAGGTATCCTGGTGTGGTTGAGGTGGTTGAAGAAGCCTATGAAGCCCCTTGGTTGATGAAGAAGCCCTTGGTCCCACATTTGATGGCTTAATGGTCCTTGTCCCCTTAAAGGTGATGAGGTGGTCATTAATGACTTGATGAAGACTTGGAACCCTTGATGAAGATCTCGATGCCCATGTAGCCCTTGTCAAGGTAATGGAACCCTTGGAGATGGTCATTATGCATGAGAAGGTTTGGCACCCACATAAATGGCGGCATGATGACCCTTGGACACTATATGATCATTGATGGTGCATTTAGAAATGATTTGGGTCTTGGAATTCATACATATGGTGGCTTGTAAGCCCGTGATTGTTGGAGCCTTTAATATGATGGAATCTTGGTCATGATGCCCTCATCACTTGGCGATGGGCTTGAAGTCTATGGAAAGTATCTTGTTTAATAATTATATGATATCTTTGAAAAAGTCATTGAAACCCTTGCATGTAGTGCCTTGGGTCTTGAACCCACACACACTTGGTAGCTTGTTGATGGTGATGTATGGTCCTCTTTGTGGTTATACGACTATTGGGAGGTAGATGGAGGTAGATCCCATGGAAGTGCCTTGATATGTTGAATAAGACTTTGAAACTCTTGTAGTTGGTGGTATGGTCTTTGGCACCCTCATGTGTGAGGTCTTTGACGTCCTAAACATATTGAAGAATTTAAGGGTATTAGACCAAGAATTTGCAAATAAACTCATCACAGGGAGATAGTCCTCATCAAGCCATTTTCATTGATATGTGGAGCATCTTCTAACGCCTTACGGTTTAAGAGATATGAATTTTTTAAGTTGGTGCACCCCACTTTTTTAAGTCAGCCGACCAAACAAAAGAGAATTTAATTATTTGTAAGTTTGAATTGCATGTCGGCCCAGTTTGAGGTACTAACTTTCGTCCACAACCTATATAAATAGAATATCAAACATTTCATTTGTTCATCATCAATTTTCTCAGTATTTTCGCAACTCTTGGAGAAAAGTGCGAAACTTTGTGGAGGAGAAATTTATGGGCATCTGCACTAAAATTGGCATAACTTTCTCATACGGAATTAGAATTACAAAATTCTTGGCTCGTTGGAAAGTTTGTTACAAGTGCTATGTGGTGACATGATCTAAAGCTTATTTGTTTTTTCTACTATTTCTTCATCTTATGATCTTCGAAAAGGTATGGTTCATGCTTTTGGGTTTCTCTTGTGATGAGACATGTCTCTCATGGATAGAGTTCATCTTTGATCTTAGTATGTGAGCATCTATATTGGTATATATATTTGGAGTCATTATGGAGGCTACGACGATGATGTTACATACCTTTATGCTATGATATTATACACTTTATGATGATAATGCATGTTATAATGATGTACACTCTATGATGTTGATGCACTCCTATACAATATGATGTACATGCATACCATATTGTGATGATGCTCTCCTATGCACTATGATGTATACTTAATGATGATGATGCATAAACGGTGCACACTGAGATGATGATGATGTATATTTGATGAGGAGGATGCATACCCTATGGTGATGATGCATACCTATGATGATGATGCATGCCTTGACTATGTATGACAGTGATGTTTGGAAGTGATAAAAAAACAGAGATTATCAATAGCAGGTTTAGTGATTGGTTTGACTCAAGTACACTGAGTTTAGTGTGCAGACTCAGATTGACCAATTCGGATGGTATGAGTAGCAGATTGATTGGTTCAGCTTGATTGGACAGGTTATTGGTTCAGGTATGGTGTAGTGGTTAGTTGTGGTGCAATGATCAGTGGCAGTGAATGTGCAGTATAGTACAGGTGTTGATTAGCAGGTCTGCATGATCAATGCGGTTGTGGTTCAGTAGTCCAGTTTCTACCATCTTATCTAGGTGGTAGGACGGGGCAAGGAAAGGGGGTTGTAGCCTCCTTTTGGTTGTAGCTGGAGAACTAGAGAGTTGTAGCTTCCTTCAAGTTGTAGCCTCTTTCCAGTTGTAGCCGGAGAACTAGGGAGTTGTAGCTTCCTTCAGGTTGTAGCCTGTAAATCAGGGGGTTGTAGCTGCCTTCCAGTTGTAGCTGGAAAATTGAAGTCTTTGTAATAAGGGGGTAATTGCCTCCTAGTTATTTCTGGAAAACTATTTTAAAAAGGCTTTCGTGGTTTTTCCCCTAGGACTTGGGTTTCCATGTAAAATCTGGTGTTCTGTGTTTCATGATATGCTTCTTATGTGATGATGATATAATGATGATAATAACGCTGATGATGATATAATGATAATGTGATAATGCATATTATTGAATATGTTGTTGATTGTTAAAAGTGAAAAAGTAATAGAAGTTGTGCACACTGATTCACCCACCTACTCTCAATGTACCTGGTGTGTCCAACACCCTAGACTCCATGTTTTTCTTTGGGTCCTCCATATCCGGTTCTACCTAAGCCCACATACAACCATGCAGGGCTCGGACTCGGGGCGGGGAGCAAATGTGGAAGGGGCGCAAAGGGCGAGGGGAGGCGAGGGGATGAGAAGGGCGAGGGGACACGGGGGTAGGCGCAGAGCTGCAGGAGACGAGGAGCCGCGGGGCCCGAGGCGTGGGCTGGAGCAGCGGTGGAGGTCGTGGGCGAAGGGGGGGGGGGATGTATATGTATATGTATGGTCATGAGGAAATAGGAATGCCATTAACGACCCACGTGGCGATCATGAATGTGTGGAAGCTCCTAGTGAAGGAAATGTGTAAGAGAAAATGCCGAAGTTCCTGATTTTAGAGGGTAAAAGTTCCCAATAAGTTCCAAACCATCTAGAATGGTTCCTGCTGGATTTGGAAAGTTTACTACAAGTTTCCAAGTTCCCTGGAACGTTGGAACTTCGGGGACGAGTTTCCTAAAATCTGGGAGCGGTACGTAGCAATTAAGTTTAACTTTGTATATATTCGAATACTGCTATTATAAATTCATCATAGGCATTTGTAAAAACGGGGTAAACTTAAGTAACTTCTTCTGTACACACAGTATTGGTGCCTTGTAAGCTTATTATCACAAGCTCTGGGTTGACATTTAAATGGGCCAGTGAACCTTCAATTCCAATCATCCTTCGGATGCACATAAAATCACTATCAGTTATTGGTTTTGACCTATTTAAATTTCTTAAAAGTTATAGCATGTAAGAAGTGCTTGCTTGAATTATTTTTCTTTTAAATGTTTTCCCCAGCCAATAGTTATGCTTTTCTTGTGTGCATAAATATACAAGTCTTATCTTGTCGTGTTGTTTGGTCTGCCTGAGTTTTGTGCTTTTGTGTAGTGTGTCCAAATATAGTGTGCCATGTCTGCAAATTTGCTCCAATTGCTCATGTTCTTGGACATTGGTATGGTTCTTAATTATTGCCACATTTCAGTGTGTTTCTAAATCTGATGTACACGGTGTGCCTTCCTAGCACATTCTGGTTGTCAGTATTTTTGTTTAAGCGTAAAATGCTTTGGAATGATAGTCTATAAGGACTTTTGAGAAAGAGAACTTTATACTTTCTTGGGCAAGGTCTTTGTTATATTGTTTCTGTGTGACTGTTTAGTCCATTGACATCTGTGCTTGCTACTCACATGTATCTTCCTGTGCTTTCTTTTGAGTTTTTGTGTCCAGTTGTCTGAATGTGTATAGTCTGGAGGTTGTGACTCATGATATTCTCCAGGCACAGTTTCTAAAAAGGTTGTTTGTTGTATTTGGATGTATTTCTTATTATTAAGCAATAAAAGATGAGATGAATTTTTGAAAGAAAAAAAGAGAAAAAAGAATGAGCTGGTAAACAATGTTCAATACTTCCCTGGAAGTTGAGTTACTAGCAAATTTATCAAGGTTGAAGAAGAAATATAACGGAGGCACAAAACATCTTTTCGGAGGCTGTTCAGGTGCGAGTTATATTGGGAATGAGCTAGGTTATGCATGATAGAAACCAATTGACAGAGTTGACTTCATTGAAGTGTTAAAACTGGATGGATAATAGTTCCTTTTGGTGCTACATTAAGGTGAATTTACGAACTGCATTGTGATTGAACATATTACAAAAACAAGAACTTTATTTGTGGATATTCATTGTAAATTCATCGTTGCTAGAATATTTTAATTCTTCCAACTTTTAATTGGTGACACAGAGATGTTCCAACATGATTGATCCTGGATATCAATTTTCATGATTCAATGCAGCGTTCAAGCTATTTTTTCATTGTTTTTATACTTCCTTGAAGCCTATGGCCAACATGAAAGGAATACTAAATTTCTTCCACAATTTTGGTTATGATAGTCCAGAATCCAAAAAGTAGTTTTTCCTTTTGCTTCAGACTCTCAGAGTCCAGCTCCAGACTACTTTTACCATTGTCAAGTGGTAAATCAGGTGAACCTTCTTTAGAGAGAGCCAGGTTTAATTGTCCCAAAGAATATGTTGCTCAGCTGCCATGTTAAAACTTAATACAGCTAATTTGTGGATAAGTCCAGGTGCATGTCCCAGGCGAATTTGAAGGAATAGAAACTCCTTGGTGGGTTCACCTGACCCAAAAAAGAAGTCTACTTTTACCATTATTTGACAGTTCGTGTGACCAGCAGAAATCTCATTGTTTCTCATTGCAGAAGTGCTGGTTGACTGTAGGCTTGGTGCAGAGAAGGTCAACAAACTCATTGCCACCTTGAAACTACAATCTCTCATTTCACATCTTTGTTAAAATCTCTGTTTTTTTATCTTAATTATTATTTTTTTCTTCCATCCCCGTTTTGGTTGTAAATTTGATTTCCTATATATTTCATTTCCTTCATACCATTTTTTCTTGTTTGCCCTTCTTCACAAAGCTTTTTGAAATATTTATGTCTTCTTTGATACTATTAATTTTGAAATTTCAACTTTGCCCTACTAACGTGAAGCTTATTCAGCAAACTAGTTTCAATAATTTGAGAAACATTCAATTAGATTTGCAGTTGCTCTATCTGCTTGTTACTTATGGGTTGGAATTATACCTGAAGCTTGAAAATGTTGCATCAGTTATTTTGTTTTATTGATATAGTGACATTTATTATTTTATCCAGGTTCTGCAAGAAAATCCCTTGGTCTTTTAACTGCTGTTTTAATTTCCTCCGTTTAAAAACTTTGAGGTTTGACGTTTCATTTTGTCAGCCTTTTTGTTAGGTTACTTTGTGCAGTTATAATGGCAAGCTTTAAAAGAACATAGTTGCATTGTTTTGGAAATATTTCCTTGGATAAGTAGCATGGTTGTTTTATTCCGTGGAAGTAAGTACATTAATGTTTGTATCACTTTGAACTTTGATTGTTTATGTTAATATTATAAACTCATGAAATTGTGTTTCAAACTCTTTGTGGGCATTGTAGGTTATCAAAAACTATTATGAAGGTAGGGATATTAATAGGGAAGACCTAGAGGCTGCCTTACTTGTTGGCATGGGTCCAAGGGAAAAAAGGCGTTTAAGCAAGAAGAAAGGTTTGGTTTTCAAGCAGCTTGGCATAAATTCTAGTTTTATGGACAGTAATGGCTCTGGAGGCAACGATGTTGAGACCTCTCAATGGAGAAGTACTTTGGCTATGAAAAGAGCAGATGGAGAAGTAATTTCACCAGCTGTTGTGGAAGAGAATTTGCCAAATTTTCTGGAGTATGAAGATTTGTGTTTTAGTAAAGACAATAAAGAGACTAAAACTGTGGAGACTTACGCCAATGGGAGTACCACCATGGATGAAGAAATTGAGGATTCTTTGTTATCAGGTGTAAATGATGAGGTTGAAGAGTCAATTGATTGTTTCAATATAGAGACAAATACTCTTCCAAATGGAACTGTTTGCCTTGGAGGAGGTTTATATGACCAAGGAAAAGATGAGGTTGGGTTTGTTCATGCTGATAAAATGGGAATTGATACTATTGGAGAGGAGCAGTATAACAGCCTTCCAAGTTCTCTGAAGCTTAACCAAGCAGCTGGATCGGATTATAATGGTGAAGCCTTTGTGGAACCAATCACAGGTGCATTGGAAACATCTAAGCGTGCAATGAAGATATCTTTATTAGGTCACGGACCACATGGAAAAAGAGTAGTGGAGAAATTGTTGCAGGAGAATGGTGAAGATGGCATCCGCGAGTTTTGCCAACAATGGCGTGTAGTTTTTGTTGAAGCTGTTAAACCTTGTTTTTTACCTGCTGGGTGGGATATCCACCATAGGTAAGCGCTGAATCCTTTTTATTCAGCATATTGTTTTGTTGCTTCCTTTTCTCATTACACATCTCTTTGTCCTCCCAATTAGAAAGATCTCTTTTCAGCAGTTTTAGTTCATGAAACAGATTATCATTTAGCTGTGGCACTATCAACATAATAACTAATGTTGAGGGTGAAATGTTAGGTAATTTAGTTAAAGATTCTTTCAAGTGAGTATTACTCCTCCATATCAGGCTCTGGTGGACTCAATCTGTTGAAGTCATTAACTTTTTACTTCCCAATTTCTTTCCTTTATAACAGTGTTGAGCCTGGAGGGTAGGAGCTTGGAAATGTTTCTACCTCAAAGTTATTATAGAGCCAAAAATCAAAAGAAAATACATTTGAATGAACATGCCTGTTGTGCTTGACCATATTTGTGGTTTTTATTTATTTGTTTATTTTGACCAACAATTTTTGATGACTTAAGTGAAAAAAGGTATTTAGTAGAAGATCATTTAACCATCGTAAAACAATGTTTTCCGAAATATTATTTTGTATAGATTTTACAGTGTTTGATGAATGCATTATGCAAGAAAATAAAGAATGTCCTTATCAGAAAGGATACATTCCCAATCATTTAACCACTTACATGATATCTAAACAAGAAATATTTTTGCTCAGAAATTCAATGCCATACCTCTCTAACAAAGTAACTATGTCATCTGGAGTGTTGTGATTATAAGATGGCGGATCTATGGTGAAATCTCCATTAAACCTTAATCTAGGGAAGCAAAAAATACAGCAAAAGTGAAACAACACTTACATGATGAACAGAAGAGGCCCAAGGGATTGCTGTAATTCCCAAGCACATGAACACGAGAAATTGCAGTAGAGGAAGATTGCCCTGTCAAAAAATAACTTTAGTGCATAAACGGCAAACAAGGAGTTTGCTTTATTTACACACCTCCTTTAGGGTTTACTGTGCTAGCCCCAAGAGAGTGACTAGGCCAACCTAGTCAAATTTAGAAAATTACAATAAATTGGTTTGATTACCCGTATGTAGGATCAATAAAGCCACCAATACATCAAAATAGAGATGCCGCACATGGCCTCATGTGAAGATTAAGCATAATCTGAACAATGCCCTTTATGCTGAATGAGGGGCTACAAAGAAGGAATTACATCCACAAATCATCCCGATATGTATCACAATAGATTATTCACAGTACCCTCTCGTAGTGTTGAGCTAGGGGCCATAAAAAATCATACCACTTCTGAAGAAAACCTTCTTGATCTTCATTGGGATCAATTGTGATAGATGGTCCTTGACTCATTGGTGAGCAAATGGGTATCTATCAACAAGAGGAGGTTCAATCGAGATAATGGCTTGTGGTGTGGGTGTCTTTGACCACTATGTGGAACGATTTGCAAGGAAATTTATAGCCTTGGTGAGAGTAGCAACAACCCACTTAGGTAGACATGGGAACAATAAACTAATAAGATTATTTTTATCTAGGAACTGTGCATCCAAGAGAAAAGTGTCATCATATCACCATTTAACTAAGCATCACTTGAAGGAGAATCATCACTAAGTTGCACATTTGTGGTAGCACTTACCTCATATAAGATAAGATGAGATAATTTTATTAATGTTCAACGAATGACCACAAAAGTAGGTCAATGGGACTAAAAGATGTTGATTTTTGTACCTAGGAAAGTGTTCACCTAGTGACTTTTTCCTAAGTCATAAAAAGGGGAAAAAGTGACCTTTGCAATTAATAACTCGAGATTACTTTTAATTCTCACTTTAGAGAATAAAGTGACTTTTTGATAAATTTAAGTGAGGTGAGTAAAATAAATCTTGGAGAGAATTAAAAGTGCATTTAATCTCATCCATCCATCTAATTCATTTTGGGCCCTTGGATTAGATGACTATTCAACTTCCTCATTTAGACAGCAAAAAGGCAAGGGAAGGCATTAGAGTCGTTATTTTTTTCCATGAGAGTTGGAGAACAGAGAAGGAGGCACATTGCAGGTTGTGAGAGAGCAACATTGGGCACGTTTTCCAAGACCGTACAATAGCAGTATTTGCATTTCTGTACAACACGTTTCTTGTGATAGTTTTATGGGCACGGAATTTGAGGTGGTCCATACCATCCGTACAGTTGGGAACAGAAAATCGAGGTCAATACAGACTGTACAATACAACAGTGGACACAAAAATCGAGACAGTCTGTATTGTCATTTTGGCACGTTTTTTGAGGCAGCTGGTTGGCAAAAAATTTGACTGAATTTTCTGAATTTATTCAACTGGCTGAGCATTGTGGTGGAGATAAGTTCATCTCTGGTTTTTTTGTTGTACATTAATTTTATCTCTCTCAAGAACAGGTTTTCCTCGGAGGTTGGGGTTTTTCCTGGGTTATTTCACAAAAAAATTCTGAATCTGAATTTTTATGTGTGACTGTGTTTTTATTACTGCTCATTAAAAGTTGTAAAAGTTCTTCATATGTTTCAGTCATATTTGTTTATGAGAAATGATTTAATTTGCAGCAGAAAGTAAATTGGGTTGGGCATTAAACAATGATGAAAATGATGGTTGAAACCAGGTTGGGGGAATAAGAAACATTTACATAGTATCAGACCTTTGTTAGAGAAAGAGCAGAATTTTTATACAATGAAAAATTTCAGAATGCCAGTGAATTCTTTTGTCAGTGGGAAACGCCTTGTTGAGACTTGAAGTTTGCAATGAAATGGCAACAAGACTTAGGTTAGAGGATAGGCTCGATGGGATGGGAATTTTGTCCCATGGAAAGCTATATTGGTGCTTATATTGGAGGAAAACGAGTTATGGGATGAAGTGTTTCACGATACTACATCAAACCCTATTGTAGTTCTCGCGTCTACCGATGCACAAGCACTTTCTGCCTTCAACAAGGACATCAAGGCTAGATGGATTATTCTAGATTTAGTTAAAGATCATGTTATCCCTCACATTTCTAGTAAAACCCATGCATATCAAATGTGGGATGCTTTGACCAACTTGTTTCAAAGCTCAAATGAGAATAAGAAAATGTTGTTGAAAGAGAATTTGAAGAGTATGAAGATGGCCAAGGATGGGGGAGTGATTTCCTACCTTACTAGGATCTCTCAGTTGAGAGGGGAACTTGCAACAATGGGGGAGGTTATCTCTACCTCAGAGCTAGTGCAGACAACGTTGAATGAGGTTGCAAATCCTTGGGCTATTTTTGTGGAGGCCATAGTAGCCAGCGAGAACTTGCCTTCTTGGGACAAACTTTGGGATGATTTTGTTTAAGAGGAGACCTGCAGAGGTCTTGTGCAGGGGAGCTCTTCTACTAGTAGGGAGGATGAGGAGAATGTGGCTTTGACTATCAAGGGAAAGAAGAAGTTCAAGATGGGCCCTAAAAAGGGCAGGGCTAAGTAGCAGGATGGACAAAAGAAGGACTTGAGCACTGTAAAGTGCTTTGCTTCTCAGAAGCTTGGGCACTATGTTGGACAGTGCCCACAGAACAAGAAGAAGAAGTAGCAGTAGACATCAACTTCAACAGAGGTTGAGGAGTTTACAACTAGATTTGAGAGCGTTTTCTCTCTGTACTGGGCATGTCGATAGAGAGAGCATTAATCATCACCAATGCAGACATTAAGATTGAGAGGGAGTATTCTTTGTTGACTGGCCATTCCTTCAGTGCATCCACCATCGACACGTGGTATATTGACAGTGGAGTTTCGAGTCACATGACAGGTGCTCGAGAGATGTTCTTCGAGCTTTCATAGGCAGGGATAGATGTGGAGGTTGTGTTGGGGGATGACACAGTTATCCGAGTTGTTGGCCGTGGGACCTGTTGCCGCCTAAAACACACTCAACCACAGAAAAGTCTCCCAACTGCTAAGTGTGTTCTTGAGGGAAACTATGAGTTTAGAACACAATGTCACCTCGATTCGTAACTCCTTTGTTTAGACCCAACTCCCTAAAGGTCAAGGGGGAAACAATAAACTAATAGGATTATTTTTATCTAGGAACTATGCATCCAAGAGAAAAGTGTCATCATATCACCATTTAACTAAGCATCACTAGAAGGAGAATCATCACTAAGTTGCACATTTGTGGTAGCACTTACCTCATATAAGATAAGATGAGATAATTTTATTAATGTTCAACGAATGACCACAAAAGTAGGTCAATGGGACTAAAAGATGTTGATTTTTGTACTTAGGAAAGCGTTTCCCTAGTGACTTTTTCTTAAGTCCTAAAAAGGGGAAAATTGAAGTGACCCTTGCAATTAATAACTTGAGATTACTTTTAATTCTCACTTTAGAGAATGATAAATTTAAGTGAGGTGAGTAAAATTAATCTTGGAGAGAATTAAAAGTGCATTTAATCTTATCCATCCATCTAATTAATTTTGGGCCCTTGGATAAGATGACTATTCAGCTTCCTCATTTAGACACCAAAAAATCAAGGGAAGGCATTAGAGTCTCATTCTTTTTTTCCATGAGAGTTGGAGAGTAGAGAAGGAGAAACATTGCAAGTTGTGAGAGAGCAGCATTGTGCACGTTTCCCAAGACCGCACATTAGCAGTATTTGCATTTCTGTACAACACGTTTCCTAAGATAGTTTTTGGGGCACAAAATTTAAGGTGGTTCGTACAATTCGTACAGTTGGGTCCAAAAATCGAGGTCAATACATTCTATACGATACAACAGTGGGCATGAAAATCGAGAGAGTCTGTATAGTTATTTTTGGGGGAATGAAAAAAATTTACATGGTATCAGAGCTTTGTTAGAGAAAGAGTAGAATTTTTATACAATGAAAATTTTCAGAATGTCGGTGAATTCTTTTGTCAGTGGGAAGCACCTTGTTGAGACTTGAACTTTGCAATGAAATGGAAACAGGACTTAGGTTGGAGGATAGGTTTGATGGAGATGGGAATTTTGTCCCATGGAAAGCTATATTGGTGCTTATATTGGACGAAAACGAGTTATGGGATGAAGTGTTTTACAATACTACAACAAACCCTATTGTAGTTCTCGCTTCTACCAATGCACAAGCACTTTTTGCCTTAAACAAGAAGGACATAAAGGCTAGAATGATTATTCTATATTTAGTTAAAGATCATGTTATCCCTCACATTTCTAGTAAAACTCGTGCATATCAAATGTGGGATGCTTTGACTAGCTTGTTTCAAAGTTCAAATGAGAATAAGAAAATGGTGTTGAAAGAGAAATTGAAGAGTATGAAGATGGCCAAGGCTGAGGGAGTAACTTCCTACCTTACTAGGATCTCTCAGGTGAGAGATGAGCTTGCAGCAATGGGGGAGGTTGTTTCTGGCTCAGAGCTAGTATGGATAGTTTTGAATGGGGTTGCAAATCCTTGGGTTGTTTTTGTGGAGGCCATAGTAGCAAGGGAGAACTTGCCTTCTTGGGACAAATTTTTGGGATAACTTTGCACGGGAGGAGACCGAAAGAGGTCTTGTGTAGGGGAGCTCTTCTATTAGTAGGGAGGATGAGGAGAATGTGGCTTTGACTGCCAAGGGAAAGAAGGAGTTCAAGAAGGGTAGGGCTAAGTAGCAGGATGGACAGAAGAAAAACTTGAACACTATAAAGTGCTTTGCTTCTCAGAAGCTTGTGCACTATGCTAGACAGTGTCCATAGAACAAGAAGAAGAAGTAGCAGCAGACATCAGCTTCAGTAGAGGTGGAGTAGTTTATAGCTAGATTTGAGAGAGAGTTTTCTCTCTGTGCTGGGCATGTTGATAGAGAGAGTATTAATCATCACCAGTGCAGACATTGAGATTGAGAGGTAGTATTCTTTGTTGACTGGCCATTCCTTCAGTGCATCCACCACCAACACGTGGTATATTGACAGTGGAGCTTCAAATCACATGACAGGTGCTCGAGAGATGTTCTTCGAGCTTTCACAGGCAGGGATAGATGCGGAGGTCGTGTTGGGGGATGACACAGTTATCAGAGTTGTTGGGCGTGGGACCTATTGCCGCCTAAAACACACTTAACCACATAAAAGTCTCCCAACTGCTAAGTGTGTTCTTGAGGTCAACTATGAGTTTAGAACCCAATGTCACCTTGATTCTTAACTCCTTCGTTTAGACCCAACTCCTTAAAGGTCAAGGGGGGTAGTCCCTACTTAATTTCTTAAAGATTTTAATCATGAGTTAGAATTTATGAAGGTTTAAATTAAGTTTGATGACAAGAAACCATGCAAAGATGGAATAGTTTTCAATGACATGCACACCTTGCTTTCGAATTATATCAAATGCAATTATAAGAAAGACAAAAACAACTATTGAAGTCCAGTGCCTATTCTATTGGGCTTTGGAAAATACAATACACAATATTGTAAAAATACAAGATAGACAAGAATTCGCAATGAAATGCTTCTGAAATCCTTAGATCATTCAATACAATAAATTGCTCATTAACATAACTCAACTTGCATTAAATGAAATGTAACTTGATTTGAAAATGTAAATAACTTAAACTGAAAATGCTTTGAAAGCGAAGTTGAGAATGACACAAGAGATTGTAGTGTTTTGTAAGTGGTCTTGTAAGTTTTAGTTCATTTTAGGTCTCACTTGAACTTAGGGGAATTAATGTGTGAAACAATATAAGTACAACTTGTCTAATGTGTCTACCCCTAACACTTATTTCTTACAATTTGAGAGAAATAGTTGGATGCTCTACAAGAGAACACAAGTTTCCCTTCTAGCTCCACAAGTCATTCTCAAAGATTGTTGGGCGCTCCACTAGAGGACACTAAGTGCCATGAGGCTCCCAACAGCCTCTACCCCTCTAGCTCCACAGGTCAACCTTTCTTTTTTCAATTTCTTATCAAGATAAAAGTTGGGTCCTATTATTCTAGCCAACTCAAACCTTCTCCCTTTCTTGTCACCTAGGGTCGGAACAACCGGCAAGGGGAGTGAATACGTGGTGAAGATTGGGGCAATGTTTATTTACTTTAAAAAAGAATTATAAAAACTTTAAAGAGATTTAACTACTCCAGCCGACACGATATTGCAAGGATGGGAAAGCCAAATCTCTTACAAGGTGTGGGCAAAAAATGAAATAAAGTTAAATAACAAACTAATCCTAGCCATTCAATCCACTTTCTTATTGGAATGGACAGGGCAAAAAATAAACATGCGGGTATGAAAACTAATTACTCTAGCCCTTGTTCAATTGTTATGCAAGGGTGGGAAAACCTAACTTCCTTTGCATGCAGTGGATGAAAAATTTCAAAGAATAACAAATGCCAATCTAGCCACACAACTCTCTTCCTAGAGAAGAAATTGGGCAAGCAATTAAAAGTAAGTAATGGACAATAACAAGCCTTGGCCCCTCTTCACTTTGCAATGCAAGGGTGGGAAAGCCCTACCTCCTTTGCATGCAAGGGATGGCCAAAATATATACCTCAAATATAACTTTGAAAATCAAACAAAGAATTATTTCCAAAAGACTCTTTTGGACTTGTTACAATGACAAAATTTCTAGCACCTTTAGATAAGGGAAATGAGAAAGAGAATGAGGATTTGACCACTTAGAGGCAATGGGTTTTGAAGTGGTGACCCTTGGGGGGTTCTTTGCACTAATTTTTGCCGAAATTTTGACATAGTTTCCCCTTGTAAAACCCTAAACTTGCAAAAAAAAAGTAAATTGTGGTGAAAGATGCCCAAAATCACTTTGGAATACCTTGCATACAAGTGTAAAAATTTGCTCAAGATATGTAATAAAAAATTATAAAATCAATGACTTCAAATAACTTGTAAAATGAAGATTTAAACTAGACTTGAAGATGCAAATAAAGATAAAGAAAAATGCAGATTTTCTTTTGGAGTGGGGCATCTAACCAAAGAATCCCACTCCTCAATCTGGATAACTTGCAACTTGAAAGATAAGCTAAACAAACACAAAGAGAGGTGAGATTCTCACAATGATTAAAGAAATCAAACTATTCAACCAAGAAATGCTTGAAGTTCTTGAATGCAAGAGAGAAAAACTCATAAGATCTACACAAATTAAGAAGATTTACCAAGGCAAAACAGTTTTCCTCTTTGGCCTCACTTGTACTTGAAAAAGCTTGAGAAAACGGGAGCAAGTCACCACCAAACAACACAAAATCTCCTCCAAAGCATTTTATAAAAAATGCCCAATGGATGGAAATTACAGTAATCTCAAAGAATGAGAGAAAAATGGAAGCAATAGAGAGCAAGGGAGTGAGAGCATGATATATTCTAACCAAGATGAGGAAGGGAAGCCTCCTTAAATAGGAAATGAGTGAGGAGAGGTCCCAAGTGCATGCAAGCCACTTGTTAAAATGAGAAAGTGGGAGCTCAAAGAGGGGAACCACTTTTTTTGGGGGCACCTCCTAGGGTGAGAAATCAAATAGAAATGGGGAGAGAAACCCCCCTATAATGTTTTTAATCTTCATTCTACGCCCAAAGCAGGGGACCACCAAAGTGGGACCCCTTACTCTGGCTTATTTTTAATTATCTCAATTTCCATGGTGGAGAGGGTGCCGCCCCTTTGGCGACATCTTCATTCTTGAGAAACACTTGCATGGGGGGGGAGGCTTTTTTCTTCTAAAGTCACCTTAGTAACATAACACTTGGAAACTTAATTTTCCCCTTCTAAGTGACTTTAGGCACTTTTCCAAAATTTGGCTTGCTAATTAATTGTCAATTTTCTTGATTTCCTTGACTGACTTTGGCAAACATGACCAAAACCTTAGCAAGACCTGTTTGAATGACTTCAAACTTTGTCCAAGGGTGTAGGGGGACTCATGCCATTGATTTTGAGTACCCATACCCCTATTCAAGGGCATTAGATGCCATTTAACCCTCTTTTTATTACAACATTTTTATGCTGAGGTACAATTTTTAATCACCGAATATTAAAAAATCCTAGGGAAAACCTAATGAAATTCTGCAAGACTCTGGATAGTTTCTAGCATGGTTACATAGAACATGTTACCGACTAGGCTGCACCTAGTTGGACTTTCAGTGAGCCGCCAGTGATGAACAAGATACTTGTTCATATTCAGAGTTCAGAAGTCCTTTCAGG